>CAWUFW010006610.1:107500-662500 GCA_963921515.1 Calotriton arnoldi
AGACAGAGGGAGGGAGACAGACAGAGGGAGGGAGACAGACAGAGGGAGGGAGACAGAGGGAGACAGACAGAGAGGGAGACAGAGAGAGGGAGGGAGGGAGACAGAGGGAGGGAGACAGACAGAGGGAGGGAGACAGACAGAGGGAGGGAGACAGAGGGAGACAGACAGAGAGGGAGACAGAGGGCGACAGACAGAGGGCGACAGACAGAGGGCGACAGACAGAGGGCGGGAGACAGAGGGAGGGAGACAGACAGAGGGAGGGAGACAGAGGGAGACAGAGGGAGAGAGAGAGAGAGAGGGAGGGAGGAAGAGGGAGGAAGAGGGAGACAGAGGGAGACAGAGGGAGACAGAGGGATACAGAGGGAGACAAAGGGAGACAGAGGGAGCCAGACAGAGAGAGGGAGACGGGCGACAGACAGAGGGAGACAGAGGGAGGGAGACAGATAGAGGGAGACAGAGGGAGCCCTACTAACATCATTTTTGTCATCTAGGGAACAATTAATTCACTGGGATGGACTTCGGTCAGAAATGTTCACTCTCCCAGGTGGAGTCCCCCAGGGTTCGGCCTTGTCCCCGACTATGTTTAACATATATGTTGTCCCTTTAGCCAGATTAATAAAAAGCCATGGTCTTATGCTTGTGTCATACGCGGATGACACCCAGCTAGTGGTGTCCGTAACGCAAAGTGTGGACACGACAGCTGTACGGTTTCGCAACTGCCTCACAGCACTGATGTCCTGGATGAATTCCAACTTCTTAAAACTTAATACGGAAAAAACCGAGGTGGTAGAGTTCGGTCAGAAACCATCGGTCTGGAGCCAATTATGGTGGCCCTCCGAAGCCGGAACATGCCATGGCCCGGTGTCCAAGGCTAGGAACCTAGGCTTTTTGATCGACAAAGATCTAACTCTTGCCCCTCACATAAATCAAGTGTCCTCAGCCTGTTTTTTTTACGCTGAAAGTCCTACGGAAGATCATTCCTTTCATCCCTTTCTCTTTGAGGAAAACAGTGGTTGGAGCTCTGGTCCTATCGAGAGTAGACTACTGTAATGCTCTTTACCTGGGATCAGGCGTAAGTCAGTTCTCTAAACTTCAATCACTCCAAAATGCGGCAGCGCGAGTATTGCTTAATTTACCCAAACACCATCCTACATCCGCTAGCATAAAACAACTTCACTGGCTTCCAGTAAGACGTCGGGTGGAGTTCAAGGCTCTTTGCTTAGTGCATAAAGCCCTATTTGGAGGAGGGGCGAAGGATGTACAATCTTTATTTCCTCGCTATGTGCCATCACGCTACCTAAGATCCAATGATACTGGACTGTTACACCTCCCCAAGATAAAAAGAGTAAGGTGGGGAGGAAAACGCTTCTCATTCAAAGCAGCTAAGTTATGGAACTCCCTCCCCGTACAACTATGACTTCAGACCAGCAGGACGCTCTTCAGGAAAGACATAAAAACATGGCTTTTTATTCAGCCTTGAATCTGTCAGCTGTTCCGGTTTTGCACACACTTCAGCGCCAAGACGCCTCGGCAATAATGCGCTTTATAACTATTCAGTCAGTCAGTCATTAGATCGGCCACGCCCCTTTGAGAGACCCCCCCCCCGAGTTCTTTCATCCCATTTAAAACCCTGTAGGGAGGGATGGTGAGAGAGGGTGAAAAGCAAGATTAGGGACGGGGAGAGTGAGGGGTGAAAAAAATAGAAGGCGGTGGGTGAAAGAATGGGTGGTGAAGTAGAGAGACTGGAAGGAAGCGAGAAGGCGGGAACGAGAGTGGATTAAGAGGCGGCATTAAAGAAGAGCAGCGTGGAAAGTGACAACGCACGTTTACCGGGGCATTTGTAAACTAAAACGTGTGCTTTAAAATGCAGCATTTAATATTGAGATTCCAAAAAATTACTTGGGGAAGAACTCGAGTGGTCTTCTTTATTTTCTGAAAAATATTGATGGTCAAATGTACTTCCTAAATCTACTGGGAAAATGTGTTTTTCTACATCTTCGTAGCACTCGCTTTACATGAGCACCAGTTACATTACACAAGGTCACATTAATCTTTTTAGGCACGTGAGATTAAGTCATTTGCCCAAAATCACAAGATGTTGAGCGGCGCTCTCCGTATTGATTGGTATTTGTTAATATTAGAAAAACTCTTTATCATTTGAGAAACAGTCGAAAGATAAAAATTAGGTTCTCAGACCTAAGAAGACTTGGGGATTTATTTACAATCCCATTGCGCCGCAGTTATGTCACTTTTTCCCATTTTAAAAGTGACGCACCGGCGGAGCAAGGGGCTTGTAAATAAGCCCCTTGGTTTCTCCTTGTGCATTTTGGGGGAGAGGGGGGGGGAGGGGTGGGCCTGGTTAGGGGACTGAAGAAGGATGCCTTGATTCTTTGTAAAATCCTTTAATTCGGAGGTAACTCGAATTGAATTGTATTTCCTCCTTAGCTTTTCAGTCGTCCCCTTTGTTGTTGCTTAAACATGCCCCCATTTCAATCATTTCCTTAGGAATCTTAGTAAAGTTAGGAAATATGTGGGCCTAGTCAACCATGTTTTGACGCAACATTTATGACAGGTGAATTCACTACTGCTATTTAATAGACATCCGCGAGACTCGGAATGGCTGGAAATTCATCATGTGCTTGTCACGCTGTCCTTAGCTAAGTCAATAGTGCGATCGCTTTGTTGGTGTTTGTGACGCGCCCAAAGCAAGCCGGTCTATGTCTATCAGACACACAGGAGGAGCTGTGATGCCCAGATTAACCCTTTGTCCATCTTCCTGGTCCAGACCTTACTAAGTGAGAAAACATCTAGTGAAGTACAGACGAGATACGAGTCTGAACACTAGAGTCCTTTACCCATAGACAACCTTTCTAGCTCCACTATCCATATACCCGATATTGCGTCTGAAATAAATGAATAGAGGCCCAGGTTGCAGCTCCGCATACTCCCAGTAGGGGACACCCGAACCTCTGTCCAAGAAGCAGTCACTCCCATGGTGCATTGCGCCGGCTCTACAGGCCTGAGTTGCATTCCAATCCACACAGGTGTGGCGGACTGTTGTCTCAGGACCTCATACCCCCCTTGGGAAGATGGAGTGTGAAATTGGATCCTGCCATCAGCACAGGTGTAGCTACTAAGTGCAGGTATTCTTTTGCGGTCAACCTCCGTGACCTTTTATTGTTGTGCGACGACGGTCAACTACTGTGACCTTTTATTGTTGTGAAACGACGTCAACCACCGTGACCTTTTATAGTTGTGAAACGACGGTCAACCACCGTGACCTTTTATTGTTGTGAAACAGGACAGCGTGCTGTGGACTGCACGCTCACATTTGCTCGCCCCCTTTAATGTATTGTTTTTACTAATTCAATAGCAGGTAAATAAATATACTATTTCGCAGTTATGGATAGTTCTTAAAAGGACAGGTGCTGTAAACGTTTGACACAGCAGGATTACTGTCCATACTGCTGTTCTCCCGGTAACCAAGTGCACTGTTCACAGCAAACACTTCCTTTTCACGGCTAAGTGAATGATGACACAGTACACTTTGTGTGCATCTCATATTTCAAATAAGAAGAGGTAACTAGGTCACGTCCAGATTCTGCCAGATACGACTCAAGGTATTAGTTTCAGGCGCAGTGGTAAAAACAAACATACATGGAAGTGCCTGGGGTGACCAGGTATTCCGTGTCATTTTAATTGAGCCAATTGGCTATTACACTGATAACAATGACATATAAAAGCAAAGACTAGGGACAGAAACGTGGTGTCCCGGTGACATGAGCCTTCTAGTCACCCACAGTGTCCCTCCATTGATTAGTGACTTTCTTTGTGTGTGGAGTTTTGAGGGTGACCGGATTTTGGAAACTACAAACCGGGACATTTCACAAAAATAAAAGAAACGACTAAAATTTTACACCAGCCGAGGCCGGCAAAGACTGACAGTACTCATAGAAGAAACAAACAGAGCACTAAGGGAATACATGAATTGCAAGTTTTAAACCCCGAATCATATCTGGTAATTACATTGCTTTCGGATACGATGCTAGCTAGTCCTTCTTGGCACACATATTAAACCTTCCTACTGTTTTCAGTCAACCCTTGCTAAAAACTGGGATAGTGTTGACATTTGCCGAAATCTGCAGGGGCAGCTGGTGGAAAACCGGAACTGCCCCTAAAGAGTGGCTGTATGCAAGAAAGAGTAAATCGGCCCGTAAACAGAGGCCTCAGAGTAAACAGGAAGGTCAGAGTGCACGCCCAATGAATGACCGAGTGTCTAGACTCGCCAGTTAATGAAGAGGCGCTTTTAGTTATGGACCAGATCTATTGGCTTTGTGAATGGTTATTCAATGATCTAATTCGATTCAGCGTTGTGGGAAAATACGTCAAAGCTGACCAAGTCAAAAAGGAAGATCATCCTGGAGTGATTCTGAAGTCATCCGATGACTTCAGCCAGGCTATTCCTGCAATTAACTGGGGATGTCATCCGAAGCCATCCTGAAGTATGCCTATAGGGCAGAATATTTAAATGGGATGACTCCTCGAGTCATCAGAGAAACTACTCCAGGATTAGTTCCTGATTACTTCAGTGGAAAAGATGTGATGAGCTTGTACTACTGCAGGATGATCCCATGCCGATTACAGGATTAGGGTGGATTACTCCAGGATGGGTTCCTGATTACTTAAATGGAAAACATGTGATGAGCTTGTACTACTCCAGAATGATCCCATGATGATTTCAGGATTAGGCTGGATTACTCCAGGATGATCCTTTGAGTATTTCAGGATGGGGCTGTATTATTACAGAATCATCGTGTGATGACTTCAGAATGAGGCTGCATTACTCATGGATGATCCAAGGATAACTTTAGAATGGGATAGGGACCGTACTAGTCGATTAATTCATGATGGGGATGTATTACCGTAGGATGGGTTCTGGCTGTGTTACTGCATGGGGGTTTCAATATGCAGATGTAATATTCTAGGATGATCTCGAGCAGTAATACATGTTTGACATACACAGGATGTTAAGAAATACACATTTTTATTAGTTCGTTAGCAGAGCAAATAATTGTTACAAAAACAAGCATTGGCAAAGCCAATAGGTCTTGCCTTTTTGACCATGTGGCTTGCCAATGTCTTCTGCCGATGGTTTGCAGTATCAGTTAAAATAAACAAGCATTGGCAAAGCCAAAAGGTCTGGCCTTTGCAAGAGCTATTGGCTTTGCCAATATGTTTTAGCCATATTGTACACAAGCGTGGCTGTTGTTCAGCATGGCTAAAGGTTAGTGGGGTAAAGGAGAGTTGCATGTCGAAAAGTGCAATGTGATGAAGTAGTATAGATTATAGCAGCAGAGTGTCATGGAGTGGTGTGGAACAGAGTGGCGTTGAGTGTTGCGTAGAGTAGATTGCTGTAGAGTGGAGTGGCATAAAGTGGAGTAATGTAGGAGAGTGGAATGGCAGAGTGGAGTAAAGTGTTGTAGAATTGAGTGTCAGGAGTGGAGTGGAGTAGTGTGTTGTAGAATAGAGTAGACTAAAGTAGTGTTGAAGGGTGGCATAGCATGGAGTAGTGTTGTAGAGTGGAGTGGCATAGAGTCAAGTAGAGTTTAATGGAGTAGAGCATCACAGAGTGGCGTATCGTAGCTTATAGTGTCGTAAAGTGCAGTAGCCTAGATTGAAGCTGTGTAAAACACAGTGGTGCAGAGTAGACTGGCGTAGAGTGCACTGGTTGAGTAAAGTGGTGTAGATTGCATTGGCGCAGAGTAGAGTGACGTAGAGTGCAGAGTAGATTGCAGTGTAGTGTAGAGTGCAATGGTACAGAATAGATTAGAGTGGCGTGGAGCGATGCAGAGTGCAGTGACTTAGACTGCAGTCGTGCAGAGTAGCGTGGCATAGAGTTCAGTGGCAGAGAATGCAGTCTTGCAGAGCTGAGTGTCAGAGTGCAGCGGCGCAGAGTAAAACAGTGGTGCAGCATAGAGTGATGCAGCTTAGAGTGCAGTGGCGTAGAGTTCAGTGGCAGAGAGTACAGTGTTGCAGAGTAGACTGTCGTAGAGTGAAGTGGTATATGGTAGAGTGGCGTAGAATACATTGGCATGGAGTCCAAGGGCCTAGAGTGGGGAGTAGAGGGCGTTGAGAGCAGTTGTAGCAGAGTGGTGGTGTGATAGAGTAGTGGTGTCAAGTGGTGACACAAAGTGGTGTTGTCGAGTGGAGTAGAGTGGCGAAGCGTAGAGTGCTGTGGAGGGGCAGAGAGTAGAGTGACGTGGAGTGGCATAGAGTTGTAGAGCAAACTTAGTCTACCATCCTTCTGAGACTGGTAAATCGAGAAATATGAAAGAGTGTAATAGTAACAACTGTAAGATATAGCGCTTAAAAGAAGGAAGTATAGTATAAAAAATGATTTATACTTTGGTGATAGCAGACCTTTAATGTAGGAAAAATCACCATATGGTACCCTAACTTCACTGCAGAATCATTTGCAATGAGAACAGCGCCCTTGACACTAATAGGACTCCTTGCCACCAAATGTGATTTCAATACAAGGCAAGGAGCCTACCTGACTCATAGCTTTATTTTAAGTCTGGTATTTTATATATGCACGCACACACACGCATATATACACACATGCATATATATACACACACACACACACACACACACACACACATACATATACACACACACACACACACACATATACATACATGTACACACACTTACTTATACACACACTCACATATACATACACACATATCCACACAAAATTACACACTGACACACATATAGCCACACACACATATCCACACACAATTACACACTGACACATACATATATCATACATTTACATATATACACACACATTTAGAGATATACAACTTTGCCACCGTTTGACGAATCTTCGCAACCTTTTTCCCAAAAAGGTGCTCCGGTGATTCTTGTTGAACATGGAAAGTTTCGGGGTATTTGTAAAGCGGGGGCTGAGAAAAATGGGGTTGGAAAAAAGGGTGCGTTTGCAATGTTAATTCCCATCGGACCCTGTCAACACTACTACAGCCCAAACAACTGAATAGAATTACACCAAACTTGGCAGAAAGGGCGATGGGGTAGAGTGCAGTGGTTTAGAGTGGTGTAGAGGGCAGTGGTATAGAGTAGATTGGCGCAGTGACGTGGAGTGGTGTAGAGGCATAAAGTGCAGTGGTGTAGGTGTCTCAGAGTAGAGTGAAGTGGCTTAGAGTGGAGTAGTACAGGGTACAGTGCAGTAGCATAGAGCAAGTATTCTCTCAGCAGTTCATGGATCACCATGAGATACGTTTAGCTGTTCTCTATGTTATGTGTGTACAGAAAACAGAAGAAACAGGAAAAAGCAACTTGGCTTGGAATTCAATTCAGTTTATCTCAAAACATTTACCCAGCCTTACCTGTGAGGACTTCAGGATATGTTTAGGTTACTCCAGGGCCATTTCAAGATTACTACTTTGAGTATTCTGTGGTCAACTTAATAGCACTGGTATGTTAAGCTATTACACAAAGCAGAAAACCACTATTATTATTGATTATTTTTAATCCTTTCCCACCTCAAATATTTTAGTTTGATCTTTGTGTAAGAAACTGGCTCTATATATACTGCACCAAAGTGAGGTACAGTGTGTATAGAGTCCAAGGGTCTCCAGAGGTTTGGCAGAGGTTAAAGTTAGATAGAACCTTACTCTCTAAAGTGGTAGCTTGGTCGAGCAGTAAGGCAGTATCAGAGGACAGTGTAAAGCATTTGATGTACACACTCAGTCAGCAAACGAAACCACACACTCAAGAACTGAACTCTAGGCCAATTGTTTTGTATAAAAAAATACTGTTTTATTTTAGAACCACAGGTTTGCATAAAAATACTTTCTCAAAATAAGATGCTGTTTGTTGAATACTTTCAATGAACAATAGACTTTAAATGCAATATAGTACAGGGTGTTGCAATAGGCAACACAATACTTGGTATACTAGAACATTGAGCTCAATGGGATTTTTAAGTAAACCGTAATAGAATTACTTTACGAACGTCTTTCTTACTCCGGGCTGGATCCTGGATTCAGGCCTGGTGCATTTCCTGTAAACAGTTGAAAGAAATCGTTTTTGTTACACAGGCGATTTTTAAGGAATATTTGTATGTTGCAAAAAACGACAGAAGAATTTCTGGCAAAAACCAGGCAATGTTATCCTATGGAGGAAAATTAAGTTACCCGAAAATCACAGTTGTAATCAATTTTTCTAGTCAGTGCTGGGTACCTAAATCCAGCACTGGGATCTCTCCTGAGAACAGGTGAGTAATTTCGTTTTTGATGTTCAGACGATTTTTAGTGAATATTTCGAAGTTCCAAAACTCGACACTTAGAAGAATTTCCAAGTGAAAACTAGTCAATGTTACCCTATGGAGAAAATGCAAGTTATCGGCTTTCAGGTAAGTACTCGGCTGGCAGAGTTAAGGTTCTGGGGCAAGACTCAGGGGTCTCCCAGGTTCAGGTTTGTACTGTTGTTACACCCTCAGCGGCACAGGGGCGGCCGGGTGCAGAGAGAGTAGGCCCAACGTTAGCCTATGGTGGGCGGTGGGCCTTTGGTTGGTGGCTGCTGGCAGGCAGGCCACTCGGCTGTGGGAGCAAAGCTCCTGGTAGCTTACTCAGGGCAAGTGGGGAAGTCGAACAGGGTAGTTAGTGCACCCTCAGCGGCACTGGGGCGGCCGGGTGCAGTGGGCTTTTGGGCAGTCTGGCGCCCAATGGATTTCAATGGGAAAGCTGCAAGACGAACAAAGGCTGCAAGCTCGGGCGGTGATTCTTCAGGTGCGACCACCACTTCGAGAGGTAAGTTGGGAAGCTGTGGGAAGGGTAGGCACCCAGGAGTTGGGCACAGGAGGCCGTGGGGCGCATGGGTGTCTTTAGGCGTCGGAAATCTTACCCTCTGCTGGTCGCGGTTGAAGGGGTCCCTGGTATTGAGGCTGCAGGCGTTGTCAGGAGCGTCGAGGGAGTCCTTGGGTGCTGGATTCTTGGTCACAGTCGCCGGGGGACGTCCTCGTGGTCTTTGTCCACTTTGGCTCGGGCCGGGCTCGGCGGGTGCAGAGTGGGCAGGATCCGCGGTCTCAGGCTGGCCTGGGGTTGCAGATGCTTTGAGCAGAACCACTGCTCGTGGGAGTCCCAGTCTTTTAGTTGAGCAAGGCAGTCAGGTCCCGCCCTTTCAAACAAAGCACAGCACGTGCAAAAAAAAACAAAAGGCGATGAGAGGCGGGAAATAACACCCTTACTTTCCATCTCTGCTCATCCTCGACCCCACAACACCACTAACAAGCATGTATGTTGGATTGGGTTAGTTAGTTGTGTAATTGTGTGGCATGGAATTGTGTGGCGTGGACTGGATTTGTGTAGTGGAATTATGTGGCATGGTGTGCTGTGGAATTATATGGATAGTAAATATGTGGTATTGAGTGTACTGGAATTATGTGTAGAGGGATTGTGCGTTATGGAGTGTAATTATGTGGAATGGTATTTTGTGTTATGGAGTGGTATGTAGTGGAGTTTAATTCTATGGTGTGCTCTTAAATTTTGTGTCAAAATGTGGAATGGAATGGTGTGGATAAGATGTATGTGTTGTGTAATTGTGTTGAGTTGTATTATGTGGTTTGGTGTCGAATTATGGGGTGTGGATTGCAAAAGTGTGGAGTTGAATTGTGTGGTGGGGAAATGTATGGCTAGCTTTACCTGTTTGGTGATGAAAAAGAAGAAATAAATAGGAGCTAAGCTTCAGAGCTGTGTGTTTATAAAAAAAAAAAAAAAAAAAGAGTTTGAGCTATTGGCGTTGTAAATGTCTATTACCTATATGTTATGGACTGGAGTGGATGTATGTGGTCTGTAGTGCAATTAAGTGGGTTGGATTGGGATGATTAGTTGTGGCATTGTGTAGTATAATTGTGTGGTGTAGAGTGGATTTGTGTAGTGGAATTATGTGGCATGATGTGCAGTTGTATTATGTGGATAGCAATTATGTGTTTTTGAGTGTATTGGAGTTATGTGGAGTGGGACTGTGTGTAATGGAGTGTAATTATGAATGGTATTTTGTGCAGTGGAGTGTTGTGGAGTTTAATTACGTGGTGTGCTGTTGAATTTTATGGTATGATGTTGAATTGTGTGTTGTAAATTTGATATATGTGGTGTGTATAGGAATTGGGTTGTGGGGTGGAATAATGCGGTGTGGAATGGATTTGTGTGGAGTTGAATAGTGTGGCATGGAACAGTGTGGTATAGAGTGAAATTATGTAGAGTGGAATAATGTGGCATGGTGTGGAGTGTTTTTATGTGGATTGTAATGTGGTATAGAGTGGATTTACGTGGGGTGTATTTATGTGGTATTGAGTAGTGTGTAATTAGGTGGAGTTGAATTATGTGGTGTTCAGTGGTATTATGTGGATTGTAATTATATTGCCTGGTGTGGTTGTATGGATTGGCATTGTATTGAGTGGTGTTGCATGGAGTAGTGTTGAGTAGAGTGCAGTTGTGTAGCATTGTGTAGAGTCCAGCTGGTTGGAGTGGTGTTGCATATAGCAGAGTGGAATTGTGTGGAGAGGAGTGGGGTTGCGAGGAGTGGTGTTGTGTGGAGTGGCATTGCAAGAAGTGGCAGTGCGTGGGTGGCGCTACATTGATTGACGCTTCGTGGAGTGGCACAGAGTGGAGTGCAGTTGCGTAAAGTGGGGAGGCATTGCGTAGAGTGGAGTGCAGTTACGTGAAGTGGCATTGTGTGGAGTGGGGCTGCATGGAGTGGCATAGAGTGAAGTGGCATTGCATGGATTGGCATTGTATTGAGTGGTGTTGGGTTTAGTGGCATTGCGTAGAGCTGAGTGGCGTGGGGTAGAGTGGAGTGGAGTTATGTAGAGTGGAGTGCGGTTGATTGGAGTGGCATGAAGTAAAGCAGAGCGGTGTGGAGCGGGGCTTCTTCCGTATTTGTAAAGCACGAACTACTCACCCTTACGGGTCTCAAGGCGCTGGGGGCCGTCGTGGAAATTAAGTGAGCTATTTGCCCAGAGTCACATGGTGCTGAGCTGCCGCCGAAGCCGGGGATCGAACCGTGAGCCCTGTGCTCCGAAGTCAGCTGCCCTGGCCGCTGCACCACACAGAGCGGAGCGGGGCAGAGCTGAGTGGAGCAGAGCAGAGTGGCGCAGAGCAGAGTGGCGCGGAGCAGAGTGGCGCGGAGCAGAGTGGCGCGGAGCAGAGTGGCGCGGAGCAGAGTGGCGCGGAGCAGAGTGGCGCGGAGCAGAGTGGCGCGGAGCAGAGTGGCGCGGAGCAGAGTGGCGCGGAGCAGAGTGGCGCGGAGCAGAGTGGCGCGGAGCAGAGTGGCGCGGAGCAGAGTGGCGCGGAGCAGAGTGGCGCGGAGCAGAGTGGCGCGGAGCAGAGTGGCGCGGAGCAAAGCAGAGTGGCACTGAGTGGAGCAAAGCAGAGGGGGGTAAAGCAGAGTGGCGTTAAGTGGATGAAGCAGAGGGGAGTAAAGCAGGGTGGCGTGGAGCAAAGCAGAGTCGCGTGCAGCAAAGCAGAGTGGCACTGAGTGGAGTAAAGCAGAGGGGAGTAAAGCAGAGTGGCATGGAGTAAAGCAGAGTGGAGTAAAACCGAGTGGAGTAAAGCAGAGTTGAGTGGAGTAAAACAGAGTGGAGTAAAGCAGAGTGGCGTTGAGCGGAGTAAAACAGAGTGGGGTTGAGCAGAGTGAGGGGAGTCAATCACAGTAGAGTGGCGTTGAGTGGAGTAAAGCAGAGTGGTGCTGAGTGGAGTAATGCAGAGTGGCGTGGAGTAATGCACAGTGGCATGGAGTAAAGCTGGGTGGGGTAAAGTAAAGCAGAGAGGAGTAGGGTAAAGCAGAGTGAAGTGGAGTAATGCATAGTGGCGTGGAGTAATGCATAGTGGCGTGGAGTAAAGCGGAGTGGAGTAAAGCAGAGTGGCATGGAGTAAAGTGGAGTGGAGTAAATCGGAGTGGATTAAGGCAGAATGGCGCTGTATGGAGTGGTGTTACGTAAAACTGAGTGGTGTTGCATAGAGCTGGATGGCGTTGCATGGAGTGACTTTGTACAGAGTGGTGTTGTGTGGAATGGCATTGCATAGATTAGAGTGGTGCCTAGGCGAGACCTAAAAAAGAATGGAGAGTGCTTGTAGAGGCTGGAGGTGAGCAGAGATGGGGAGTCAGTGGATGTTCAGCAGATAGGGAGACATGAGGGTGTAGCGTGGATAAAGAGGTTGGTTTTAGAGGCCAAAGAGTGCATAAGGAGGGGATATAGTTGGTGGCACACAGATGTAAATATAGAAGGACAATTAATCGTACAAATGAAGGGTGGAAAACACACATGGACGATTGCTTTACCACATGAAGGATGATGAGCAAGTGTGGAGATCTAGAGTTAAGGGCAGCTGTGTAAAGGTATCAGCTGGAGAGCATAGAGCTGATGGTCGCAACAGGGTGGAGGAGTGAATATACAATATGGTGCAGGAAATTGGGAAACATGCGAAAAGTGAAACATGGAGAGAGAATTCGGGCTGTGATGAAAAGAGGATGTAGAGCCTGCACACAAGATGTGGTGAATTGGTGTGAAGAGAAGATAGAGGGAAGGTTTGGAGGTTGCACAGTGAATGTACCGAGTGGAGAATGCATGTGCACAGTGGAAAGACCATATGGAGGCTGAAGAGGGAAGTACTCAGTGGAGAGGAAATGGAGGCTGAGAGATCACAAAGTGGGTGAAACGTGTATCTGAAGAATGGAGAGCTTGTCTGGAGGATGAGAGCATATGTACATGGTGGCAAAGTACAGGGAGGGCCCCTCCTCTGGACTCAGTCAAGAGGCCTGAGGCCAGTGTTCACTGCTGAGGGGGCCCCTGGAGCTCAGGGGCCCCCGCACCGCGGGGTGCTATGTTACGCCACTGTACAGGGTGGACAAACAATTTAGTTAATGGAGAGTGGATATAAAAGGTGGAGCGTATATGTTGCTGTGTAGGGTAGAGAACATGTGTAATCTGCATCACCCATCCGTCCACCCTTTCATCCAACCATTCATCTACCCTGCCTTTCACTCATTCATCCATTCTTACACTCATCCATCCTTTCACTATTCTATCCATCCATCCACTGATCCATCCATTTACCCTTTAACTCATCGATCCATGCTTTCACTCACTCATCCATCCATCCTTCCATTCATTCATCAATGCATCCATCTATCCAACCCTTCACTCACTCACCTATCCGTCATTTCACTCACTCACCTTGCAGGCAGAAAAAGCCATCAAAACCCCATCCCTACTGTTGTTGCTAAAGCAGGAAGTTGACAACGCCTCTGCATCCATGCTTTCACTCACTCATCCATTCACCCTTTCGCTCATTCTTCAATCTGTCCGCCCTTTCACCTATCTATCCTCCCTTTCACTCATTCATCCATTCTTTCACCTATCCATCCTTACATTCATCCTTTCAACCCATTCTTCATCCAGCTTTTCACTCCACCCATCCAACATCTATTTACCCTTTCAATCCATCCAATCACTCATCCAGACATCATTTCTCTCATCCATCCTTTAACACATCCAACATTCCATCCTTCCTCCCTTTTACTCAGCCATCCTTATGCTATTTAATTCATCCATGCATCTGTCCATCCACCCCTTCACTAACCCACCCATCCACCATTTCACACATCCATCGTTTCACTCCCTCACCTTCCCATCCTCTTTCGTTAATTATGAGACTTGGAGGGCTGAGTTGCAGACAGCAGAAGCTCCCCAGCAAAAATCCCACCGCCACTGTAGCTGCTAAAGCGCAGGGGTGCGGGGTTAACTCCACACCCCTGGGAGTGTGCATGTGGAAAGTTGAGAGCAGAATCTAGAGATGGAATTGTGGATGATGAAGGATGTAGCGCGCAGATGTGCGGAGTGGAGAGATGTGTGGATGCAGGGTAAAAATTCGATGCAGTCGAGATCAGATGTATAGTGGATCTACAGAGTGAAAAGTGCATGAGGAGGATAGACCAGGGTTTAATTCCTAGATATGAGCGTCAATAGAATAATGCCGTGCTGAAGCGGGATGTAGATCAAAAGAGCAAAATGTATTGATAGGAGAAAAATGAAGCGTGCTAAAAGGCCGAGAGTGAGAGCCATTCCTATACCCTCCAATTTAAAAAAATTACCAAATTGGTGTATCTCTCACCTAGGGGTGGGTAGATTCAGTGCCTGCACTCACCTCGGTCATCTCGTCTTTCCTTGCTATCTCTCCTACACCCTTTCCCTTCCTGCCCGAATAGTTCCTTTAAAAATGGATTCAGATTTTTTTTTTATGTTTTCCTGTCCTTTACTTCTAGGCCCAGCAAGTGCTTAAGAAGTACCAAACGGCAGCTTTTGCTGCTGTAAGCATTTTTTCATTAGAGGGCTGATTTAAACAAAGCGAAACCTTCCCGAACCATCAAAAACACAAGTCCGTCAATTACCTTAGAAGCAGTAATTCGATCTCTTACCCCCGTCCCGATAAAGGTTTCTCCCACACCAACATGCAAACGGTAGGGAAGCGCTAAAGAAATCTGCAATACTCTAGAAGAAGAGGTTGAATAAGCGCCATGTCCACTTTTGTAAATATCTTGCTGACCCACGCGTGTTGACCTAAGGACTGCCCGATGCTCCGATATGACGTCACTTCCGGCGCAAACGGAAGTGCATATCAAAGCACTTCAACATTGCATTCTGGGACTTGTAGTTATGTTTATCTTATTATACAATCGGGACTATAAGTCTTAGAATGTACACCTAAAACGTGGACTAGATGATTTGTGAAGAAATCAAGATGCGCTGAAGGAGTTGTATAAGCCATTTCATCCAATAGTCGATTGCAGTCTGGGGTTTGTGGTTTCAGTTTTTGTCTTCTATTGATGTTGGACTCAAAATCCCAGCGTGCAAGACGGTGTGGCATGCAGATGTCCAATTGATATTCAGGAAACTCCGGTAAGGGATGAATATCGGCCAAGTGACAGGAGCGCTTTGAGCGAATTAGTGAAAGTGGATAGTAACTCGCTGGCACTGATGCACCCTGGGCAAAGAGAGAACTCGGTGAGGACCGCAGACGCTCAAGTGCAGCCTTGTAGTCCCTCTGGGCAGAGTTCAGCAGCAGGCTTCCTAATAACGAAAGATGAAAGTATAGATCTGTTTGGCAGGCCAACTCTACCCGAAATGAACAGCCCAGCGTTAGACTAACGCATTTCAGTGTGGTGCTCCGCATCACCGCACTGAAATGCATTAGTCACGCATTTAAAGCACCATGACCACACAGTGAGAGGCGCACTTAAGGAGCCTAGAGATGTATTAATGCAGCGAGCGAGCTACCAATAAGTGCGCTCTGTGCTGCATTTGAACCAGGCTTGCTGTGTCAAATACACTTTTGCCCTGGAGTGTATAGTAGGAGCGGCGCGAGCTGGTCACGGCTTCAATGAACTGGCAGAGCCGACCTCTCACTCCAGCATACCGCGTGGTCTGCCAGCGTCACCCGAGGTGATATAAAATATTAGGACCCAGGAGTGTCCTTGCGTGGATCCAGGAGTGGTGCCTAGTCGGTTTGTTATTTTTAAGATTGCCGCCTTCTGAGTGCGCAGCACCTGTTGTAAATACTACACGTAGAATGATGTAAAGCTTTACCTTTCTTCTTCCAATTGACGACTCGGTACAGGTCAGTTTTCCAGACTCCTTTCCATGTTCCACGCCCCGGCACCAGCATAGCAGCTGAATATTAACGAGCCTGTGCTTTTAAATAGCTCCTCCGACGTCCAGTCAGCACTGGCATGTTTCCACTCTCCCAGCTATGTATGAGCGCGCCCTGCACACTTACCGTAGGAACACTGTCCACATGCTGGCTACACAATCACAATAATGAACTAGGGGAAAATACGGTTTAATAACAGAGCCAGAGTGAGGGCATGTACCTCACCAGCGGGTGTACATTCATTAGAATTCTGATAGAGCAATGGTATACTTGATGGTGTTTCGTGTTGCAAACATTTGGTAATGTGATGTTTGTGTTGTGATGGTGGTAAGAGGTTTTGAGTTGTGATGTTTGGTGAAGCAGCATGGTGTTTTGTGATGTGACGTTTGGTTTGATCATGTTTGATGAGGTGATGTTTAGTGATGTGATATTTGGCGCTGTCATTTTGGCAATGTTTTGTTATTACAAAGGCCTGATATGTAATGGGATGACAGGGTATGATATGGCACCTCATGGCCGGCCCCATCACAATCACGCAGTGTGGCTGATTGGCCCGAGAGATGTTAAGGAAGCGTCCGGCAGCTTTCGTTTTGCATGCTCCGCCGCAGCCAGTGCAGTTCAGAGGGAAGATCCGACAGGGAAGATTGTTAACTAATATCAATATTTTGGGCTGTTTGAGGGTCTGTCGGATCCGGTGGGCAGCGCCGGGTTTTACTGTTGATTTCCCCACATTAACAAACCTTGTCTGGACCTTAGATGCTAGGAGTCTATACCTTGCACAATACATAGCGTACTCTCCCTCACTCCTGGCCCCCAGCCCCCCTCACCCGAGACACTTCAAACTTGCCAGACCGATTTATAAATCATCTTGTTGACACTGCAGTGTGTCAACAACTTTTGAGCTAGCTTGGCATCACCTCGGGGAATGTGTACAGTGCTTCTGGGGCGTCTGTACTCTTGGCACAGGTGCACACTTAAAAGTGGCGGGCACCGGTGGTCTGCAGCTCGGATGGACGACAATGACAAGCAGCTGTCTTACACGGAGGCTGCCAGACGTGAGACAACCCTCACACTGGCCCTCTTATAACCAGACAGTTCTAGCGCAGCGCCAGAGATGAGGTTAAGTGACTGTGCACCACCTGTGCCTGAACAATATGAATGTTTCCTTGTGAAATGTAACGGGGGCTCATTTAAAGCGCTCCGTTACCTCCAGGCCAAGTTCGCGCTATATAAGAACTGCAAAAAGAACCTAAGTAGGCAACGAAGTGAAAACAAGCCTCACTCAGCACCAACCCATTGTGAGACTACGGGCAGCCCCCAACAGCAGCTCATTCTACAGCAGCACTGCCACTGTGAGCTCACTGCCCCCCCCCCCCCCCTGCAGAACACGGGGAAAAGACGCACTCTGACTTTACTCAGCCTGGCATTGCAGAGAGGCTGATTCACTGATCATGACACAGTGAGTCCAGCAGCAGAGCACTTACTGAAGATGAGTGCAATGTCTGTGTGTCATGTTGGTTAGTGCCCTTCCATTTCAGGTGCTTTACAGCAGTTTTAAGGTCTTCTTAGAGTTTCTAGTTGCTCAAATGGGTGTAAGTTCTGACATTTATGTTTCCCACGACTTCATTGCTTGATTTTTGCACGCAATACAGTGTCACTCATAGTCATTGAATGTCACTCATAATAACACTGAATTTATGAAAATGTCACACATAAGCAATCTGAAACCTTGGCAGCTATGCCAGCGCATGCAGCGAAGGAAAACACCACACATTGCAATAACAAGCTTTTAAGTGAATTTACAAGACACAATAATCTTCACCTGAATTCTAATAATTTAAGAACAGATTTCACAATAAAAAGCAATTCCAAGCCGATCGCAGAGGTAACAAAAAGCTACAACACACATTCCAGGAGATTCCTCTTAAATGTTGGCTGTGTGCAGCACGACAGTAGGTTTGATGGCCCACTGACACATTTTGATTCCCGAAGATACAATCAATTCGTTCTTTTAGTAATGAAAAGAGTTACTGCTGTGTTGTTTTGCTACTTTTATTATGTGCTTTTTATGTGTGATAAACATGTTTATACAATTTAATATGTTTATATAACCTGTCTGTTGTAAATGTTTCTCGTTTTTATGCCTATGTATATTTGTGTAAAAGAATCTATTTTTATACTTTGAGACCATTTTGACGTGCAATTTTGTATTAATATATTTAAATAAATGCAGATGTCCACGCGCACAAACAAAAAACATACAAATGCCTGTTTTCTCAAAATGTAATATAGTCTCACCCCTCTCCTGCCAGAGCACAATTCTCCCCCCCAAAAAAAAAAAAAACACACACAGTTTCTTGGTTATTTATGTTTTGGTAAACCCACGGAATGAGATATAACTATGCGAATCGGATTCTCTCAGTTGAAATTACACACATAATACCCTATTACGTGAAGATTATCGCTCCCATTCACCACCTGCTGCAGGTGATAAATGGGAGCGACTGGTGGTGCGGGGCTGGAGGCCGGGGGTCACCAGGAGAGGAGTGGAGAGGGCATCAGGGAGCACTGAAGGTTAGTCTCACGGGGAAGCACCGTCGTGCTGTAGAGGGGATTGAATGTTAAGTGCAATTTTTTATTTGATTTAGACAAATTGTTTTACTCTGGATGTTAGAAGCGTAATACCAATAACAGTACCTATCCTGTTCTTCAATGCAACAAAAAATAAATAATTACATGTTGGGGAACACTTCGAACAGTATGTACTGAAAGAGTATATTTTTCAAAAGCACTGGAGTGCACTTTGTATTCATACCTCTCTGTGTTATAAATGAGATAGGTTTACCCTTTGGCACGAAGTAATATCATCAGATACTCATTTCCGAATCATCCTCAAGTCATCAAGAGCAATCACACCCTGTAAAGTAATCAGACAGTCATTTTCAAGTCATCCTGAAATCATCAAGCTGAGTTTCTAAACTCTGCTGATGACTTCAAGAGCTTGATGATGTCTGATGATGACGAAATTACTTCTAGAGTAGTTGGATGATCATTCGATGATTCTGGGATGGCTTCTAAAGTCATTCAGTTTGAGCTAGCTGTGTTGTTGTTGGCTTTTACTGTCAGATGTGTTATGATTCACTTTTGTTGGGAATGCCCTGGGTTGGGTCATCGTGTTAACTAGCGTCACTAGCTGCTGCACGTGGGCGAAGGCTGCACCGGTGAGTCACGGGCACCACCCCGACTGGCCGAGTCCATCCGGGCATAGTAGATCAGGGGCGAGGAGAGCAGGCCGAAGGACAGTACCACTATACACCCTGACTCAGGAGAGTGGGGGAGTCTGCGATACAGAGCATTCTCGTATATTTCAGACCTCAATGAGGTGAAAGCGGGAAGTGCTGATCTGCCGCACATCTGTGGTGGCTGAAAATGATGACCGAGCGTGGGACTACGTCAGCACAAACCTGTGTTGTGAATTAAATATTACATCTGCTAAAATGTATTTGAGGGCACATGAGCCGTAATTACACAGTAACACTTAATGGCCACATTGAGACATTGTATGTTTAGCTACTGAAAGTCAGAAGTATGTCGACAGCCAGGCACCCCTCATGTACTCACTCGCCTGAGATGTTGGGAAAACCTTTCTCTCCTCCTATAAACCCGCTTATAGGCAACCATCCTGGCACTGCTCCACCTCATTTATGCAAGGCCTGGAGAGAAAGAACAAACAGACATTATTAACAGCAAGCTCAGTGTGACCCTCTGAAACCAGGCACTCCGGGCCCAACTCGCCCTGATCCTGGGAGGAGGGTGGATGGACTGTATGCACTAGTGACCTGGGACTTGCAGGCCTACTCAGAAAGGAGCTAAGCTGTGAAGGGTTTTCCGTATATCAGGGAAATGGCGCTCAGACTCGTACGAGTTAATGTTAAACTCACTGTTGTATGTGTACGGTGCTAACAAGTTGGGGGAAATAACCCAATAACCCCCGTAAATCGTGTGAGTCAACAACCCACACTGGTAATATGAACAATGTCCTGTGCACACGTAGTTGGGATAACAGATCAAAGCAAAGTCTCAAAAGTAGCCCAATTCAAGATCAACATCAGTTGTGTGAGTCATAATTATTTAATGATGAAATAAAGCACAAGAAGAACCAGCCGACACGTGTTTCGTCACATTGGGTGGTAATCCCGTGACTCTTCAGGGCTGGGGAAGATACAAGGTATATCAAATAATGAGGAACACTCATACACACAATGTGTATCTGCGTAACTAGTGACAACGACACGCACTATCACCAGAAACAATTGTGGAGGAAACCCCAGGGGAGATAATGAAGTGAATCAAGGTACAAAAAACAACAACAACAACACAGCAGAGGAGAAGCCTAAAAAAACAAACAAAGAAACGTGGCTGAATGACAACAGATTGTGGCTATGTAACTGAACACAATAATAAGGGTCGTTGAGGGTGCCAGCAGTGAAGAAAGGAGACCGGTATAAGGACACATGATGATGCTGCAGGGACTGGTCAGAGGTGACCAAACAAGGTGAAACAAGCATCCTGGAAAAGTAGTGCGAAGGCAAAGAGAACCATCATGTGTTGCTGACCATGTGCAAAGAGAGACATGGAGTGAAACACAGAACCGTGTCAGTACGCAGATGAATCATAACACGGGGACGGTGTTTAGACGAAGTCAGGAAAGTGACCAAATTCGCAATCACGTGGAAATAGTGGTACATAGAAGATAATAATTGAATGAATCAGATACATGCTACAACGAAATCACAGTGAGAAAAAGCGCATGAGTAAAAATTGAATATTCATACACCGTATCGTAATGCACAATCTGCTGGAAAGAAATTAGTAAACAGTGAATGTGACCAACGGAAGATACTGAGTTGGACGATAGTAACAAAGTACGTGAGTACGGTTAACAAAAAAGGAGTGGGTGAAAAAAGAGATGGGAGTCGAAAAGAAGTGGTGAGGCAAAGGGAAGAAAACCAAGCCGAACAAGACAAAAGGGAAAGGTAATAACCGAGAGTTGATACAAGTGAGGAGAAATGAGAAGGCATGGGGAGGGAGGAAGTGTGAACTCGACAGTGAGGGTATCTATGTGAGTGACCCAAGCGAGGTACACTCTGTAAAACAACCGACCAACGAAGTGAGGGGAAAAGTGAGATAGGTGAGCAGAGCGAGTGAGGTACCGACCGGACAATATGTGACAGACAGAAAAGGGAAGAGGGGAGCTTACCCGGAGGGTAGTGAAGAACTGGGCGCAAAGATAGGGACGTCTGGAGGGAGAGACCACGGGGTCTGGAAAACAGTTCAAATCCGTGTGGCACGGGAGGGTAGTCCCTGTAATGCCAGGGGGGGGCAGGGCCCAAAAGGACACGCTGGAAAAGAATAGAAACGGGGTGAGCCAGGGAACAGTGGCGTGGAGAGGCAAGAAGCGGAAGCGGCGGGAACTCACCTTGAGTGAAGCTGCATGTGTGCGGCATGGGGAAGGAGAAATAAGGCGGATGAGCCCGGGACCTGCATGAAAACTGGGGAGGAAGGTACACGAGGATTAGAGCAGGAGGACCGGGGAAGAACGTGAACCGAGCAAGGGCCCAAGCCCCAGGTACTTACTCAGAGGGAAATTGACGTCCGTCTCTCCAATGACTGCCGGATACGGAAGTCACGGTGAGAGTGGGAGGAGGGAATAAGAGGAGGCGAGTGCAGGGGGCGTGGTCCCAGCACAGGGGTGTGGTCAGATCAGGTGATGATGGATCCAGAGGGTGAAACCGAGGGGGGGGGAAAAAAGAGAAAGGGTGAAGAAGTGAACAGACTACGAGTGTGGACACAAAGAAAGGACAGGGAATAAATTCAGGAGCAGAGTGAACGGAAACAAGAATGGCAGAGACAAATAGGGGGGCCAGTAAGACCGAAGGCCAGCTCCAAAATGAGTGACATGATTAAACTCATAATGAATTGCATAAGTACAACGAAAGAACAGTATGGCACCAAGTAAGACGCTTGAAGTGAAAGCAATGAGCACTACATAAAAACAATACGCACTGGGTCACAGAGTAAATCAAAATAGTAAATATTGAAAAAATTATATTATTTGCTGGAGAAAACCTACAGTGTCACATGGCAAATGATAATGACAACATAACACACAACATAAGAAACATAGAATGCGGGCTTGAACAAAGTAGAAGGGAGAAATATTAGCGAGGTAGAGATAGCAAAAACGGAGGACAGCTGAACAGTTGGTGGAATGATATTGAGAAAAACCGAAATAAACATGAGCAGCAGGGGGACTGCATGGAACAGAGGGAGAAGCCAGAAATAGATATAATAAACTCTATATAAACAAAACGGCAACAAATTCTAAAAGAATCTAGCACAATGGCTAGGAACACCACAAAATCTCAAGTCAACAGAACTTGACATCGCACAGATGTCAAACTTAATAATCATTAATACATAGGAATGATACATGCATGACACAGAAGACACAGGAAGAGCACCATCCTCGATCAGTCGCCCAGAAAGTAGTGCAGTTCATGATCAGTGTTGAGTCCGTGTGTCACAGAATGAAGGCGCATGATCCATGACGCTTCTTGGCGCCTGAGTTGAAGTTCTCTGTTACCCCCTCTAGGGTTAGCAGTGGCAACATCACAACCAAAGAAGGAAAATCGCTTGTTGATGCTTTGGGTTGAACAGGTAGCCGCATGCACGGCCATCGGGTATCTGATATCCTGGTTTTGTAGGGCTCTGATGTGTTCGCTGATGCGTTCTTTGAGGGGTCTGATCGTGCTGCCAACGTACCAGCGCTTGCATGTGCATTCAAGTATGTAAACCACAAACTTAGTGTGGCAATTGATGTTATGCTTGATCCAGTACATCCTCTTGTCATGTGCCTTGAAAGTTCTGACTCCATGTTGGGCTAGTCTGCATACTCCACAATTACCACATTTGTAGAAACCCAGAGTGTGTGTGCCTTACCAGGTAGGCCTGGCGACATGTCTAGGAACACTAGGGCTTAATCTGGATCTGAGCGTTCTACCGCGCCTGTATGTCACTAGTGGTCTGGCCGTGATGATATTCTTCAGGGAGGTGTCTGCCAGGAGAGTGCCCCAGTGTCTATTGAGGCTTTTCCTTATAACTAGACCCATGTTGCTGTAGTCTGTCACCAATCTGACTGGTTGATCGCGTGTTCCAAATGTGTTCTTAGCCCGAAGGGTGTCTTGTCTATCTAGCTGATTGACCCTGGTTTCAGCCTTGGATATCGTGTGGGGATGGTAGCCTCTGTCCCTGAATCTCTGTTTCATGTTCTTGATACACTGTTGAAACTCGGGTTCTTCGCTACAATTCCGTCTGGCCCTAACAAATTCACCATAGGGGATGGCCTGAATCTGATGTGCCGGGTGGGAACTTTCCGCATGGAGAATGGCATTACAAGATGTTTCCTTTCTATAGAGGCGACTGTGTAGGGTGTCTGCCTTAATGTAGAGTTCCACATCTAGAAATGTAATGTTGGTGAAGCTGCTGTGGCTGGTGAATCTCATGTTCATGTTGTTGGAATTGAGATGCCGACAGAACTCGTCGAGTAGTGACTGGGTACCTGACCATAGTAACAGACAATCATCAATGTATCGTCCCCAGTAGATTATAGAGTTGACCCATGGGGCCCCTCTGGAGCTCCATATCCATTCTGATTCCAGCACACCCATGTAAAGATTGGCAAACGATGGTGAAAACTTGGAACCCATGGCAACGCCCTTGGATTGTTTGTACCAGATGTTGTCGTACATGAAATAGTTATCATTGAGGATGATGTTCATCATGGTGGTCAGCATCTGGGAATGTTGCCAGAGGGAGGCCGGCCTATTGTGTAGTAGTTTAGTGATGACGTCCAGTCCTAAGATGGGTTCGATGGAGGTGTAGAGGGAAACTACATCCAAGGTGGCCAGAATCATATCTGGTTGCCACTGGAGATCAGATAAGATGCTCAAGATGTGTTTGGTGTCCTGAATATGGGATGGGAGATTCTTAACCATGGGACTGAGAAATAAATCTACATATTGGGCGATTCTTTCAGTCGGTCCCCCAATACCGGACACAATGGGTCTACCAGGGGAAAAGGGGCTAGCTTGTGAATTTTGGGCAAGGTGTACAGCCAAGGATAAGCCGGTCTGTGTACTTTGAGAAATAGAAATTCTTGATCATCTATGAGCCCGGCTGAATGCCATGCAGCTAAGTGGCCGTTGATTTTGTCAGAGAGAGTCCCTGTAGGATTGAACGTGAGACGTTGATAGCATGAGATGTCTTGCAATTGGGTAAGAATTTCATTGTGGTAGTCAGTTTTGTTCATGACAACCACGTTGCCGCCCTTATCGGCTTCTTTGATAATGATATCTGTGTTAATGGTAAGGGCTTACAAAAGTAAGTGTTTAGGGAACGAGAGGGACAAAGAGGTACGCTAGAGCAGTGCATACAGGTGGTTAACTTATCCTCCCATATACTCGATACTAGCATGATCTCTTTACTCAGTAAAGGTTTAAGTTTCAACCCACATGAACAAGGGGATACTTGCAGACATAAAATTGACCTCTTTAGATTCATGAGGGGTCTTAAAGTTAAAAAACATTTCAGCGGTTTGCCACCTACGACCATGAGTGTCAGAAATATTTGTATTGATAACCCTGCAGGAGTTCAAAGCATCAAGGATATTCAGGATACACACTTACTTTTGTCCCTCACCGATACCGATGAACCACCCATCAACATGGACAGTCTGTTACACGCACTTGATATAGAGACTGATCTCACCCAGAGTAGTGGGCTCAAACCCAAATCCAAATGGACGCCCTTGCTACCAGGAGGCAACCCCATTGATACTTTTCATAATCTTGTCCTAGCAGACATAGACAAATATGAACAGAAAGTCATGAGGTCCAAACACAAGATCAAGGATAATTTGAGGAGAGATGAACGTGTAGCCCTCAAAGCCCTTACCATTAACACAGATATCATTATCAAAGAAGCCGATAAGGGCGGCAACGTGGTTGTCATGAACAAAACTGACTACCACAATGAAATTCTTACCCAATTGCAAGACATCTCATGCTATCAACGTCTCACGTTCAATCCTACAGGGACTCTCTCTGACAAAATCAACGCCACTTAGCTGCATGGTATTCAGCCGGGCTCATAGATGATCAAGAATTTCTATTTCTCAAAGTACACAGACCGGCTTATCCTTGGCTGTACACCTTGCCCAAAATTCACAAGCTAGCCCCTTTTCCCCTGGTAGACCCATTGTGTCCGGTATTGGGGGACCGACTGAAAGAATCGCCCAATATGTAGATTTATTTCTCAGTCCCATGGTTAAGAATCTCCCATCCCATATTCAGGACACCAAACACATCTTGAGCATCTTATCTGATCTCCAGTGGCAACCAGATATGATTCTGGCCACCTTGGATGTAGTTTCCCTCTACACCTCCATCGAACCCATCTTAGGACTGGACGTCATCACTAAACTACTACACAATAGGCCGGCCTCCCTCTGGCAACATTCCCAGATGCTGACCACCATGATGAACATCATCCTCAATGATAACTATTTCATGTACGACAACATCTGGTACAAACAATCCAAGGGCGTTGCCATGGGTTCCAAGTTCTCACCATCGTTTGCCAATCTTTACATGGGTGTGCTGGAATCAGAATGGATATGGAGCTCCAGAGGGGCCCCATGGGTCAACTCTATAATCTACTGGGGACGATACATTGATGATTGTCTGTTACTATGGTCAGGTTCCCAGTCACTACTCGACGAGTTCTGTCGGCATCTCAATTCCAACAACATGAACATGAGATTCACCAGCCACAGCAGCTTCACCAACATTACATTTCTAGATGTGGAACTCTACATTAAGGCAGACACCCTACACAGTCGCCTCTATAGAAAGGAAACATCTTGTAATGCCATTCTCCATGCGGAAAGTTCCCACCCGGCACATCAGATTCAGGCCATCCCCTATGGTGAATTTGTTAGGGCCAGACGGAATTGTAGCGAAGAACCCGAGTTTCAACAGTGTATCAAGAACATGAAACAGAGATTCAGGGACAGAGGCTACCATCCCCACACGATATCCAAGGCTGAAACCAGGGTCAATCAGCTAGATAGACAAGACACCCTTCGGGCTAAGAACACATTTGGAACACGCGATCAACCAGTCAGATTGGTGACAGACTACAGCAACATGGGTCTAGTTATAAGGAAAAGCCTCAATAGACACTGGGGCACTCTCCTGGCAGACACCTCCCTGAAGAATATCATCACGGCCAGACCACTAGTGACATACAGGCGCGGTAGAACGCTCAGATCCAGATTAAGCCCTAGTGTTCCTAGACATGTCGCCAGGCCTACCTGGTTAGGCACACACACTCTGGGTTTCTACAAATGTGGTAATTGTGGAGTATGCAGACTAGCCCAACATGGAGTCAGAACTTTCAAGGCACATGACAAGAGGATGTACTGGATCAAGCATAACATCAATTGCCACACTAAGTTTGTGGTTTACATACTTGAATGCACATGCAAGCGCTGGTACGTTGGCAGCACGATCAGACCCCTCAAAGAACGCATCAGCGAACACATCAGAGCCCTACAAAACCAGGATATCAGATACCCGATGACCGTGCATGCGGCTACCTGTTCAACCCAAAGCATCAACAAGCGATTTTCCTTCTTTGGTTGTGATGTTGCCACTGCTAACCCTAGAGGGGGTAACAGAGAACTTCAACTCAGGCGCCAAGAAGCGTCATGGATCATGCGCCTTCATTCTGTGACACACGGACTCAACACTGATCATGAACTGCACTACTTTCTGGGCGACTGATCGAGGATGGTGCTCTTCCTGTGTCTTCTGTGTCATGCATGTATCATTCCTATGTATTAATGATTATTAAGTTTGACATCTGTGCGATGTCAAGTTCTGTTGACTTGAGATTTTGTGGTGTTCCCTAGCCATTGTGCTAGATTCTTTTAGAATTTGTTGCCGTTTTGTTTATATAGAGTTTATTATATCTATTTCTGGCTTCTCCCTCTGTTCCATGCAGTCCCCCTGCTGCTCATGTTTATTTCGGTTTTTTCTCAATATCATTCCACCAACTGTTCAGCTGTCCTCCGTTTTTGCTATCTCTACCTCGCTAATATTTCTCCCTTCTACTTTGTTCAAGCCCGCATTCTATGTTTCTTATGTTGTGTGTTATGTTGTCATTATCATTTGCCATGTGACACTGTAGGTTTTCTCCAGCAAATAATATAATTTTTTTCAATATTTACTATTTTGATTTACTCTGTGACCCAGTGCGTATTGTTTTTATGTAGTGCTCATTGCTTTCACTTCAAGCGTCTTACTTGGTGCCATACTGTTCTTTCGTTGTACTTATGCAATTCATTATGAGTTTAATCATGTCACTCATTTTGGAGCTGGCCTTCGGTCTTACTGGCCCCCCCTATTTGTCTCTGCCATTCTTGTTTCCGTTCACTCTGCTCCTGAATTTATTCCCTGTCCTTTCTTTGTGTCCACACTCGTAGTCTGTTCACTTCTTCACCCTTTCTCTTTTTTCCCCCCCCCTCGGTTTCACCCTCTGGATCCATCATCACCTGATCTGACCACACCCCTGTGCTGGGACCACGCCCCTGCACTCGCCTCCTCTTATTCCCTCCTCCCACTCTCACCGTGACTTCCGTATCCGGCAGTCATTGGAGAGACGGACGTCAATTTCCTCTGAGTAAGTACCTGGGGCTTGGGCCCTTGCTCGGTTCACGTTCTTCCCCGGTCCTCCTGCTCTAATCCTCGTGTACCTTCCTCCCCAGTTTTCATGCAGGTCCCGGGCTCATCCGCCTTATTTCTCCTTCCCTTGCCGCACACATGCAGCTTCACTCAAGGTGAGTTCCCGCCGCTTCCGCTTCTTGCCTCTCCACGCCACTGTTCCCTGGCTCACCCCGTTTCTATTCTTTTCCAGCGTGTCCTTTGGGCCCTGCCCCCCTGGCATTACAGGGACTACCCTCCCGTGCCACACGGATTTGAACTGTTTTCCAGACCCCGTGGTCTCTCCCTCCAGACGTCCCTATCTTTGCGCCCAGTTCTTCACTACCCTCCGGTAAGCTCCCCTCTTCCCTTTTCTGTCTGTCACATATTGTCCGGTCGGTACCTCACTCGCTCTGCTCACCTATCTCACTTTTCCCCTCACTTCGTTGGTCGGTTGTTTTACAGAGTGTACCTCGCTTGGGTCACTCACATAGATACCCTCACTGTCGAGTTCACACTTCCTCCCTCCCCATGCCTTCTCATTTCTCCTCACTTGTATCAACTCTCGGTTATTACCTTTCCCTTTTGTCTTGTTCGGCTTGGTTTTCTTCCCTTTGCCTCACCACTTCTTTTCGACTCCCATATCTTTTTTTCACCCACTCCTTTTTTTTGTTAACCGTACTCACGTACTTTGTTACTATCGTCCAACTCAGTATCTTCCGTTGGTCACATTCACTGTTTACTAATTTCTTTCCAGCAGATTGTGCATTACGATACGGTGTATGAATATTCAATTTTTTACTCATGCGCTTTTTCTCACTGTGATTTTGTTGTAGCATGTATCTGATTCATTCAATTATTATCTTCTATGTACCACTATTTCCACGTGATTGCGAATTTGGTCACTTTCCTGACTTCGTCTAAACACCGTCCCCGTGTTATGATTCATCTGCGTACTGACACGGTTCTGTGTTTCACTCCATGTCTCTCTTTTGCACATGGTCAGCAACACATGATGGTTCTCTTTGCCTCCGCACTACTTTTCCAGGATGCTTGTTTCACCTTGTTTGGTCACCTCTGACCAGTCCCTGCAGCATCATCATGTGTCCTTATACCGGTCTCCTTTCTTCACTGCTGGCACCCTCAACGACCCTTATTATTGTGTTCAGTTACATAGCCACAATCTGTTGTCATTCAGCCACGTTTCTTTGTTTGTTTTTTTAGGCTTCTCCTCTGCTGTGGAGTTGTTGTTTTTTGTACCTTGATTCACTTCATTATCTCCCCTGGGGTTTCCTCCACAATTGTTTCTGGTGATAGTGCGTGTCGTTGTCACTAGTTACGCAGATACACATTGTGTGTATGAGTGTTCCTCATTATTTGATATACCTTGTATCTTCCCCAGCCCTGAAGAGTCACGGGATTACCACCCAATGTGACGAAACACGTGTCGGCTGGTTCTTCTTGTGCTTTATTTCATCATTAAATAATTATGACTCACACAACTGATGTTGATCTTGAATTGGGCTACTTTTGAGACTTTGCTTTGATCTGTTATCCCAACTACGTGTGCACAGGACATTGTTCATACTACTCAGAAAGGAGTAGAAGGGCCTGCTGGGATATTGAATATTAAAGGAGCGGAACAGAAACTAGTCTGCTCAAGTAGTTTTCAGTATCCCAGTAGCCCCTGCAAAGGTATTTCAGGCAAATGTACACTAAGAAAGCAGACGCCGGTGGACAACTCACTTTAATACGGAGAGCAGCTGGTGGCTGCCTGCTGCTGCTGCAGGCAACATGTCATGCAGAGTTAGACTGCCCTGTCCCCAGACCAACGCACGGGTACAGATAAGGACAGACAGAAAGGAAGCAATCTCTAGAAAGAGTAAAACATACAGTGGCTTTAAGCAAGGCTGTGTCCTGTCACCAATACTTTATAAACGTTTCATTTCAGATCTTTATGACTGTTAAACATCTGCTATTCAGCCCCCACCCCCAAGATTGTAAGTAAGTAATTTTTAGTGTACAGTTAATTAAAACTAATACAAACGTCCATCTAATTACACATTTTCATAATAAAAGTACAATCATGACACATTACCATTATGGCAGTTCAAGAGTAAAAAAAAAAAAAAAACACACTATTAAATAAAAAAGGTAAAAGCGTGGGGCGTGGCTTGGGCGCGCATGGAGTGAGACGTGTTCCATCGAGTCTCCGCTCCGGCGCCTCCCGTAAAAGCCCTTTTTCTCCGGTCACCGGGCCCGCTTTGCAACCTGCGGGACCCGGATATCCATGGGGGAGCTCGTTGGTGCCATCTGGTGCTACGGGGGCTGCTTGGGGACTCTGCTTTGACCGAGCTCCTGGCCCTATGACGAACCGCTCTGCTCCGGCCGCCATTTTGAGCACTGGCCGCTGCGGAGCCTTGAGCGGTGCCTGGCAATCTTTCCTGCCGCTCCGGAGTGGCGCTTTCGACGGCGGAGAAGTCCCGAGTGCCTGGACCTCTCCCGACCTGCTTGGGACCCCGCACGAATCCTGATTCCCCCAACTGAACCTTGGCGCTGGTGGGGAAGAGCGGCGATCCTTCCTGCGGCCTGCGACGCCTGGCTGCGTGGGCGGCTGGCCCCGCCCCGGGGATACTGCGGACTGCAGTGGATCGCTTTACAGCAGGAGGTACCGGGACGGGGGGAGCGCCTCTGCATGAGCGGTTGATCTGGGTGAGCTCCACTTCACTCCCCGCACTGGACCTGCCATTTTGTCCTCTTCTGCGGCATACGCTTCCCCGGCCCCAACACCAGTGCCCCTAGCTCTTCCCCGAGGCCCTGGCTCCGGAAGACGGTTCGAGCAGGGACGTACACTGCAGGATTCCTCCCAATACCACCTGACTTGGCTCCTTAAGCTTTTTGGGCCCTGCTCTGCCATGCTCCTGCCTCGTGTGGCCCCTGGGGACCCTCCACATCCTGTGAGTGACAGCTCTGCATTGGTTGTTGCCTCGCTACCTCCACGGCCCCTGGTGAGATCTCTGAGACATTCTTTCCTCCTCAGCCCGGTGTGCCCCCCCTCTTGCCCTCTTCAGTCTGCCCTGGGGCCGGAGACCTCATCGCTGCTGTGGGACTGCAATACCACCTTGTGGGAGACCTCTGCTGTGCTGGCTCTGCTTGGCTGTTAACTGACTCTCCCTCCTCCGCCTGCGGGATCGCGTCTGTCTGTGCCTCCCTAAAATCTCACTGGCCCTTCGCACTTGGGAGCTGCTGGGCCCTGTCTTCGCCCTGGGTGTTAAGGGACACGCCGTTTTTGTGCTACACAGATCTCCACTGCCTTGCTGACTTGCCTCCGCCCCTCCCTGGTCCCATCCTTGGCGGGTGTGCTCTTGTCTTCTTTGCATTGGGTCCCCAGCATCTTCGATCCTTGCAGGCATGCCTCCTAAGCATAGAGGCGTCAAGGAGTTCGATGCTGCAGCCTCCCGGGAGAATCCGGTGACCTCCTTGTGGTCCAAAACGCTCCCTCACACGCAGGAAGATCCTACTGCCTCACTGACGTCCTCTGGGTTGCCTTCCTCTGGGGTGCCCATCACCCAGGCCTATATGTCGTCCTTCTTGCAGGAAATCAAGACTGAAATTGGCTCCCTTCGACAGGACTTCAAGACTGGTATACAAGATATGCGTAGGGAGGTCACTGAAATTGGCGATGGGGTTGATGGTCTTGAGCGAACAATGGACACCAGGACGGAAGATATCGACGGACTCTGGAAGAAGGTGTCGGACCTAGAAGACCAAAATATCACCCTTCAGTTGAAACAGGAGGACCTGGAGAACCGCAGAAGACGGAACAGCCTCCGCATCCGAGGTGTCCCATTGGGAACAGAGGGGAAAGACATCCTGGCGTATACGACGGACCTCCTCCATGCCATCCGCGAAGGTGAGGGCACCTCCCCGCCCATGCTCGATAGAGCCCACCGGGTACCTGGCCACCGCAATCGCCCTTATTTTGTTCCGGACATCATAACGAGGGTCCACTTTTTTGCAGACAAAGAAGCTATACTCCGCAAGGTACTGGGAGTTCCAGCGGTTTCCTACAATGGCCTCTCTATCCAAATCTTTCAAGACCTTGCACCCTCCGCGCTCCGACGGAGGAAAGGTTTTAAATCTGTGACGGACAAACTAAGAGACCTTGAGGTTAAATATCAGTGGGGCCACTCTTTCGCTTTGATGTTTACCTGGGAGGGTAGGCGGCGAGTCATCCGGTCCCTACAGGAGGCGCAGCGTCTCCTCCATCTCCCTGTTGAATCTGACAATGATGACCTCCGACTTCTCGTGCACGTCCTTCGGGCCCACTCCGGCCGGAGTGTTCCACTGTTCCTCCTCCTCGCTCCAGATGCCTCTCCAGGGATCTTGAATCGTCTCAAGCTAAGCAGGAAGCCATCAACCAGGTTCGTTCCTTGAGTGCCTCCCCATCTCTCACAAACTAGTTGCCTTCTACATTGCGACATGCCTGGCTATGTTTTCACCTTGCTCCTTGCCCTGGAGGTCTCCCGGCCCGGACCTGGTGACTGGATTCAGTTATGCTCTCCTGACACCTATACACGGGATGCCGCCGGCGGGGACTCTCCACCTCGTGTGAGCCTGCAGCCCCCCCCCCTCTTCGGAGTCCTATAGGAGAGTGACTTGTCCGCGATGGTCCGCCTTCGGGAGCCTGGACTATTCCGACTAGACTCTGCATTGAATTGGCCCAGTTGGCCTGTTTTTTTCTTTATTTCTCTTTTTCTCTCTCTTTCCTCCTTTCTGCTCCCCCTTCTACAGGTTCTTTTCGGATGCGCCTTTCTCAGCAGCTGGGTTGTGGTGTTATTTCTGGATTGAGGGGGGGAACTATTGGTCACTATGTGGGGACGGCTGGTCCTTTACCCCTGTGCTCTATTTGCTCTCTTTGCCGCTGTTCTCGTCGACCGGTCTCTACTCCTCTCCTGCACGATCTGGGGGGGCTGTTGATTTCCTAGTCCTGGGGTCTGTCTCCTTTAGCTTTTTTGGTATGCCCCTGGCTGGGTTTGGGTCTTGCTACCTCCTGCGAATTGCTGCTGCTGGGGCACGCTGTCCCTCTTCTCCCACACTATGACCCAAACTGTCACATTTTTCTCCCTTAATGTAAAGGGCCTCAACTCTCCTACTATGCCTTGACAGGTTTGGCGCTATCTATCCCAGCATGATCCTGATGTGGTTTTCCTACAGGAGACCCATCTGCTCTCCTCTGACACTCACCTCATGTCCCACCGCAAATACCCCACCCAATTCTGGGCGAGTTCCTCCTCTAAGACTGGTGGTGTGGCCATCCTTTTTAAACCTGGCTGGCGCGCGGCATCTTCCCAGTGCATAGCTGATGAAGGCGGGAGGTTTCTCAAGATTGACATGGTTTGGGGTCGGGGCTCCTGCACTTTCGTTAATGTATACGCCCCCAATCAGAAGCAAGATGTGTACTTGCGCCATCACCTGGGGACGCTATTACGCTCTCTCTCTACCCCTATTGTCCTTGGAGGCGATTTTAATCTGGTTTGGGATCCAGAGCGGGATCGCACTGCGCAGGCGCACCATGTAGCTGGGGCGATGTCGGCACAATTGAGGAATGCCATTACTGACCTTGGTTTGGTCGATGCCTGGAGATACTTACACCAGGACTCTCTGGACTATTCCTTTTACTCTCACGTCCACCGTTCCTATTCGCGAATTGATTATTTTTTTCTTTCGCTTTCTCTGGCCCACGTCCTTTGTACGGCGGACATTTCGGACATCTCTCTCTGATCATGCGCATGTTTTGCTTACGCTTCAACCTCCCACCGCCCGTGATGACCCCCTTCCAAGGTGGCGATTACCCTCTCAAGCCCTCCGAGACCCGGTGGATGTGGCAGACATCCGTAAAGAGATTGAATCCTTTTTTACTGCTAACTCTCTTACTGATACGCCCAAGGATGTTCGTTGAGACGCCTTCAAGGCCACTGTTCGGGGGTCATCACCTCCATCTCTATTGCCCGGACCCGCGAGGCCCATTTGGTGGAATCCACCCTTTCCCGCGATATTAAAGATCTGGAACACAAAGATCATGCATATCCTTCTCTTGCTAACAAGCGCCGTCTGGCTGCCTTGCGCGGTCAACTGCGCTTGCAACGCACAAATAAAGCTGAACGGCTGCTTGTCAACCTCAAGCAAAAATTCTATGTAGGTGGTGACAAGGTTGGAGCGTGTTTAGCACGTCGCCTGCGGGCTCAGGTTGCTCGCTCCCACATTGCAAAGCTCAAATGCCCTGATGGCTCCTGGGCTACCTCGGAGAAAGACAAGTCGTACCCTAATGACCTTTTACACGGATCTTTATGCCCATGATCCTTGCCCCTTGGAGGCGGTCGAGACGTTCCTTGATTCCTGTCCTTGGGACCCTATCGATCCCTACTTCAAGGAGTTACTTGATGAGCCTATTACCCATGGGGAAATTGCTAAGGCGCTGAAGCAGCTACCGACGGGCAAAACGCCGGGTCCTGATGGTCTACTGATTGTTTTTTACCGGGTCTTCTACCCGCAATTGCGTGACCACCTACTCCATCTCTTTAATAGCTTTACTGACCATACAGGCCTCTCTCCTAGATTAGATTTGATTAGAATACTTGTAAAGCGCATGGCTGCCTCGGCACTGAGTCGTCCCAGCGCTGAAGCAAGACTGAGTGGGGAACAAGCAAGAAATTAAAGTTGAGAGAAAAGCCAGGTCTTCACAAGCCGTCTGAAGGCCTGGTGATCAGAGCTGCTGCGGATATGAAGAGGGAGAGAATTCCATAAGGCGGGAGCCAGTCGCCTGAAAGAGCGCCCACCAGATCTGGTCCTTCGTATACGTGGGATTCGTGCAAGAATCTGGTTTGTCGAGCGCAACACTCGCGATGGAGAATAAAGGGCGCACAAGTCGCTCAGACTATCTGGGCCGATGCCTGTCAGAATCTTGTGCATGATGCAGAGCGCCTTAAAACGAACTCTGTTCAAGGGGCAGCCAGTGCAGGCGATGGAGGAGGTTGGAAACATGGCTGTATTTGGGGAGGGCAAAAATGGCACGTGCTGCAGCATTCTGGACCCGCTGTAGTCTGTTCAGCACGGATTTATTGGAGCCCAGAAGGAGCACATTGCAGTAGTCCAATCGGGCCAGTATAGAGGCTTGGATGATCAATTGACGCGTTTGGGCGTCAAATAGACCAAGTATCGGTTTAAGGCCACGCAGTAGTCCAAAACATTTCCCGGCCACTGATTTGGCATGAGTCTCAAAGCTGAGATCCTTATCAAGCATAAAACCCAGATTTTTCACTGCAGGTTTGGGGGCTGGAGGAGCTCCAAGGGCCGGAGGCCACCAATCATTATTCCAGAGATGGGAGTCTTTGCCAATCAGAAGGATCTCAGATTTAGCAGAGTTCAACTGCAGGAAGTTAGCTGTCATCCACCCTGCGATGGCAACTATAGTTTCTTTAAATTTCGCTCTGTCCTGGCTGGGGTTGTTAGACAGGGTGATCACCAGTTGGGTGTCATCTGCGTACGACACTAGGGAGATTCCTCGCTTTAGCCAACCGTGCCAATGGGCTCATGTATATATTAAAAGCGTGGGGCTCAATGCCGAGCCCTGGGGAACCCCACAGCGAAGAGGGTGAACACGGGAAGCAAAAGGTGGAGCTATCACTTGGAAGGTCCGGTCAGCCAGAAAGGAAGAGAACCATGATAAGGCTTTAATGCCGATCCCTATCTCCTCCAAACGGTGGAGCAGAATTTCATGGGAGATCATGTCAAACGCCGCACTCAGATCCAGCAGAACCAAAACAGAGGTTCTGCCGGCATCCAAGGCAGATCTTAATTGCTCAACAACCGTCAACAGTGCAGACTCGGTACTGTATCGTGGTCGGAAACCATTCTGGGAGCTATCAAGTAGGTGATTGGCTTCCAGAAAGTAAGTTAGCGTTGAATTTACATGAGCGTCCAGGATTTTGGAAAGAAATGGAAGCAAGGAAATTGGACGATAGTTTTCTGGCTTAGAGGAGTCCAGAGTTGGTTTCTTAAGTAGAGGAACTACTTTTGCATGCTTCCAAGATTTTGGGACCACCGCCGAAGCAAGGGATAGATTGAGCAACTCCAGACACTCAGGTAGGAGGCCCTTTTTTAACTTTCCTGAAGGCGTCCGGTCTTAGGGGATCGTCTGGAGATCCTGATTTAATTGTGGCCACTAGTCTCTCCAAGTCTTTAAGAAAGATCGTGGGTAGTGAAGTAAGAGGGGCGATCTCAGGACCCATGTGCGTATTCCTCTCGGTGATGCTGGGAATTGCACCATGGTCGAAATTATGATAGATACCTTCGACCTTCTCCAGGAAGAAGTTCGCCAGCTCTTCACATTGTTGGTTAGAGGCTATAATACTGCCTGATGCCGCGGGAGTAATGACCAAGTCCTTTAAAAGAGGAAATATAGTTTTGCTGCGATTAGTACTTGTGGTGATCAGGCTGGAAAAGTGGGCTGCCCTAGTTTTGCGCACTAGTTTATGGTAGGATTTAATGGCTGACCTGTACTGTGATTTAGCCTGGGGGGCATAAGATCGCCTCCAAGTTCTTTCCAGGACCTTGCAGTTCTTCCTGGCTAGGGTCAAGTCCTCGTTGAACCAGGCATTAGCCCGAGCACCTTTAGAGTGCGTGAGTTTAAAAGGAATGCAGGTGTCCAGTGCTTGAGTTACCCACCTATGAAAGAGCACATCAGCCTCTTCCATATAGATGGCTTTATCTAGCGGCTTTGTGCTCAAGGCTGTGAGAAAAGACTCCTGGTCAAATTTATGCAAGGGCCGTTTCAGTGACGGGTGCTGGTTCGGCTGGGACTTTGTGGCAGGTAACGTAATCAGCATTGAGATGAGGAAGTGATCTGTCCAGATCATGGGAAGAGGTACTAGGACTTCCAGTGACTCAAGGTTAGAAAAGATGGGGTCAAGAAGATGTCCGGCGTTATGCGTAGCGCCGGAGACCAGTTGAGTCAGTTGGCAGGCTGCCAAGTCCCCTAAGAAACTAAGAATGTCCGGTGATTCTAGCATCTCTAAATGAAGGTTCAGGTCACCGATAACATTGAAATTGGCAGTCTGGAGAGCTAGTACTGTAATTGTATTCACCAGGGCCTCTCGGAAGATTTTAGATGGGCCAGGTGGGCGATAAATGAGGAGGCCAGAGAAAGTGAAGTTTGCACTTAATGTGATTTTGAAGAGCGCACTTTCACAGTCCGGTATGTCTTGGGGGATCAAGCTACAGGAGTGAACGGATTTATAGATGATCGCAATGCCACCCCATTTCCCCCCTGATCTATTTAGACTGCATATAGCATATCCTGATGGGAGGGCGAGTGCCGGTATAGCCACAGAGGCCTCGGAAAGCCAGGTTTCCGTTAGAAAGAGAACCTCAGGTGATCGATCCAGGAGGAGGTCGAATACCTCAGCGTGGTGTTTAGACAGGGATCGGCAGTTGATACTTAAGATAGTATGTATCACGGTCCTAGGACCTGAGGGTATGGAGTGCCCAAGAGGATTCAGCCTGAAGGTACAATGTCCACAAGAGGTCAGGCAGTCATCTGGGGCCCAGCTATGAGTCCCACAAGCACCCACTCTATGTAAGGCAGATAATGCTTCACGGGAGTAGGCTAATCTTTGTGGCTTAAGAGAGGCAGCATCCCTGACTCCTGGCGCCGTCCACGCGCGGACGAGCGCAGACGGGCTTGCCTTAGGCGCACCCGCTGCGCGTCCTCGCAGCGGCGTTCATTAAATGCCACGGGGCTCAACAGGCTCCACCCGGGCTAAACACTGATTGGCTGAAAGCCGACCAATCAGCGTGAGCGCACTACCGAGGTCAGGAAGTGGCCACAACACAAGGAAAATAGCGAGCAGCTTTAAATGCAAGAAGTCATAAAACTTTTTTAAAAGGTGCAGGTTTAGCAGTAATAGTGGGTGCAATCTTAAAACTTTAAAACAATTCAGAGTCTTCCACCAACAATTCCCCACACGCTACCCCAGCTCAATCTAGCCGCGCGTCCTCGCAGCGGCATTCATTAAATGCCACGGGGCTCAACAGGCTCCACCCGGGCTAAACACTGATTGGCTGAAAGCCGACCAATCAGCGTGAGCGCACTACCGAGGTCAGGAAGTGGCCACAACATGATGAATGAATGAAGCGGAAATCGTTCTGGTCCCTAAGCCTGGCAAGGACCTGACCTTGGCGGCTTCCTTCCGCCCCATTGCCTTGTTAAATACTGACGCCAAAATATTCACCAAAATCTTGGCGAACCGGTTGGAACCCCATCTTCCGGGGCTTATCAACCCTGATCAGGTGGGTTTCGTCTGCCATCGGCAGGGCGCCGACAATATTCGGCGTATCGCCCACTTGGAGGAAAAGTCGCGTATCAGAGACATCCCTGCCTGTCTGGATTCCCTTGATGCCGAGAAGGCGTTTGATCGCGTGGACTGGGGCTTCCTTCAGGCAGTCCTTCGGAAGATTGGTTTGGGACCTGGATTTATCTCTAAATTGATGGCCCCCTATGCAAAACCTACCACTCGTATTCGTTTTAATGGCTCTACTACCGCCCCTATTTCTATCCACCGTGGCACTCGTCAGGGGTGCCCGCTTTCTCCCCTACTCTTCGCGCTGGTCGTCGAGCCCCTAGCCATCGCTATACGTCGCAATCAGGATATTCAGGGTATCCGTATGGGGGGTTCGGAACATAAGGCTTCTCTCTTTGCCGATGATTTGCTGCTGTCCTTGTCCTCTCCGTCGTCTTCTCTTCCTGCAGTGGCTGAACTCTTGGGGTCCTTTGAGGCTGCTTTGGGCTACCGAATTAATCTGGCAAAATCTCACGCTCTTAATCTCACGCTTTCGGCGGCGGAGGTCCAGCGATTGCGGGACCTGCTCCCGGTACAGTGGACTGACGAGACGATTCGCTATTTGGGCTTAGACTGAACCCCTACACTCTCTTCTTGGTCCTCCTCTAATTGGCCTCTATTCCGCAACTCTGTCCGTGAAGAAATGCGCCGGTGGGAAGGTCTCTCCTTGGCATGGCTAGGCCGCCTCCACGCTGTTAAGATGTCCCTTCTTCCTAAAATCCTTTACCTGTTCCAGTCTCTTCCTACTCCTGTTCCACATGGTGGCCTGGCTTGTCCCAATTTGCTGGAATACGTTTGGGCTTGCCACCTCCATTTTATATCGGAATGAATCGTTCCTGAAATTGAGAAGCACTGGTTCCACATGGACCGTGCGGTGGCTTGTAGACCGCTGTGGGACCTTGCCTGGCTTCCGCGTAAGGCACGTCCTCGTAGTGCCTACTTAGCGACTCCAACGAGAACGGTCTTCGAGATATGGGATAGACTGGCGCTCTCCCGGGGCCTTACGACCTTCCCTTCTCCCAACACCCCGCTCACATGCAACTCTGCGTTCCCCCCTGCTTTCCAGCCTCGGGCCTTTGCGGCTTGGACCATAGAGGGTCGACGTGTTCTCCAAGATTTCTTTCAGGGTTCTGCCCTCCGTTCTTTTGATCAGTGCAAACAATTCTTCCACCTTACTGACAGTGCACGCCTGCAGTATTACCAATTACGTCACTGGCTGTCTTCTCCCGCGTATTCCCGGGAGGTGACTCGGCAACTCACCCCCTTCGAGTCCCTGGTTCGTAGATTTGACGGGTCTAGAGGCCTCATCTCTAAAACCTATTCTGTTCTCCAACACTCTGGGCATCTTCCGCTCCATGGCTATCAAGTTCGCTGGGTATCTGATTTGGCTGCTGACATTTCTCCGGAGGAGTGGTGTACCGTAGCATTCCCCAGCGCGAATCTGCCTACAAATTGATGACACAGTGGTATTATACTCCCACTCGTCTCCATCAGATGTTCCCGGATACTCCTCCGATCTGCTGGAGATGCCAGGCTGATAGAGGGGACTTCCTTCACATTTGGTGGTCTTGCTCGGAGCTTACTGTGTTCTGGAAGGAGGTCCTCAGCCACATTAAAGAGGTGGTGGGTTTTCCGATCCCTGCTACCCCATCCCTGGTGCTCTTGGGCATTCGGCCCCACACGCTGAAAGCCATGACCTTGGCACACTGGCATCTCATCCTTCACTTACTCGGTGCAGCGCGACAGTCCATTGCCTCCTGCTGGAAGCGGCCCCACCCCGCCTATTTCTGCATGGTTTCTTCGACTGTGGGACGTCCTTTCACTGGAACTGCTTACTGCCCGTCTTACTCATACTGACACACGCTTTGACCGCATCTGGCGTCCACTCATACACCACCTTACTAAAACCGAACATTCCCGCCTGATGCCTCCTAGATTGCGAGCTCTGCAACTGTTCGACGATCCCTTAGAGCCTTTCTCAAGAGGCAGGAGACCAGACTCCCCGGAGTAGTTTGCTGTGTCTGCTGGGTGGGCCCCCCAAGCCTTAGGACTGCTGGCCTCCACTTTGGGTCTTGGCCTTTCTCCCCTCCTCCACATTCCCTTGGCGCATCTGCTTTTCCCCCTCACTTTCTTCTCTGTCCTCACCTTCTCTTGATTTCTCTTCCCCCTTTTTCTACTCCCTTTTCCTTGTTTCCTTCTCTCTTTCTCGTTATATGATGGTTATTATGTTATTTGCTGCAAAGTGTATTGATGCTATCGCAGTGCGACCTGTAACTCCCACTTGGGCGGGGGGTCTTGTTCTGTCTAGACCTTGTTAGCTTTGAACAATTGTTTGATTTCCAGCTGTGGTCCTTCATTATTGGACAGTGTCACCTTAGCTAGATCCTCGCCTCTTGGCCCCCTGTGTAGCCTCTCCCTGAGAGCTGGCGAAAACTTTCTCCTGGATGCCGTCTTCTAAGGGGTCTTACGACTGATGGTTTCTTTTGTTGATGCTTATTTGTTATCCCCCCACCCTTGCCCTTTAAGCTTTGGGGAATGTGGAATTTTCTATTTGCTCATGTTCAATAAACAGATATTACATAAAAAAGGTAAAAGCTTTTAAAATGCGGCTAATGATTTATGGGCGTAAAAGTAGCCTGCGCACTGACCTGGTTCACTTCTTAAAGTGCACAGTTCACAGCAGGGGTACTTACGCCTGCGGAAAGCAGATACATGAGTGTGCCGAGAAAAGTGCCATGTGCGCGGGTGACTTGAGGCTAAAGGGAGGCAGCCAGGAAAGCATTAGGCGGACTGTTTTGTTAATCAAAGCCTGTATGCTTGGATGAGGCACATATATTATTGAGCTGTCCTTAAGAGCAAGTAGCGGGGTCTGTGTGCGCAAAATTGCATCGAGATCTATAATCAATAGAAACCAGGCGCTGGTTAAAATTCGTACTTAGTTACTACAGTAAAGTGCATGATGTGCTTAGCATGCAAATATTTGTCCGTGCTAAGGTTCATGGTAGATTAAGCGTGAATTAAATTAAAGATAGTGGCTGGCAGCTATTGCAGGCCTGTGATTAGCAGCGTGGCCTGGCCATACAGTCTCTTATTCGAGTGCTTAGCAGCAGTCTGGTTCGAGCAGCCGGCAACAATGTGCGGGTGTACCAGGAAAAGTGCTTAGTACAAGAGCGGCTTAGTGAATGGGTGCAGGGCATCTGCAGTTGGCCCACCATGGGGCCTTGAACTATTTTCTTCCTCATTTCAATTCAGCAAATAGTTTTAAAAACGTGTAAAACGATAACGCAGCAAAACGGATGCATTCCTAAGAGACCATTAAAGGATACAAAAACTAATTGTACAAAAGGCGGGGGTATCATTGAGGCAGCTGGACCCTACTAGCTAGTTTACAGGTTCATTGCCGCTGCCTCCGCGGCTTTGAGTCCCTGATCCGAGTTCAGCGATAGGGGCAGACTTGCAGACAGGACCCTCAGCCCCTCCTGGATACTTGGTCCTTTCGTGGTGCAAGATGTGTGCAGATTGCTGGCGCTGGAGTTCTTGATAAGGTGAGGGTGCAAGCTTAGTCCTTCTCGGTGAGGGTCACAGTGATAAGTTCCGCACTGCGTCTGGAACGATGTTATCTACTAGACCTTTTACCGTTTGTTGATGTAGGTTTCCGTGGCTGCTAAAAATTTTACTAGACGGCAGCTCAGTTGGACGTCATCGCCGAGAAAGCTTGCCAGCACTGCTTGCCTGCAAGACCATATGTGTTTCTTGTTGAATAGCGGTCTCAAGAGAATCCGGCGCTCCTGTATTCGCTCCCGGCATATGGTGATGAGGTGCACTATGTTCTCTTCGCCAACCCCACAGAGTCGGCAAATTGCTGGCTTCGGAGGGCGTAGCCACTGCGGCAAGTGGTATGCAGAGGGCAGCAGCCCTAAACGGAATCTCAAGAACTTCTCTTTCATGTTGTTAGAGAAGCTGGTGTGGAGATATGCTTGGGGCGAGGGTTTGGTGTAGGACTGTATGGTGAGCCAGCCATGTGCGCGCTCTGCCATGGAGGCTTTGTCTTGCAAGAGGGATTCTTTCTTGACTATGTCATTTACTACTTTTTTAAAACTTGGGTGAGTCCCTGGTTGCTCCCATAGTTGCCGTAGCCCCAGCTGGTTAAGAGCGGCCTCCAAGTAGAGTCTGGCAGGGCCGGCCTCTTTGGCTTGTAGTTCTTTCCACAGAAGGGCGTTTAGCGTTTCCGGTTCTCCTCTTCTGATTTTGTGCCAGCTTTTGATTGAACAACATTTAACTGCAATACAGCAATACACAGACGACATAGTCCTCTTAAGTAAAACCCCAAAAGGCTTTCGAAGATGAATAGACAATCAACTTTCTGCTGTGTGAAGCATGACACCGGGCTTGCTTTTCCTTAGCCTTCTGTCCCATGGTAGTCTATGGTGATATCCAAAGTAGGCCAGTGACGCTGTCAGTGTCACCGTTTCGGGCTTTGCAGGGTGCATCCAGAGGCGGTTCCTCCAAAGGAGCGTAGGGGCGTTGACCCCTTTCCCCCACTGAGTGCCACTATATTCCTGACTATTTAAAAACAAAATCCATATTAATATACCGTGCTGCACGACATTCATTGCTTCCTTAATGGGGGCGGGACTACCACTGAGCTCACAGCAGTAGGTGAGATTGATGGGGTAACCAACTGAGGCTGTGTAACTGCCTGGACTGCACATGTCAGATTGACCGGTATTTTGCGGTGGCCAGCCTGACGTGCACAGTTCAGGCTTCCACAGCCAGCACTGTCAGGGAGCTGGAAAGCAGAGACACAGTCCCATCAGTCTAGGATGGAGCGCTGTGTTCGCCTGTCCCAGCCAATCCTGGCACTGCTCTTACCCTGTTTACTATTATAGACCGCATGAGAGCAGTGCTTGGATTGGCTGGGTTGGGAGGCGTGTCACGTAGTTTTCACGAGCCCTGCATGCACTCCACTACAGCCAGGCAGCGAGGGACCAGTGTATTTTTTTTAAAGCGTCGGCCCTTGGGTGTATAACATTTCAAGGAAGAAGACTGTCGAGGTAAGATTATTTTTTATCAACAGGCGACAGTACTCGTTTCACAAACACCTTCATCCCCTCCGTTGTCCCATACAGTAGCTACTTCTAAAACTCTTCAGTTAAGTGTTGGAGATATTAAATATATGGTTGTGCCTTTTATCTGCTGTCGGTAGATGATTCACTCTACCCTGTGGTCCTCTGCCAATGGAGTGGTTGTCGGTGAAACGAAAAGCACACCTACCAAATGTTTAATACATGGTGAGCTATCAGGGTGCCGTTCTGCGCCACATGCCTTTGTGATGATTTTTGGTCATTTATTAGGTCTCGCCTGGCGATGCAGCGCGAAGCGCTGTCGCTAGCGAGATCTATTGTTACTGACTTGCTTTGGAAGGGAGACAGGAGCTGTGCACGCGCCGGACGGACTGGAAATGTGAACGCGCCCGTGAACACGCACGTACAGACATGCGATGTGCACATCTCCTGTCCCCCTTCCGTCCTCGCAAGCCTCATGCAATATCATTTTTTTTTTTTAATGCGCACGAGAGCTCCAAGCGCGGCGCGCTTTACACTCACAGCATGCCTCACCCCACTTACCTGCTCTTGTGGGGACTCTGTGCTGCTCCTCGGCTGGTCTCCGTCTTCAGCCGGTCACTGCAGCAACACGCGGGGCTCCGTCTTGCTCCCAGGAGCCCCGCCTAAAATCCTGCTTTGGCCGCACCATGGGCATTCACGAAGGCGGGGTGGGCTCCCGCCGGACTTCCTCTAATGTTTTTTTTTTTTTGCTTTGGCGGCCCCGTCCCTGGGCCGCACGAGCCGCGCAGCACTTATTCAAGTGCGGCGAAGTCCGCAGGCGCCGCCACTGGACACGAGCCGCAGGCCACGCCCATGTGCACGCTCACGGCGTGCCTACAACGCGCGCATGGCGCTGTTTCACTTTCCCTTGTTTAACTTTAATGAGCGCGGCGCTCGCTTCACGGACACCGCGCTCTGAACGAAGCTTGCTCTGCCGCCGTCCCAGCGGCTCGTTTTTGTGAATGAAGCTTAAAATGCGGCTGCACATCTAGTCGTTTATACACTAGACTGGCCTCGTTGCTGAGTATGTGTGCGCTGGCCCCTCCCATTGTGTGCTTGTTGATTAATGTCCGTATCTGCTTTGGGGGCACGGGAAGTGAATACCTCTGGTGACAAAAGGCAGAGGGTTGCGTATCAGTTCGCAGGCATCATTCACACGGTCACTCATTCACAAATATTGTTTTCCTGAGTCAATATGTGCTAGAAATGGTGAAAGAAGTGCACAGTTGATTGAGGGTAATACACCCTGAAAGAAACATTTTGAGTAAACATCTGCTCATTTCCAATTGCTAGTGTTCACTGCCTAGCGCTAGAAAGTAGTCTTCCTTGGCGCTAGTCCGGAAATGTGTAGTAAAGATGCTTTATCTCTGCCTGTCAAGCTGGCTCTGAATATGGTCGGCTTTTGGCTTCCTTGGTGAGTACAACCCACTTCTCCAGGACTGTTTATGGAGCGTGCCATATGGCCACTTTTTATGGACCCTCATGTGAGCATTGCTCTTGCTTTCAGTCCTCCTGGGAAAAATACGTAGACCGGCTTTATCCTCCCCACACCCCCGGCAGACATTCTACCTTTTGCACTTTGAACTTTGCGTGTCCCAAGAGGCCAGGAAGGAAGGGTGGTACAGTATCAGACGCAGGAGCTCACCCACCCGATAGACTCTAACCTCGGCCTCGCCCTCCCTCTTTCATGAAACTGGACTTATTTAACACCCCTCCCTACAGATCTGAAGTATTCCTGAGTAACAAGTATGGGGTTTTAAATCATTAATAGATACACAAATGCTATATGTCACTCAGCGCTGCTCCTTCGGTCGCTCTTTTCTTCTCTACCTCGCTTTCTCTTCCCCTCTCCTCTTTCCTGATGCGCCCTTTCTCCTCTCACCCCTCTCCCTGTAGTTCCCTCCTGTCTGTCACACAAACCCTGGGAAATTAGTGCTTCACTTGAGCCCGCCTCTCCAATTGGCTATATTAGAGTGAATTAAAAGAATGTGGGGCGCCTGATTCCTGAAGTGTACTTCAGACCGCATTTATTCCATAAGAGCAATTACATTTTTATTCTGCCTCAACGGAACATACCAGAGAGCATGTGCATGTTATCATTTCTTTTCGGAATTCCGACCCACATGAATTCTAACTGTTCATAAAATGGTTTTAAAAATCGTAATGAACTCTTAAAGACAGTAAGGAATGGCGTGGTCGGGGGAGCCGCGGTGTCTACGCACTTACCAACAATTTTTAGGTTTTTGCGAGAGTTTAAGTTATTGGCATTGTAAATGACAATACCTTTTATTTATCTGTTTTAAAAACAACACATAAATAAAAGGCATTGTCATTTACAATGCCAATAGCTCAAACTCTCATAAATGCGAGACCTATTGCATTGCAAATGCTTGTTTAGTTAAGTGGCATGTAGCAGGCATGAAAAGTACCGCTGGACACAGTGTGGACTGGTGCCAGCAACACCTGGGTGCTTATTAGTAGCTTATCGGGTGACATCCAATTTTGGCGCAAGGCTCCGATTATTATTTTTTATTTTTTACCTTACTATGAAATTATTTTACTTGTCAGTAAAGGTAAAGTGAACGAGTATTTGGATATTTAAAACATTAATAATGATATACATGTGTTGTGGTTTGTTGGACCCTTCTTCTTTCAGTTGTGTTTGTGAAAGCGTCTAGCAGGCTGCTGGGGACATACATCATGAGGTAAATGTTCATGACTTGTATAATATAATGAATGGTAGGTCACAAGTGTGAGTCCCGGCATCTAATGAATTGAGAAGTTTATATTGGGTCATAGCAACACCTGCAATCTCCCCCCTGCATTAAAAATACCTCTGATTGTCGACAGAAGCTCCTGGCTGCAATGAAGCAGGTGGACAGGGGGTGCAGACAAGTTGAGAGAAGTGAAAATGTTGTAGGATTCGACTGGTGCACCCTGCAGGCCCAGGGGCTTCCCAGTGTCTAGAGGTTGGACTGAAGCAAAGCTGCAGAGGCCGGTCCACTGTGGACTAGACGGCAACTGATGCCTCTTACCATGTTTCCTGACTTCTGATTGGACAACAAATGATTTTAAAGTGTGCCCAGTCAGACCTAGCACACTTTAAAACCATTTATTTTTACATTTGCACAGGCACCTGGCTCCTGCCTCCCACTGTGTCCTCAACGGCCCGACACTTCTCTCACCCTAGACTTCTGAGACTGTCCACAGCCTGACAAGTTTTCAGATTGCTTCTATTTGACGTTTCCATGGTTTTAATGTACGCGTGAGTGACATTCTTTTACCGAAAGTGTGAGACTTTTAGTGACTCTCTCGTGAGAAAAACCAAGCAACAAAGTCTATGTGAGCAGAACATTTCAGAAGTTACCCCCTTTTGAGAAAGGTGAAACTCTGAAAAGGCCTTGAAACTGAAGCAAAATGTCTGACATGAAAGATCAGTAACCTAATTTATTATTAACAAAGGCTACTGATTTCTCTGCAGCACCACAAGGGTGTAGCGCCAGTTGGCACCTTCCTCTACCAAAGTGTATTCCAAGATAGCTCACGAGTTAAAACTCTGCTATCTGAAACCCTTTGCACCATTATGATGTTGAGGGCCACCACCACTGTGCATCTCCATGTGATAGCTAACTAGGTAGGGCACCGGCTGCTGGGATCCATGCTTCTCTTTATGTCAGTGTCAATTGCTGGCCTAAGTTCTTCTATATCTACTGTTGAGCAGAGCCTGACACATAGTGTTAGTACAAGTCTGCGACTTATGATGTCAACAAATAGCTCATCACCAACTTTCACGCCCCACTACTTCCAAAAGTCACCAGCCACCACTGCCCTGGAGCACGGACCAACTACATGTGGTCTTCCTCCTTTGTTATTCCTTGCCTTTTTGCAATGCTATGTATGCCAACATTTTAGAAGAGGAAAGTGGGAGATTTAATAAAAGTATTGGGAGAATGCATTTCTCCCATTGACTTCTATTGAAGGAGAGGAAATTTCAGACAGGAGACAGCCAGAATAAAGCCATTTTTGGCTTAAAAAATCATGAGTCTCATGTCTGAATCGGGTTAATTGGCATGTACGGAACGCACAATGTTTTTGTTTCTGCATTATTCCTAGACATGTAATGTACTTTCCTACTTTTTTAAACACAGGCGTATAGCTTCTTATTTATGTCACTTTCACCCTATCTGTTGTCTCTATTGAAGCTTAAGTTAATTACACCCACAGCTGCCCAACTCTGTCATTCTACTCTACGGTACTCCACTATACACCACTCTACTGTATGCCCCACTATTCCACTCTATGCCACTCTAATCCACTCTACTCCACTCTACGCCAGTCGAAGCCATTCCACTCCACTTTAAGCCTCTCTACCTTAAGCCACTCTACTTTCCACCACTCTCCTCTACACCATACTTTCAGCCACTCTACTTTCAGACACTCTACTTAAAGCCACTCTACTATCCACCACTCTCCTCTACACCACTCTACTCTATGTTACTCTACTGTCACTCTACGCCACTCCACACTATTTCACACCACTCCACTCTATGCCACTCCTTGCCACTCCACTCTACTCTATTCCTCTCTACTCTACTCTACTGTACTATATGCCCCTCTACCCTTTGCCACTCTACTCCACTTTATGCCACTCCACTCTATTCTATGCCAATCCACTCTACTCTGTGCCACTTTATGCCACTCCATGCCACTCCAGTCTATACCACTCTACTCTACGCCATCCACTCCACTCTACGCCAATCCACTCCACACCAATCTACTCCACTCTACTCTACGCCACGCCACTCTATTCCACTCCACTCTATTCCACTCCACTCTACTCCACTCCACTCAATGCCACTCTATTGCACTCTACACCACTCAACTACTCTACGCCACTCTGTGCCACTCTGTGCCACTCTGCTCTACACCACTCTATGCCACTCTATTCTACACCAGTCTACTCTACGCAACTCAATGCCATTCTGCTTCGCTCCACACAGCTCTTCTCCACTCTACTCTACGCCACTCTACTCTATGCCACTCTACGCCTCTCTATGCCACTCCATACTACGCCCCTCAACTCTACACCACTCTACTGTGCCCACTCCCCTCTAAGCCATGCTACTGTTCGCGACTCTAATCTACACCACTAAACTCTACTCTGTGCATTGTACTCTATGCCACTCCACTTCACTCCAGTCTACCGCACTTTATGCCACTCCACTCTGTGCCACTCCAGTCCACACAATGGCACTTTTTGCCACTCCACTTTACTCCACTCTACTCTGCGTCACTCTACTGTAAGTCATGCCACTCCACTCTGCCCTACGCCACTCTGCCCCAGGCCATTCCACTTCACTCCATGCCACTTCACTCCATGCCACTCCACTCTATGCTATGCCACTCTACCCTAAGCCACTCTATCCTACGACATTCCACTTTATGCCAGTCCACTCTATGCCACTTCACTCTACGCCACTCCAATCTGTCACTCCACTCTAAGCCACTCCACTCTATGCCACGCCACTCTCCTCTTTGACACTTTGCTCTATGCCATACCACTAACTTTTAGCCACGCTGAACAGCAGCCACACTGCTGTACAGCATGTCTAGCAAACATTGGCAAAGCCAATATCTTTCACATAGCACAACCTATTGGCTTTGCCAATGCTTGTTAATTCAGGAGCAAGACTCCTTTTAAAAACATGTTTTATAGCATTGAACATTTGTATCTGGATGCAGGCTTTAATTACATGCCTGAAGAGGCCTAACACCCAATTGAACTGTAGATTTGCCAAATTCCTGATGTTATCAGAGAAGCACTTAAATCTTTTCACTTAGTTTGATGCAGTTTACATGCTGGTGTTGTCAGAACCTACACCCCATCAATATATGCTGCAACTGAGTGACACACTAAGATGGTTTTAACTGTTTAATGCAAATTTTCCTTTGTATCTATTGAAATGGTTTTAAGTCATCACACAGTAAATTGTATACATACCTTTAAAACAAGAACAATCTAGTTTTAAGCAAATTGATTCTGCCCACCTTTGATAGTGAAGAGGTTGCCTTCTCTATTTGAAGAGAAGTTCTGGCTGGCATAACCTCTTCCAGATTGAAAATATGGAAAGAAAGTAAGGTGAGAAAAATTGGCAATTGTTTCTGGAGACAATGGAAGCGTATGCTTATCCATTGCGAGTGTCTTTTAAACTATCTACATGTATGATAATCTCGTGTCAAGGGATTGATGTTGATGAATTATTATTATAATTGTCTTTGAATGACTGCACTAGCTTTAATGGCTAAAAGGTGAAAAAGTGAGGCGGCACCTACTCTGTTGGAATGGTGGGGTTATTTCAAGAGCAAGACACATGTAGAAAGCTGTTATTTCTTATATACCAGAGCTTACGTGATGAAGCTGTAAGGCTTCTATATTTGGATACCAAGTATTTGGCAACAGAACATTAACTTAACATATACATATATATATATATATCGTCCATCACTGAGCCCTGCCCTGAGGGATACACATGGACAATTACTCTTGTCTTTGTTTTTTGAGGCGCGCCTGTATCATATATTATTATTTCTTATTTCTTCTTTTTTCAGGCGCATTATGTTTCTGTTCAGGAATATGTTTATGCTGTGACATAATATCTTGCATACTTACCTATTTTCTTCTGTACTATTCATGGGGTGCAGGATTTATGGTTACATGCATTGCAATTGCTCTATGTATGCGATACTGCAACATGCTTTAAGATGGCCGCCAGCTATTTTCTTGTGGCGATCTGGTCTACATTGTAAGTTCTTTGTCCACGTCTCTGAATGTCTATGTAATGCACTTTTTGGTAACTCTGCGTGTGATCAAGACAGTTTACCTGTCGAAACGTGTAGCAACTGAGAAATAAACTTTTGCACGAAGCATCTTCAACCTCCGAGAGTGTGCGCCTCATTGGATTGTCTTTGTTTGGATTATTGGTCCGGTTTTGGCTCTACCGGCTTTTCGCGCACCACCTGACCACGGGCGGGGATCCCAGGAGGAGTCGTTCTGGTTTGGATATATATATATATATATATATATATATATATATATATATATATATATATATATATATGTTAATTGTTGCCGACATAGATTATTTGTATTATAATTTTTTGTCTTCTTTCTTTTTGTGTCACAATTTTGAGATTAAAAATATAATTTCACTTCAATATCATGGCCTTAATATCGTTTACAACAATATCGCTCTATTGGGTCGAGATTTTCAATAATTACCTACAATGGGGCAATATTTTTTTAAACAATATTTAGGACACAATATTGTGTTTGTCGGTAGTTAGGCTACAATATTCTCATATCATAACATCTTGTACATCGGGAGTTTGACTTTTGAAATGAGTATTTCATCAAAGGTCCACTCTCTGTTGCTTAATGGCAATTCTTACAGGAGGACCCCACGCATGTACGACCACCCAACCATTTGCTCTTCCAGTATAAATTTCCTCGAGTTTCTGCAGTCCAAACAAGGGTGTATCTTTGATCCTATCAGTGAACACTGCCTCACTATGAACAGGTGCATCCAGGCATTCCATACTTATCCCACATCTCTCTAAATGAAGGTGCCTAAAGCTGTGATGAGTAGGTGGAGTAGCCAAGGGAGATCTTGTCCTCAATTGGCTGTTTATTTATCCTCCTTCAAGTCTCGTCTGCCTTCAACAGAATCAGATTCACTGTAAGACTTCAGAAATTGAAAAAATGGTAACTGGAAAGGTGTATGAGAGTTTCAAGTGCATTTTTAATTGGAATTGCCAGTGGTGTATTGGGAGCCAAAAGCAGTCAAGCAGTTGTACTCATACCAGTCGTCTATTGCACAGAGTAATTATAGCAGGTGAGTCCAGCCATCTCCAGAAGGATATGGGGGAGTAAATTATATACATGCCCACAAGAAAATTGTGTGTTCCATCCGTGCTGTTTTCCAGACAGGTTAGCTGATGATCCCTCCATCCACCTACCCTTAAAAGCAGCCCCATGTCCTCAACCTACAGGGGGGTTTCCCTGAGTCCCATATTGCCAGTCCAGCACTGAGAATTTTCTCCCACAGTTGTTAGACAATCTTTATAGTACCACTTTATCCATAGCCACAAAGTTCCAGTATGTGCCTACCACCAGGAACTAATCGGGATAGGGCACGGTTTAGCACCTGGATCATTTAGTGAATATTAACCTGCTACAAGAAAGAGCTGATGACCAGTATGTTCTTCCTTTAAACTTTTCAATCATTTATTTTAAGGTACACTCATCACAATTTTAAGATTTTGTAACTTGTATTATTACACTTTCAATGCTGCCATTGAAAGCACTCACTGCTAAGTGTTTGGGTAGACAAAACACAATGTGGGAACAAAGAATGTGGTGGCCCTGTAAACATGAAAGAATTTCACCTCCAAGGCAACGCTGCTCAAAAAGTCTGCCTACTATATCAACAGCATGAGTACAAAGATATGTTGTTAAGGGTCATTTCCATAAACCGCAATCACTATGGCACTATGTCTACATGGCACCAGTTGCCCACGTCATAAGATACCAAAGAATCAACACTGTCTCCTACACAGTAAACACAGCTTATCCTCTTCCTCACAGACAAAAACCATACCACCAGGACCAACTTCACAACCTGCATGTCAAGCATGGCAAACTGGATGAAACAGAACTACCTAAAACTCAACACTGACAAAACGGAAGTTCAGATTTTTGTGAACAAGAGCTCTCTGTGGGACTCCTCCTGGTGGCCAACCGAAGTGGCACCCACCCCCACAGAACAATGCCAGAAACCTCAGAATCATTTTGGATGACAAACTCATGATGACCAAAGAGGTGAATGCAGTAACCTCTTCCTGCTTCCTCATCATACATATGCTTCAAAAAATATTCAAAAGGCTCCCTACAAACACCAGATGCACGGTCACCCAGGCCCTCATCACCAGCAGAATGGACTACGGCAACACACTCTACGCCGGTATCTTGAACCAACTCATACAAAGACTCCACACTACCAGAACTCCACAGCCACACTCGTCCTCGACATTCCTCCGCAGCGCACACACCATGCCCCACCTCAGAGAGCTAGACTGGTTACCCATCCAGAAGCGCTACTAATTTAACTGCTCATCCACGCCTACATAGCCCTCCACAATGGCTGACATGCATAGCTCAATCACCGCCTTATCTTCCACCATCCAAATAGGCAACTGTGCTCAGTCACACTATGCTTCGCACAGATACCACATATTCACAAAAGCAAAACAAGAGGACGCTTTTTTTCATACATCGCCGCCAAAATCTTCAACAGCCTTCCCATCAAGACCTCCCCATCTCTACTCAAGTTCCACAACAAACTGAAGCCCTGCCTGTTCAACTAGAAGCTCCAATCATCCTACAAATCTGCTCTGGCACCTGGATACCCTCTTGGGTGATAAGTGCGCTATACAAATCAACATAACATAAAGACCCAAGTAAAATATGAAGCTTAACAATCAAAACAGACCAGCCTTATTAAGAACTACAACAACTTTTTCCATTTAAAGCAACTGTCAAAATGCTATCTCTTTGTCATTCACCACGCTATATACAGCAAAATTCCAACTTCCAGTGCTTTCATTGTGCCAATGATTCATTGTGGTGGACACGGGCACTTGTATTATTTGGGGACCAGAATTTATGTTTTTAGCATCACACTTCACCCCATGCAAGAAAGAGAGATGGGCTGAAAAGGGAGAAAGAAGGAAGAGAAAGAAAGGAACACAGTGACAACTAGAGTTGGCAGGAATGAAATAGAGCCTGCATCACTGTATGGTGATAACAGAAAGAGGCATGGTGTGGAATCAAGACTAGACAGCCTTCATTTTCGGCAACCCCAGCATTCAAATGTCCTGACGGTAGGCCACCAAGAAAAAGTTTGGGCCCCAGCATTTTATTATTACAAATCAAGCACTGCTCATTCCTCTGAAGATGGTATAAAATCCTAACAGTCTGCTACAATTCCAATGTTTTTACCTGTTCAGTCACCACTTGGAAGTGCACAATTATAGTTTTATGGTTCCATTTATGTAAATTTTTCTTGTCATCCTGATTGTACTATCCGAACTCTGTTGCAAACTATAATTCATTATCCAGATCTCCATTTTCTACCCCCCCTTCACACCAACCAAGACGTCCTCCTGCTCACCACGTGCTGTCTCTAGCCTGCAAACCGCACTGTTAGTCTATTTCTAGCATTTATATATTTTTTATAACTTTAAAACATAATATGTATAGAATTTACACTATTGTAGAGTGACCGGCTGCTGACACTGTCCCATGATGCTCCTTTGCATTTGGCCCGCCACCAGGTGTTACATAATGTCCAGTCACTGCATTGTGTCTGTTAAGTCTCCCCTTCCCTCTTGTCTCATTAGACAGTACCCCTTCACTCATAACACACCAACCACATGTCTCTTCTCTCTGTTTATAACAGCACATAATGCTCGTTACTTAAACAGGTCAGCCACATCCTTCCTCTTGATCCCATAAATGATGCACACAGTGCGCCACTACGGAAACATGGAAGCTAAGTTGTCCTACGCTTTTCCCCTATTACGATATTGCCACACATTACCATGAAGTCAGAGAAGAGATAATTTACCACAACTGCTTGTCTGCTGTTCCTGCGCACTGGGGGGTGAAGACTGTGCTCTGGAGTTCTGCACCGCTGAGTAGACCACAGCTCCCGTCAACCCCTTGCTGCTGCTAATGCGCATAAAAGCACGTCACTGTCCCCCGGTGATTGTATCCGCTTGTCTGTTGTTCCTGCACACCTGGGGGGGAAGCCTGTGCTCTGGAGTGCCACACAGCTGGGGAGACTACAACTCCCGTCAACCCCCGGCTGCTGATAAAGCGCATAAAAGCGTGTCCCTGTCCTGCGACGCGGGACGCGCCCGGGACGTGCTCAGGTGAAGCCCGGGCAATGGTGGGCCCATCTATGCCCGGAGGAGGCTGTGCTGGGCCCCCACTCTAACGCCTGAAACATCATTGTATAAGGAATATCGGATTAAAAATGGGTAAAAAGAAGATGAACTCTGCGGGCTCGGAGGAGGTAACTATAACATCGTTGGACTCGAACTCGGACTCTTTTGGCGAAAGAGACCACTGCTATAGCAAAGGAGATTGCTCTCACTGAAAAGAGGCTCTCTATGGGACCTATGGGTAGTGAGAATGGGCCTCAATTGATCTTTGAGACCGAGGCACAACTGGTGTTAAGAGACGTTTTAATGCATGGGCAAAGTGGGCTCTGGCCCAGGGCCCCAGCCTTTCAGGGGGCCCCCTGACTGAGTCAGCTCCGTTCTCCAGAGTTTTGCCCTAATGACCTTGAATATTTCTTAAACAGATTGTTTAAATACTGTTTTCCTTTAATTTATTTTTTATGTACCTGATGTGTGAGAGTCTAGTACAGCCATTTTGCAGAGAAATGTTGTGTTTATGTTTCATGCAATATACATAAAGTTTCTTTTAGATCAAAACAAGGCCTAACATATAAGAAATGGGAGGGCGTCACAGAGATTATTTGCACTAATATTGGTGAGCTGCTGCTGTGTTACAATATTGAAAACACACATAACTATCCCTGAATATTAGATGTAAACACATTTAGGGCCTTATTTATGAGAAGTGATGCATCGCTGTGTGAAAACAGGGATGCGCCACTTCTAAGTGCGCCTCCTTGCGACATGATGGATGCGTCATATTTACTGTATGACGCATCATGTCGCAAGGAGTTACAGATACGTCAGTATTTCTGACGTATCGGTGGGCGCAAAAGTGATGCATTGCTGGGGTGTGTCTGAAATAGACGCAACTCCAGCAATGTGTCCTTTCACATGGGGCAAGCCCCATGTGAAAGAGCCTGCATCAGTCTTACGCCTGCTGTGAGGCAGGTGTAAGATATTGACGCAATGGCGTCCTAGAAGTGGCGCACTGAGTTCTCATAGATTTCAACGCGCCACTTCTATGAGGCTTTTGCGGGGAACACCCACCCTGCATACATTATACCTGGCACAGGTATAATGTGGTGCAGGAGTTTACAAAGTGACGCATCTGCCTAGAGGCGTCACTTTGTAAATAGGGCGCAACATGGCACATTTTTACGCTGCCGGTGCGTCACAAAAGTGACGCACCGGCGGCATAAAGTGAAGCAAGGCCTCATAAATAAGGCCCTTAGAATTTGGACAAGTGTTCCTTTGAACTGTCAGGGACCTAATGAAATGAAATGAAATGAAATAGTGTATTTAATAAAGCGCGCAGCTACTCAGACTAGAGTGTCCTGGCTCGTGACAGCAAGAGGAAAACGTGCGTAAAGACCCATCAGTTATTAAAAAGCCAGGTTTTTAAGTTTTTCCTGAAAGAGAGTAGGTCTCTGGTTAGTCTCAGAGACTCAGGAGTCTATTCCACAATTTTGCGCCTAGAAGGCCGAGGGATCTGCCTCCAGTGCGGGCACAGCATATTTTAGGCACGATGGCCAGGTTGGCATTGGAAGATCTTAGGGGTCTAGATGTTGTGTAGCGATTAACGCGCTTTAACGCGATTTAGGTAGCCGGCTCCTAAGCTGTGGAAAGCTTTAAAGAACGTGGTCATCGCTTGAAGTCGATCAGTTCTTTTATGCGGAGCCAGTGTAGAGACTTAAGAATAGGGGTCATACTAGATCTGGGTTTAGGTCTCAGGATGGCTCTGGCCGCCGCATTTTGTACCACTTGTAGGCGCTGGATAAGGGATTTGGGAAGACAGAGGTACAAGCTGTTGACATAGTCAAGCTTTGATGTCACCAGAGCCTGCACCATGATCTTTCTGCTCTCAAGCGGTAACAGTGGCAGGATTTGTTTTAGCATCCGGAGTATGCCAAAGCAAGCGCCAGTTAGATTTTGGATTTGAAAGCGCATGGAGAGTGTCTTGTCTATGACAATTCCTAAGTTTTTGACTTTCTCCTTTTCCGCGGGCGGCAGATCTTTTGGCCACCAAGAGCTCCAGTCAGGCGTTTCTGGATTACCAAAGAAAACAACTTCAGTTTTGTCAGGATTGCACTTCAGCTGATTGATCTTAAGCCACTTAAAAACCTTTGTGAGGCAAGACCTAATCATTGCCCCGTCAAAGTCGGTTCCTTTTTCACATGTAAAAATCAGCTGAGTGTCATCAGCATAGGAAACAATTTTGATGCCCTCTTCCTCTACCAGAAATGCAAAGGGGGATAGATATATATTAAAAAGGGTAGGGCTGAGAATGGAGTCCTGAGGGACACCTACATTCATGGCCAGTAACCGGGGATGAGAAAGGGGGGCCAGATGTTCTGAGATCTATTTGCCAAGAAGGATGACATCCATGTTAAGGCGGTCCCCCCCAGGCCGATGTTAGCAAGTCTCTCCAGGAGCCTCTCATGTGGGACCGTATCGAAGGCCGCCAACAGATCGAGCAGTATCAGAACAGCCTTGCCTCCCTGGTCCAGCTTACCCGTGAGAAATTCAGTCACTTCCAGCAGAGCGGACTCCATACTGTAGTTAGCCCTAAAACCGTATTGGGACTCATGAAGGAGCTTCCCATCTTCAATGTGTTTTTGGAGGGCCTTGTTTACAAGCTTCTCTAATACTTTGGAGAGGGCCGGAAGAAGGGAGATTGGCCTGTAGTTGGCAGCCATGAATCTATTGAGAGGGCGTCCGAGTCGGGCAGCCAGACAGCTCCAGTGAGGAACAACCGAGGGCGTCTGCTAACATCGGGATGGATATTTTATGGAACGTCCTGTAATTAGGGACCCTCTGCCCTGCGTTAGCCTGAGGGGCTGTGGCAGAGTTGGGAATGACGAATTTTAATAGGAGGTGGTCAGACCAGGTAATGGGAAGAGGTAGGCTTACTGATATGTCAAAGTTGTGAGAGATTTGGTCTAGGGTATGGCCCTTCTCATGGGTGGCCGACGAAATAGATGGAAACATGTTGCAGGCCTGCAGCGTCTCCAACAAGGAAATTGTTTGAGGGTCTTTTCCATTGTCCATATGTATATTGAAATCTCCCAGAATAAGGCAGTTGTTGTATTTTAAGGCCAGGGAGGTGGTGGCTGCATTAAGCATAGTAATAAAATTTCCAATTGCACCGAGAGGTCTGTAAATCAGAAAACCAGCTATGCTATGATGGGGGGATAAGGTACAGCGGACGCTTAAGGACTCTGTGCCCTCGATGTTTTCCATCAGGATGGGAGAGCAGTCTAGTTTTTTATTGTAAATTATGGCGACACCGCCCCCTTCCCACTTTGTCGGTCCCTCCTAAGGATTTTATAATCTGTAGGGATGGCCGAAGTGATGGCCGAAGTGATGGTAGGGTTGGAGGCTTCAGACAGCCAGGGCTCAGTGAGAAATAAAAGATCAGGCTGTTCGTCTAAACGTAGGTCATAAATGTGTGGTTCATGCTTTTGCATAGAGCGACAATTTAAAAGGATGGCCTTTATGTCCTCTGTTTTCTTATTGTTTTTACACTTACTGTTGCGTGGGAGGATCTTGGGTGCGAGTTTCCTGGGCTAGAGGAGAGACCAGTTGCACTTATTGCATCGAAAGTCTACCTCCAAGCTCAGATCAGCCGCTGTACACTGACATAATGGTAGCCGCCTAAGGCTAAGCAGTTTTTCCCTATTGTAATATAGTGGAAGAAACTCACAGGAGGGGAACTGGGCAGCATGGCCGGCGCCGAACGCCTCTGGGACGCTGACTGGCGCAGACGGGCTTGCCTTTGGCGCGGCGCGCCCGCTGTGCGCGTCCGTTTGCATTGGGAATATATAGGCTAATGCCTATGATGCAAACTGGATCGCTAATGCAGCTGAGGAAGCGGAAACTGCGTGGGCAGAAGTGAGGAGCCCGATAGTAGACCCAGCCCTCCGCACAATGGGCGTATCAGCCGCAGCAGACCACGACTGGAGGAAAAGCAAGATGCGAATCGGAGCAGCTAAGGAGGTGTAGGCAAGCAGAATCAAGTAAAGTGCAAGCGCGCGTAGGTAGGAGAAATTGTTAAAAAGCACAGAGTAATTCAGCCACACATATACAATTTAAAAGGTATTAAAAACCTAGTAGCAGGGCAGGAAACACTAAATCCTACCTCTGTCAGCTGCGCGTGTCCGTTTTCATCGGGAATATATAGGCTAATGCCTATGATGCAAAGTGGATCGCTAACGCAGCTGAGGAAGCGGAAACTGCGTGGGAAACAGGGGCTCAAATTGGATCATAAATTCAAAGCTGTTCTAAACAGGGGCCCCCAAAATATGTTTGGCCCAGGGCCCCCAAAATACTTAAGATGTCCCTGGTCTGCAGATGTTGCCAAAGCTCCCCCCTCTGCGGCATCTGTTCTCCCTCAGTCTACCCCTGGTCACATAACTCTTCCAGCTAACGAACCTGTTGCCAAAAGGAGAAGAGGTGTCCCAAAAGATCTACTACCTAACATTGCAAAAAGAGCTAGAAAGGTTATGCCCACACAGACTATGGTAAATTCTCAAGTTCAACTCCAGGGATCAGCGGTGACGATTTCGAACTGGCAGGGCCGTTTCTAGGTGTTTTGCCGCCCTAGGCGAGAATTGAAAAATGCAGCCCCTCCCTTTTACTACCATCACTCTCTCCCCCTGTCATCCAGGTGTTGGGGAATAGAGGCCTGCTTTGGTGCTTCTCTATCTAGTCTGGACTGTCAAATCCATATTAAAGATTTCATCCCACATACTACACCTTTCACTCATTCTCCCACCTCTCCAGGTTCACTTCGTGCCACGCTCGAACACGGTCCAGCGCTCAGCTGGTCATACGTCTACCTTCTTAGATGTTCTAAGCCCACGCTCTGCACACCACTACCCTTACAAAACTTCCCTCGCTTTACAAAGACAGTTTTCTGTACCGCATTCTTAAACACTCCCAAATTAGTCTTGTGAGATCAATATATGAAACACCTTCCCAGGGAATTATGTTCCTCTATCTAAAGTAGCTGTGTCCGTACCGGTTGTCCCGGGGTCATCTTTGGTAGAACTGAAAACAATATGAAGTTCAGTGACGTCGTCAGACCCCTGCTGCCTGCTACCTGTCCTGAAGGCCTGGCTGATGATCTGTGGCTTACAAACAATGTCGTACATCAAAGGGGAGAGAGTGGGTTGACAACAGCAGAGGAGATGAGCCTTCGCAGCAGGGTACCACGGTCACATTGTTACTTTGATGCACACTGGACCATCCCACCCATTGATACATACATTGGATTGTGCTTGTTGGCAAACACCAGTTAGCCCACGGCCCTCTCCCGTCTCCAGCCCACAGCGCTGTAAGGGCAGACATCTCTGCAGCCCCCGATGGAGCTGCCGCCCTCTCACCTTCATGTGATGTGCGCAGTCATGGGAGGAGATGTCGCCTAACGGCCAGAGCTCTCCTCTACCTTTGAAAAATTAATCCGACCTTGTGTAATGTAATCTGGTGCTTGTGCAAAGCGCTGTAATGCCCTTGACCCAAGTTCGCGCTCTATAAAACTGCAACAGCAAAAAAGACTTGGATATATTTACTGGGGTTCTGGTGGTCTCCTTTCTCACTGCTCAGAGTTTTCTTCAGTTATAAATTGTTTGAGTTTAACGGACTCGCAGGAGCTTTGCACACGTGGGAATACAAAATACGTGATTTGGACACCTGGTGAGATTGTTTAATGGCGTGCGTGTCAGAGTCTAGTCCCAAAGCATGCGCTGGGTACCCGTGCGTCACGCGCTGCCTGCCCCTGAAGCCCTGCCCTTTGCTAACAGGCCGTGAAAACTTGTGAACGCTTGTGAGCTGCGGTGACTTGTACCTCCTAATTCCATCTGCTTGTCTGCCGGTTTTTTCTCAATTTACTTCCGAAGTGTCTATCGACTGGTCCAACGTGTGATACACATTTCCAATAGCAGACAACAACTTAAATGCAACGGTTCGTAAAGTGCCCCCTCCCACGCATATGATGTTTTTTGCCACCCTAGGCGGCCGCCTAGTCTTGCCTAATGGTAGAAATGGCCCTGATTCCACTCACTAAACACGCGCTTAACCAATCGGGGTAGACACTGCCGCGGGCAGACGCGATGACGCTGACGTTCCACGTCATCGCGCTTTGCGTGGCGGCGCGGACACCGGCCGGCATTGCAATGGCTTGTTAAATACGCCCGACTCCAGGACTCGCATATCCACGGGGTCCTGGATCGGGTTTGTACCAGGTGCCAAGAGGGCGTTTGGTCTTGGTGTAGTGCGTATGCGTTTTACCACCAGCAGCCATGAGGTAACTTTTCACATGCAATCTAAGTTTGATCTAACGAAGTAATTGCCTCTTAACTTTACCTAGTGTGTGACTACAGACCAACACCCCCCGCTAGGATCCATGGGGTAGGAACCTACTACAGCCCATGTAAGCCTTGTATTCGCCTTCTCCCAAATGCACGAATGTATATGAACTCCATGACAGTGTGATGCTCATTAAATTAGGTGTTCACATGCATCTCCTTGTTATTATTACTATTCGTAAATCATCAGCACGGAAATCACGGTTTGTTTATAGATTTTAAAAGTAGTGCCAGTATGCATATTTTGAGGTTTTGACTCACAATAGTACTTTGGATTATTGTAGTCCACGCGATGAACTAACGGTCGTTATTGTGCTAAATATATGCACTTCACTCTAGGCACCGTAGGTATGAGAGCCTATGACATACACATTGAACAGCACGTATGGCAGCACAAGGTTGTGATTTATACAGTGTTTTTACGAAGTTCTAATGTGAACCAACTATGTGACCTGGATGTTTTTACAATCTGTTTTGTCTTCCAGAATCCATATACGTTCTCTTTCAGACTATGCTGAGAGTCCAAACCGTAAGTTTGCGGTTGCAATTGTCACAGGAGAGGGTGCACCTTAGCGACTGCGTACCCCCGTGGCATTACTGGTCCTGATGAAAGCCTCGCTAATTTGCACATTGAGGCTGAAAGATGTAGACCGATCACTATCACGCACTTCACATAGGGATGTCATTGGTCAATTTAACCAGTGAAGACATCCACTTTCGCCTGTTTTAATCTTGCCCTACTTTTCCAACATTAAAAATTATTTAGGACAAGTAAAGGCAATTTTAATATTCACAGTGTCACTGATCACTCACTCTTCACATTCAATCAAAACCTGCTCCGCTGTAATCAGGCGTCATAGCACACCCGAGAGGCATTCGGCCCCTCGGGTGGGAACCCTATGAAGAAGCATGTCACCAACTAGGTTGGTGAGTGAGGGTTTTTCTTAAAAACTAATGTGACTCCTTTTGCCCTGTTCAAGACAGTAATTCGGAATCACTCTTTCATTGTTTATCTATATATTGCCTGAGAAACAGAGCTAATCATATGTGTAAAAGTATAGCTGCAGTTTCAAAGTTTGCCAAAAAACTAGGTAATAAACCAATTCAGGAAATGGTTAAAATGTATTTAGCAAAAACCATTTCTGCAGCTTAATATGGGGCAGCAAATTGGGGCACAGCACAAGTTGAGACATTACAAACCATAGAAGACAACTTTGCCAAAAGGCTATTGTCCATTCCTGGGTCATGTTCAAATTTTATCGTTCATAAAGAAATTGGTTTGCCTTATTTTAGCGATACTATCAAAATGGCCCCATTATTACTATGGCTATCGATATGGAAAAGGAAATCTGTCCAACTAAACCAGCTTATTATAAAAGATAATATGAAGCTTGATTACGCCGTAACGATCCCTTGGCTAACTTACGTGAGACAGACTCTCATCGCTCTGGGTTTGGAGGAACTTTATGAATTCCCTACTCGCTGTGAAACCTGCTCTAAATCTAAATTGAAAGAACTTTTCATAGCCAAAAGTACACATGAGAGATGGGAAAGAAACAAAGCAAAATGTACAGTAATAACATATCAGGCGATGCCCCCTGTGATGTCTGGGCCTTCTTCCTACCTCTCCTTTATAGACAGCACCCAACACCAATTTATTTTGATAATATTTAGTTTAAACTATATTCCTTTGATGCTGGGTTATCCTTCTCATGCACACTCGTTAAATCATCTTTTTGTATGTCCTTGAGATCATAAATGTAAACAATCTATTTCACATATCTTATTTTTTGTTCTCTATATAAACGTAGAGAGGAAAAAGTTTATCGTCCCATTATTGCAAAATTTAGTCTACGCTCTTATATCTGAGCACTCTGTCCTCCAACAATTAGAAACACCTTTTGTATGTTTTATGACTGCTTCATTTTTACAGACTGCTGTAAAAACCAGAATGGCTGCCACTACAATGATAGCTTAACGAGGCATAAGTACAGTTAATTAATAGCCCATGGATATATGTATAGCTTACCTTCTAATATATTTAGTGCAATGCAAATTGATGGTTGGGTTTGGTTACCCATATTCGATGTACAAAGGCGTATATTGGTTACCTATTTTAATTGTATTTGATAATTATTTGTAGCTAAGTGCGTCATATTGTATAGGATGTTTAATAATATTTTAAAGAACATTTGAATATTTGAATTAATCGATGTAAATGGGGTTGTAACTATATTTTATTGTATTAGATATTGCATGGGTACTGCCCTGTAGAAAAAATAAGTGCAAAAAATGCAAATATATGTACTTTTATGCATTTTTAATGCAAATTAAAGTTTGATGATTGATTGATTGCACCACAACCAATAGATTAAATAAACTTGTTTAGTGGTTACAAGAGGATCAATAAAAATCTATTGACTGATCCAGGTTTGAAATAGGATTTAGAGGCAGTGACATTCCAGGCATCTTAACCCATTTCCCTCCCTTAAGTAATTTGGCAAGTGTATATATAAATTATTACCATTATTTTACATTATCCTTCAACTGCACAGGTTGACCTTTCTTTCAAGAGTCTCATCTTCTCCCCCTGCCCTCCAATCTCTGATCAGGACAGGTATCCTAGTCGTTTTCCTCCAGGGGACAAACTACCATGCTGTGTAGTGTCTACAACCAACTCATATTCTCGACCTTGCTCATCCTGGATATATCCCACACTTTATCTTTCTCTAGCACAACAACATATTTCTTGGCTGTTTATTCTCATGGGTTCCGATTTTTTGAGGCCCTTTTCTCCATATGCCTTGATTTTACTCAAACGCATTACTCTGTCTCATTTCCTCTCCTTCACACTATACCTTTTATTATGGCAGGACTTGTACTTGTTTTGGTTGTCCAATTCTTAATCCTCACTTCTACTCCATTCACAACCCTTCCATCACTAACACATCTAGAGCAATATAGAGAGCATGCTTCCACTATGGCATCCCCTCATCAGTTCAAATGGAGACATCCTCATCACCGTTTAGGCGTAAGGGACCCTTATGGGCCAAGTCTATCAGTCTATCTCCAAGAATTGTTCGATATACACTCCTGACCCTTTAGTAAACTGCCTTCACATGGGCTTAAGTAAACACTCCAAGACACTCCAAAATTCAAGTGAAGGGGAATCACCAGCTTTCTGAGGCCACCTCGATACTCACGGCTGCTACAGTTAACACTCTTGGTTCATGGCAATAGTGTGTAGAGAGTTTCAGGTCGACAGGTTCATGAGCCTGGGCTTTCATGGTGGTGGACATGTGCCCACCTTCATTTGGAGGGTCAATTAAATAGAAACTAACAGGAGTACGCCATTAGAAGACACAGTATGCTCTTACAGCTGTTAATGAGAATCCCTTCTCTCTTGTATTGGTTGTCCTTATGTTTCATTATCAATCTTACATTTTGACCTTCTGCATTCCCAAACCGTGCCCTAATTCTCTGACTCTTATGTTCTCTTCTGCCCTTTGCTATTTGTCCCACTATTCCCTATTCAAGCCCCAATCCACGGAAAGCTGCTGTTATGATGAGGCGATGGTGTGTGCATGTAACAGCACACCCCATTCCAGCTCCTTTGCTTTTATCTTATAATGTAAACCAGTTCTGAGTATCAAAGGCCGATGCAAGATTTTGTATTTTGGAAAAAACCTTTAATTGTATGTTATACACCTTAAATTTATTGCAAATAAAGTAAACAAGCATTTGCAATGCAATAGGTCTTGCATTGCTGAAAGTTTGAGCTGTTGGTGTTGATTACGCTAACTTGCACCCCTAAAGTTCCTACTAAGTATAGCGTAAGCGATCGATCTTTTATTTACCTAAAGTGGTCGAGGGGAGGAAAACAGCTAAAACAGATATCAACAAAGTTGTCGTGCCTGAAAAGATCACTGACTCCGAAGTGCAGTTTGAATATTTATTATAAGGCCAAAAACAATTGGATGTAAATACATCTCAATAGCAAAGTATAGAGATACAGAAAAATTAATACAGAGCCGATCTTTCTAATATAAGTAATGTGGCCCAAAAGGCAAATGATTATAAATTCCAAAATCACAATGCAACACAAAATAGATGCAATATTCAGCTCTCGATTCATTGAAAGAAATCAAAATCTTTCCCTACACTATTCTATATGAGGGCCCTTCCTGTCTCTCTTATATCGTTTCCCAATGGTGTCAGCACGTGTGACTTCCTAAGAAGTACTCACGTCAAATGGGTCGTTTAGCTTAAGGCTATGGAGCTCGCTCTAAGATGCTCCTTCTTCTCCGAAAGCTAGCAGATGTCTGCTCTCTCTGTCCCTGCGCATCATACAAAAAGATGGGATTCAATCAACATTGCATCACCTTTTCTAAAAATTTCCACTAGACCTCTATACAGTAGCTGGTTCTTTTTCTTGAAGCAAAATTAATTAAAGATATCTTCTTCCAGTGGCCTTGGCTTCCAGACAGACCCGATACGCAAAGCATCCTCCCTTCTCGCTTCCAGCTATCTTCAAAGGCATTCCGGATCTCTCCTTAACTCTGAAAATAACGATGTGTATTTCTGCACCTGCAACAGGGTGAGAACACTCTAACATTGAACACAACACTCATTTAATTCATTATTTCTCGAGAGCAAGGAGAATCTTTTGGGCCTATGTTTCAGACAACTTAAACGATCACAGTTTACGATATATAAAATAATATTGTCCTGCACATTATGCATGAAGGAAGCATAATACATACAGAATTCTACTTAATGCGTTCACTACTTCAACATTAAATGATTCAATTAAATGGTTCTTAATAATCAAAAACACTGCACGCAATACGAATACATGAGAGTGCGTTTAAACCATGAATATAGTGCACTCATACAAATAGAGTGCTATCTGCGCTCTATCAGTTCCCCCCTCTTATGACTAGTGTCATAACACCAATTCTCTCTTCTGTTGTAGTTTCTCCTAGTAGAAGAGACCGACCTAAACAGGAGCTGTAGCTTGCCGTCCCTGTCTGAATCGTTCTAACCCTTTAAGGTGTTGGTAATGTCTGTCCTGCAGTTGCTCAAGTTGTAGTTCTCTGTTTTTCAACACAGTCTCCTGATGTCTAGCCCTTTGCCATTTGTAAGCCTTGATGGCTCCTAAAAGGACGATTATACAAATGACAGCTATTATAATAGGCTTCAAAATATATCCCATTATTCCTTGTCTCAGACTTCCAAACCAACTGCCGATTTTGCCAAATCCTTTTCCCACTTGTTCCCATAGTCCTTCAGCAGCCATCTCGCGTAACCCTTGGTGTATATCTGAAATATTGTTGATATATTTCCTTATATCCTGACTGTTGTCAGGAATATAAGTGCAGCACTGTTGAACTCTCAATAATTTGCAGACTCCTCCAGCTTTTGCTAGCAGCACATCTAGGGCAAGACGGTTTTGCAAAACCATAGCCCTTATCGAAACCATCTCCCCATCTACAAGTAGTAGAATCTGAGCTGTATTTATGGAGAGCTTATCCACTAATGTTGCCAGCTTTCTGATTTTCAAATCATTCAGAATCACACCCATACTCGGTATCATAGCTCCAAATATGTCTCCAATCTCTTCTCCTGCACTCGCACCACGTTTCCCTCTTTGAGGTCTCCTTTTTTGTAGAGTCCATAAATCATTCATATGGAAAATCTTGGGAAATACGACAGCCAAATAGCAGGTGCCATACCAGTTCTTGGGCAACTTCACATAAGCATTCTTTCCACACACAAAATACACATTGGGCACTACTGTTATTTTATCCAGTAATGCTTTTCTAATTGATTCTTCGATCAAGAAGACATGCTCACAATCACTCTCACCCACAAATATCTTATCATAATATGTGGTTGGGTGTCTAATGCACAATTTTCCTTTCTGCTGGCAATCTAATGCTATGGGTCCAAAACTCCCCTTTGCTTTATGATCTAATTCTTCTTTGGTCCATGGGGTAACCTTGTGCTTTGGATCTGGTCTAAATAGTGTCTGTCTATGTCGATCTTCTATTTGATCTATGAATTTCTTTTCAATGTCAGTTAACATGCAGGTCAAATTATGTCTATGGGCATAGGACGTGTCTAATGTAATGGTAGGCACAAAATACTTTGACATTCGCTCTACTTCCTTATAATAATCATATTTATTCATGTATTTCAGAACGGGGACTTCCGAGAGTACCACATCATAATTAGAGAAATAGTACTCGAAGTGTGCCTTGCTATAAAACATGCTCAATAACACACTACATGTAATGCCATAAGTCACAGGCAAATGTTGATATTGAATGCCTTCCTCTACTGAGGCTGGTAATTGCATACACACATAGCAATCCTTTGCTTCCATGGTATCCACATACTCCTAGAATAACCGAGCATACGCATTCAAAGTGAAATCACCCTTTGACAGATCAACATGCAGTCTACGACTGGTTTCCTTAATCATTTCTAGGTCTTGGGCGTATGCATCCTCATCTATCCCAGAGCTTGGTGTAGTGAGTGTTGTCTGTACCCTGTTCTGTTCGACATTCTGAGATCCAACTAGACATACAACAATCACTACAGTTATAACAATAAGCACCACTACAATGAGGGTGCCAATGATCCACTTCTGTTTGCGTGTTGATTTTTCAGACACCATGGTTTCTCTTGATCTTTTCCGAAGCACAAAAGGGAAGCACAGTATCTTTCTGTTTCTTTGTTTTAACAATGTATTTCTTGCTTCTTTCCTTTCATGCAATTAATGTCAAAGTTCTTTCGATTGATACTAAACCTATTGAAGAGATGTAGACAACCCTACTCCTCACTCCATCATCTACAAGAAAAGTCCCTAAATTTAAATCTTCTTAATCTGGGGTCTAGGTTATCTTCTTTCTAAGGCCTAATGCTTTCTTTGATTACAATTCAGGCTTCATCATTAATGACATTTGATCCAAGGATTTCGAGAACAAGTTGCAGAATCTCTGCACGGATGTCTCCCAATTCTAGCCATCGGCCAAATGCAGGGAAAACAACCTCATTAAGGATGAGGTAACGCAATCCACTCAGTCTTGGAGTATTCGGAACTTGCAGAGTTAGTATTCCAAACGCTTCTACACCTGGGACCAGTAATCGTATTTCAATCGAGAGGGTGTTCTCTCCGTAGCTCACTGTACCAGGTCCCAACCTCCTGGACTTCGCTATGCCCTGCATCTGCAGCCAGGTATGTCCACTCAGGAGATGCGTATCTTCGAGATGCTGTTCTTTCTCTTTGGGAACGTCTCTGACCATCCGGTTTTTCTTCCACGTCACTTTATATCTGATTCAGATGTTTCAGGTATTGGAGTGAGATCTATCTCAGATGCAAGCCATATAGTCAGCCTTTCTTTTCTTGCTGGCCACTTTTCTGCTCTAGCATCTGTTCTCCTTTCTTCCTCTTGATCTGACCTTTCTGCAACAGACAGTTCACTTTGATCTGAGGCACCGCTCACTTCTGCAATATCCTCTATTTCAGGATCTGGACTCAGTTCAGGAGCATTCAGCTTTTCTTTTTCTTGCTCACTTGGCTGTTCCGTTTCATTCGAAACTCGTACAGCTGAGTCTGTGCCATCATTGTTGTCTGTATCAGGTCCACACACGCTCCTCGAACTCGGGGAACTCTCTTCTTCTGCAGGCGCTTGAACTCGACGGTTGTGGGAAGCGTGGATCCAATTCTGCAATCCTCCACACTTCACAGCGGTACTTGTGACCAATATCACTTGATAGGGTCCTCGCCAGCGAACATCAAGACAACTCTTCCTTACGTGCTTACAACAAGCACCCAGTCACCAGGATTAAGATCATGCAGCAGGTCTCTCGAGGTGGATGCAGTTGCAGCCTCGACCTGGTGTGATACAGAAGTAACCACATCAGCCAGTCCTTTACAATAATCCAACACTAAATCATCAGTGATGTTTATCAATGCTGTAGCTGGCACCATAGGCAAACGCATAGCTCTTCCAGTTAAAATCTCATGTGGAGACAGCCCTGTCCTTCTATCAGGAGTGCTACGTAGACTCATTAGCACCAGGGGCAACGCATCCGGCCACTTCAATGAAGTGGACGAACACACCTTTGCCACTCTTGACTTGATGGTGCCATTAACCTGCTCTACTAGACCTGAAGCCTCAGGCCTGTAGCTACAATGCAGTCGTTGATCAATATTTAACGCAGAGCACAATAACTTCATGATTTCACTGTGGAAATGAGTTCCTCTATCTGTCTCCACTGATGTTGGGAAACCGTACCGCGGGATCAGTTCTCTTAATAACAATTTGGCTACTGTGAGACTGTCACATCGTCTAGTTGGATATGCTTCCACCCACCATGAAAAGATACACACCACCACCAAAACATATCTCAACCTATTGCACCTTGGCATCTCTATGAAGTCTAACTGTATCCTGTTGAAGGGACCCCCAGATTTTCCAATGTGACTCATTTCAACCACAGTTCTTTTCCCAACATTCATCTGTTGGCAAGTAACACACCGGTGACATACCGTTTCAGCCCACACACGGAAGCGTGGATTAAACCACGTCTGCCTGAACACTCGTACCATAGCAGCTCTTCCCAAGTGAACTGCTCCATGAATTTGCCTTGCCATTGGGCTCAGTAGGCAATTGTGTAATACTGCTCTTTCATCTGTGGACACCCAAATGCCATCATCTCTTTTTGTGCAACCTGCCTTGACCCATGAAGCAGCTTCTTCTTCTGTGACTTCCTCCTGCAATCGCTTCACCTCATCCCAAGTATCGGCTATAGCTAACATCATGCTGAGCTCGGTCTCTTCTGTGCTCTCGCCTATATATTCCCCATTGAAAATACAAACATGTTCAGCGCAAAATCGTGCTACTTCATCTGCGAAATTGTTGCCCTTAGTGACAAAGTCTACTCCCTTTCCATGAGCTGCACATTTAACAACTGCTATCTCTTTGGGCTTTTGCAGAGCTTCCAATAGTTGGCGCACATACTCGCCATTACGTATAGGTGATCCTGAGGACGTTAAAAACCCCCTCTGTGACCATAACCGCTCAAAATCATGAACCACACCAAATCCATATTGACTGTCAGTATACACAGTCACTCGCAGATCAGCTGCAATGATACAGGCATGTGTCAAAGCGACAATTTCGGCCACCTGAGCAGAGAATACTCTATTTAAACCGGCAGCTTCCACTACTCCCATAATGGTGCACACAGCAAACGCTGCTCTCAAATACCCTTCATTGTCTCTTATGCATGAACCATCAACGAAAAGTATCAAATCAGATTGGGGCAAAGGTTCATCGACAATGTCAGGTCTGGGTTTGGTGGATAGGTCAGTAACATCTAGGCAGTCATGTTCTTCACAATCCTCATCTCCTTCCTCCTGCGGAATAGGTAACAATGTAGCAGGGTTCAGAGTGGTACAATGTCTCAGGGTCACATTATCAGCAGCCAAGATAACATGCTCATACTTAGTAAGTCTGTTGTTTGTTAAATACTGTGTTTTCGTCCGGGTCATTAAGAGTTATTCTGAATGGGGCACAAAAACAATGAGCGGATAACCCATCACTATGCTTTCACATCTTTCAATGCTGACACCAGTTGCAGCAACGGATTTCAGACATCCGGGCAACGCAGAAGCTACAGGATCTAATGTAGCTGAGAAGTAGGCTACTGGTCTACGGGCACCCCCATGTGTCTGCACTAAGACTGCTAACGCACATCCTTCCTTTTCACAGCAAAAGAGTGAAAACGCTTTGTTATAATCCGGCATTCTGAGAGCTGGAGCACAACAGATACTTTCCTTCAGCTCACGGAAGGCTTTCAAGCACTTGTCATCGCATGGTACTGGATCACTAACATCCTTTCGAGTCAGTTTCAACAGAGGCTTTGCTTGCAAGGAAAAATTTGGGATCCACTGTCAACAATAGCCGACCATTCCCAGAAACATGCGGATTTCTTTTTGTGTTTTCGGAGTTCCCATTTGCAAAATCGCCTCTGTGCGATCTAGTGACACCCTCCTTTTTCCTTTCTCAAGCCGGTGACCTAGGTACTGAACTTCAGACAAACAATACTGCAATTTGTTTGGAGACACTTTGTGTCCATTCTCTGCCAAATGATTCAGCAACTCCACAGTATCAATCCTGCAAGCATCCTCAGTCTCTGAGGCGACCAAAAGGTCGTCGATATATTGCACTAAGACTGAGTTGTGCGCCATCACCAGTCCATCAAGATTCTTTTTCAAACATTGACTAAAAATGGAGGGACTTTCTGTATACCCCTGAGGGATTCTGTTCCATGTTAATACACGATCGTCCATCCTAAATGCAAATAAAAACTGACTTTCTTCATGCAATGGTATAGAGAAGAATGCGTGACACAAATCTATCACTGTAAACCATTCTGCTTTACATGGTATCTGGAATAGAATAACAGCTGGATTCGGTATCACAGGACAACATGGGATCACAATTTCATTAACCCAACACAGATCTTGCACTATTCTGTACTTGCCACTTGGCTTTTGCAGTCCCATGATAGGTGAATTACAGGGACTACCTCTTATTTCCCTCAAAATACCTTGTGCAATCATAGCCTCAATCACAGGTCTGATGCCGGCCACAGTTTCTGGAGTTAACTTATATTGTAGCGTTCGTGGGAATTCAGCATTAGGTTTGATCTGTATCTTAACTGGCTCAACCCCTCTCATCAGACCTACATCCTCGCCCGTAAAATCCCACACTTTCGGATCAACTGAGTCTCTCAAGTCATGTGGCAATTCTGCTGTCGTGAGCACCACAAACATTTTTGCACACAGACTCATGTTAGCCATTTTGAAATCAGCATCGTCATCATATGTTTGCAATTCTACACCTCTTGGAGTGCATGATATAGTACAATTGAGCTTGCACAGAAGGTCTCGTCCCAAAAGACAGACCGGACTTGAATTGCACACTACAAATTGATGTCTATCCCGGAAAGGTCCTATTCACACGGGTAATTTGTTTGTCAATGGATTGGTCATTTTCCTGATTACTAACCCCCACTACTTGAATCGATCGTCCTGAAAGAGTTAAATTCGGGACTACTTCAGTTCTCACTGTAGAGCGAGCAGCTCCGGTGTCTAATAAGAAGGTAACAGGATATCCATTCACATCTGCATCTACAAACAGCCCACTCTGATCTACTTCTAGAATCGCATCTAAGGTGCATTCCTCGTGCACCCCCCTCTGGCACTCCTGTGAATCTTGATTTTTGTCAAATCGGTCTTGTATTTCGAAATAAGGCATCTGATGGTATAACTGATTCTGCATGGGTATCCTAGGAGGTTGAGGTACTTGCACTTGCGGCTCATATCCTCCTCCATACGTAGACCTGGGTCTTGTCACAGTATTGACAGCCTCGGTCAGCTGTCCCTCTCCTTCCATCGGTATCTGATTTGCTGGGTTTGATCTACACTCGCGCTTCCAATGCCCGATTTTGTGACAACAATGGCAGGCAGTGACTCTTTTCTGTTGAGCCACCCAGTCACTTGTACCTGAATCCATTCCTCTTCCTCTACCCTGACCAGGTTGGGTCACCACCTGTTGTCCCAATCCTCTTCCACCTCCTCTACCTCTACCTTGACCTCCTCCAAACCCTTGCGTCATATCAGCGTTTCTCAACTGCACCAACATCAACTTGTCCTTCAATTTCTTCTGTTGACTCCACTTGATCACTGCAATATTTAGCATAATGCAGAATCTCGTCCACCGACTTATTCTGCCAACATATCAAATGCTGCTGTATCATCAAGCTAATGTCAGATTTCAGTACCAACACAAACTTTGAGACAAACTGTCCCATATCTTTCTGTTCAATTGTATCCAATCCACTATGCTGCTTAAAAGCCAACAACAATCGTTCGTAATAATCATGTACTGATTCTTTAGAGTCTTGGGTGGTACGATCAATCTTCAACCAATCAACCGTTTGAGGAGCTACCTTCGATTGCAACCATGTAATCACTTGCTCATACTTTCTCATGACATCAGGTGAAGGACCATGAGTCACTGCATCTCTAGGTGGCTCTGCAGTGGGCCACTCAATGGCAATCTTACATGCCGCCCACAAATCCGCAGGTACTACTATATCAAACAGGGTGTTCAAATCAATCCATAATACCTTCGAAATCTTCACAAACCTGTCTATTTGCTTGTACCACTCAGCAGGTTTTTCCCCTCAGCCGAGGGAAATCATTTGTAAATGCTGCCAAATCACCCCTGCTCCATGGCACATGTACATACCCTCCATTCTGTACCTCCCTAAGGGGGTAATTTCCTGCAGCTCCTGTCCCTCTACCCGGAGGCAGAGTATTTCCTATTCCAGTCTGGAATTTTTTCTTTTTGGCCCATTTTTCTTTCCATCTGTCTAAATCTTTCCATGTCCGCATCCCCATCACTAGTTCTCTAATTTGTGCTTTCAATCCACTCGTTCGCTTCTCTTCCAAATCCTTATCTGTATAATTTAATCTGCAAGAACCCTGTGTCAGCTTAGTTTTTGACAAATCAACCTCATACCTTTGTGCCAACAGCAACAATGCATCATAAGCTCGTTTGGCCTTTCTTGTCATGTCCTTTGCTATGAACAGTAGTTCGCTTGAGCCATACGTATCAATTTTAATCAGGGGTAGATTACCTTCAATCACCTCATCTAGCTCTGTCTTTAATCGTACCACATCTAACATATGCACCTTTATTGTGCTTTTTAACACTTTCTGAATTTCCTCTTTTCGTGTCTCTTCCCTGTCACAACTTTGGGTTCTCCTAAGAACTGCACCCTCTTCTGTCTTTGCATCTGGGCGTCTCTCTCTTTCACAACTCCGACTTCTCCAATGGTCACCTGCACAAATCACCTGTGGCCCAAACAGTACTTTAGGCGCTTCTTGTCTCCTGCTTATCTCTTCCCTCAGCATCATTGACTCTCTCACTGGTTGAACCCACATTCGAAGGTCAGACCTAGAATTCGCTAGAGCAGCTGTCTGTCCTCGTTCTGCCCCACTATCCATTCTTGATGGATCAGCTGTAGCTGGCAGTGGAGTACTAGATTCTACTGATATTCGACAGAAACCTGTCCCACTCATTGCGAGGCTCCCTCCAGAAATTCTCTCTTCCCCTTCACTTATGTGCTGATGACTGTCATCGGTTCTTTCTCTAGGAGTATATATCGAAACCACTGGCCCTATTGTGACTGGTACAGACAAAGCATCTGGCAACTGCATGTTTCCTACAGGTGGTTCCGGATCAGTGTTTGAATACCTTCTTCCTCCAGACCCTCCCGGAATGCATACCATGGTAATCTGGCCTCTTACTCCTGCCGTTGGTTCCCCAGAATTCAGTTGTCCTGCACCTAACTGTTCTTCTGATGGGCGCACCCTCTCTGTCTCTACTCTAGACGCACAAGGTGGAGGGCGGTCCACTAGCAATTTGTCGAGAAAGCTGTCATCTGTATCACTGTCCTCCTCTGTCTTCTTTTTCCCTTCAGCCCCCTCTCCTACTGTAAGAAGTGGGTACAAGCGTTCTCCCTCTATAGTATCTACTCTCCATCTCTTCAACTGAGCATCCCATCTAGCATCATGATATGCCTTCATTGCTTTTCTCATCCTCCCATGTGAAGCCTATCTCTTTTTTACTAGAGCTGCTCTCATCCATGCATCTAATGCCTCAAATTGTGTGGGTCTAGGGGCGGTTTCAGTTCATTCATCACCCCCCTCAGCTGGGTCAGCACCTCCATACGAAAAGACCCATAACGAGGAAAAGCCAATTCACCCTCTTTCTCTGTAATTTTATGCCAATTCTGAAGCCACACAATAGTATGAAGTCCTACATTCATTGCCATGTAATGTGCCGGTGTGTCCTCTGGCGAGGCTTCTTCTCCTACCCGAGTCACTACCCCTGTGTCACCTCTACACAAATCTCGCAACACCCTAAAGCATTTCATTGTTAAATCGATCAATTACAAGCCCAAAATACGCTGTTCCACTGCAAACAAACTTCCACCAATCCCAGCGCGGCGTTACACCAACCAACCTATCACAGCGTGGCGCACCCTGATGTCACTTCTCACTCCTTGCAGCGGCTCACCCGCCTTTACAATTTCACTGCAAACTCGCTCGCACACATTCGTACCACAAGTAACTGTATAACCAAAAGTTATTGAACCAAGTAACTGTTCCTACACAATTACAGTAACTTACAGTCACATAAACAAGTAATTGTCTGACACTGAAGATCGATAGAACACTCTCACAAGAACATTCAGCCGTTGTGACCCCCGACCTGCGTTGGTCACTGAATCGCCATAGTCCACCCCGGTAACTGAGGCTTTCTACCGCGACCTCTTCCTCATTCACACAAAAGTCCCTAACACAAGTGGGTCGTTGATAGCGCTTCACAACGCCCACATTTAATCAGACAATTACAATACAAATCTATCCCCGGATCTTGGACTTCTCTTGAGTCCGCTTACCAAAACTTAAACCAAAAACCACATTCACTCAACATACACCCCAACTTCCGCAAGACATCACCCACTTACTCATTACCACAATCTAACACAATTCCTTTCATACTCACGCCACCACTGTTTCCGCCGCACCGTCAACGTCCGCCAGTCTCCGGTCTCCTCCGCTCCACTTCAGGGCCCCCCGACCTTCGACCCTACTCTGAAGTACTCCCCTCACCTTAGAGGTAAACCACTTTAAAGGTAAACCATCCCCTGCTACCATTTGATTATGCTAACTTGCACCCCACCCCTAAAGTCCCTACTAAGTATAGCGTAATCGATAGATCTTTTATTTACCTAAAGTGGTCGAGGGGAGGAAAACAGCTTAAACAGATATCAACAAAGTTGTCGTGCCCGAAAAGATCACTGACTCCGAAGTGCAGTTTGAATATTTATTATAAGGCCAAAAACAATTGGATGTAAATACATCTCAATAGCAAAGTATAGAGATACAGAAAAATTAATACAGAGCCGATCTTTCTAATATAAGTAATGCGGCCCAAAAGGCAAATGATTAAAATTCCAAAATCACAATGCAACACAAAATAGATGCAATATTCCGCTCTCGATTCATTGAAAGAAATCAAAATCTTTCCCTACACTATTCTATATGAGGGCCCTTCCTGTCTCTCTTATATCGTTTCCCAATGGTGTCAGCACGTGTGACTTCCTAAGAAGTACTCACGTCAAATGGGTCGTTTAGCTTAAGGCTATGGAGCTCGCTCTAAGATGCTCCTTCTTCTCCGAAAGCTAGCAGAAGTCTGCTCTCTCTGTCCCTGCGCATCATACAAAAAGATGGGATTCAATCAACATTGCGTCACCTTTTCTAAAAGTTTCCACTAGACCTCTATACAGTAGCTGGTTCTTTTTCATGAAGCAAAATTAATTAAAGATATCTTCTTCCAGTGGCCTTGGCTTCCAGACAGACCCGATACGCAAAGCATTCTCCCTTCTCGCTTCCAGCTATCTTCAAAGGCATTCCGGATCTCTCCTTAACTCTGAAAATAACGATGTGTATTTCTGCACCTGCAACAGGGTGAGAACACTCTAACCATGAACACAACATTCATTTAATTCATTGTTTCTTGAGAGCAAGGAGAATCTTTTGGGCCTATGTTTCAGACAACTTAAACGATCACAGTTTACGATATATAAAATAATATTGTCCTGCACATTATGCATGAAGGAAGCATAATACATACAGAATTCTACTTAATGCGTTCACTACTTCAACATTAAATGATTCAATTAAATGGTTCTTAATAATCAAAAACACTGCACACAATACGAATACATGAGAGTGCGTTTAAACCATGAATATAGTGCACTCATACAAATAGAGTGCTATCTGCGCTCTATCAGTGTTACATTACCATTTGCAACACCAATAGCTCAAACTTTCAGTAATACAAGACCTATTGCATTTCAAATGCTTGTTTTGTTTTCGGGGGTGGAGGGAATTAAGAAAGTTGGGCGGGCCGGCCCAAAAAAAAAAAAGGCGGGCCCGCCATTGTTGCTGATTAGGAGCGGTGTGCCGCGGTGTTTAAAAAAGACGTAGAATGATGTTGAAATAGAGTTGGGCGAGCCGCACGGCTGACATTGTTGAAGAGTAAGTGCGGCGTGCCGCGCTACTTAAAAATAAATATTGATTATTAAGAAAATAAAGTTGTGCGAGCCGCGCAGAAGTAAAGAAATGCGTGGCCGCAATTGTTAACAATAAATCACAGCATGTTGCGCTTTGATAAATAAAGAGTTTGTGTTTGAAAATTGTAAAATAAAAACAAATTACCAGCTTCCATGTCACATTGTTCTGAAGCGTAAATGGGGCGGGGGGAGCGTGGGAAGGGTGAGGCAGCTACAGCCCAGGAGAGGGAACGAAGAGCTGCTGTTCGGAAGGGGAAGCAATTAACAAGGGAGGAGTTGCACCGTGCCGTGCAGAAGTAAAGGCGCGTTAAAGGGTGGTGCTCAGCTCTGCAAGGGGCGCCGATTATGAAAATATATATGGCAAGCTTAAAGGGAAAGCAGCACCTTTAATAAGGATTTTATGTTTTGAAAAGTGAATACAGTGCTGCATGTACCAGGAGAATAATGAGGAGGAGCAAGCTGTTTAAGTGAAAGCATGGCAAGTACGAGGAGAATAACGAGATGAGGGAGCAAGTGTGTGCGCGATTGAGTTCCTGAGCCTGAGAAAGGCTAATCGAAAAAACGAGGGCTCAGTGGGTAATAAATAACATGACGAGTAATACCACATGTTAGAGGGGCAGTCCTCATGGGAGGTTAGAAAAGAAAAAAAGGCGGGACTAGTGACCATAATAACCAATGAAAACCAGCCATTTACAAATCACAGTAAAAGGAGCCAATTGGAAAGATGGGTGTTGCTTAATGCCCATATCCTGAATACACGGAAGAAAGCTGCTGGGTTGCACTCCAAGGTAATGCAAAATGTTCTACTGAGTAGATGCTAGGAAACTATTTTATAGACTTTGTGTGCACTCTGTGAGGAGGCTCCAACCCCCCCGACTCAAATTGTAAATAAAAAAAATTTCAACTTGATTCCGGGGTGGGGTGGAGCCTCCTCACAGAGTGCACACAAAGTCTATAAAATAGTTTCCTAGCATCTACTCAGTACAACATTTTGCATTACATTAGAGTGCAGCATAGCATCTTTCTTCTTTATCTTAATTTTTCTACCCACATTTGTTACAGTTGCACCACATCTGGTCTTTTGATGACATAGTACATTTGACCGACAACAAGGGCAGAAACTAAAGTATACAGTGCCTCAGAAGCTAATGATATCTACAACCTCATACGTGAAGTTAGGACGTTCAGCTCATCAAGAGGACCAGTCACACAACAAATTCGGCAACTTGAATACTTGATGCGGCGAGAGATTAATCAACGGTTACATGCAACAACTCTGGTGCAATATCATAAATCCAGCAGAATACGAAGAGGCCTTCGGCTAGCCATCAAACTAATGATGTTCAAGTTGAACAAAAAGTTTATGGATAAGTGGTATGCCATACTGAACAAATGCTCTTTAGATCGAATACTACTCATAGTTGAAGAACTCTCACAGGCCCTGGTGCGCCTCGAGGAAAAAATCAGAGAGCTAAAAGACACCTTGGAACATCGCATGGAGCCCAGTATTTGGGACACTACACTAGCGGACATCAACAATAAATTGGATATATATGCATTGAGATATTGGAACGCAAGATCCGGAAATTCAGAAGAGATACAATAGATTATAAGCTTGACGAAGTCTATTCATGGGCTGACGTTTATGCTCAAAAACGAAGTTTTAGGAAGCAGGATAATGCATCATCAGAGTAGAACATTGCATCAATCAGTGAAACTCAAATTAATCGCCCACCAGTGACTGAACCGTCAACTTCAGATTTAACCAACGTCGCTCCTGGTAATCCAAATACTCCTAAGGTGTGTTTTTTAGAGACAAGTCCGGCAGCAAACAATCCGCCCATACAGCCGGCAGCACAGTCTACAGATGCAGTAAGACCCGGAGAGGCCGCAGATTCAGTAAAAAGTGGTGGCATCCACAAGAAGACAACAGAAGAAACACTAGTGATTAACATCTCCTCTACCAATTTAACTCAATCTCATATATCTGTTTCAGATAAAGGCACATCTTTTGTTCCTACATTTCAAACAAGTGCCCTTGAGACAGAAATATCATTGTACAAATTTACTAGAAAATTGCGACTGTGTCACTTTTTTGAGAATTAGACCCATGTCACATGGAAACAGAGGAATCCAGCTACCGTGAATTCAAACTTAGGAGTAAATTTATTTCTCCGGTTTCTCACAAAGTGATTGATACCTTTGAAACATTGGTCAAGAAGGATCTAGAAAAAAGTCAGCATACACTACCAAACACCATAACATGTCCAAAAAAGAAAAAGCAGACCTAAAGGCATTAAAGGCCAATCAATCATTTTCAGCAGCTGACAAGGGTGGTGCCTTGGTAGTGATGGGTCGTCACTTTTATGAGAGGAAGGTAGAAGAAAATTTGAAGGACGACCTCATATACTTAGAGTTGCCACAAGATCCCACGCCAGTATTTTAGGAGACTCTGATGACAATACTCAAGCACTAGAAATTAAATGGATTAATGAAAAAACAAAATGTTTTCTCTACACACAACATCCCAGACGGCCTTCGCTGTACATGCTCCCTAAGATCCACAAAAATCTTCATGACCACCCCTTTAGACCGGTCGTCTGAGGGTGTAGGTCCATTCATGAACCTCTTGGTCAATATTTAGATTTCTATTTGCAACCGTTGGTACAGGCAAATCCCTCATATTTGCAGGACACCACGCATCTACTACAACTGCTTACGGATGTTCATTTATCAAACACACAAGAAGTATGGCTATGCACGGTGGACGTGGTAGCTCTCTACACCTCCATCCCTCATATTGAAGGAATGGAGGCGATCGAATGGGCACTTCTAAAAGAGGGTGAGATGCAAGCTAACAAGACATTTTTACTTGAACTGTTGCATTTTTGTCTATATCACAGTTACTTTGAATGGAAGCAGATATATCACCTCCAAGCCAATGGGACTTCCTTGGGCTTCTCTGGGGCACCCAGCTATGCTAATCTGTTCATGATAAAATTCAAAACTGAACACATCTTATCCAATCCGAGTTGGACACAGAAGCTCATCATGTATCGACGATACATAGATGACATTTTCATAATTTGACAAGGTACGCTACAAGATTTGGAGGATCATTTGAAGGTTTTGAACAGTAAGAACCCTAGAATCCAATTCATACATTGTATTTGCAAACGACGTATCACCTACTTGGACATGGAGATGGTGATCGTGGGTACAGAGATTCAAACTATGGTCTACAAAAAGCCCACTGACAGAAAATTCATTACTGTATACCAGTTTCCATCCACCAACCCTTAAACAACATCTGCCATTCTCTCAATTTACCAGGATTAAACACATAACATCAGACAAGGAACACTGTGTCTCTTCCATACAAGAATACAGACCATAATTCTTAGCACGTGGATATCCAAAAGAGGTGGTAGATCGAGCAGAACGTGTCCAGGCACTAGACAGAATGGATTTACTAAAGAAACAACTCAAAGTAGAAAAATCAAGAAGTTTTTGTCTCAACATTTTCCACCAAATTTCCTACCATTAAAAGCATCATTCTGAAACGGTGGGAGCTATTACAGTCAGAACCAGATTTTAAAGGCATATTTGCCAATCCTCTGTTATTTGCTTACAAGAGATCAAAAAATGTAAAAGAATTGTTGACAAACCCAGGAAAGGCTGTTGACATTGCACATAGAGGTATGATGAAATGTCACAACTGCACACATTGCAACAATGTGCTAGCGGGCAAAAGCATCTCTCACCCATGGACAGGCAAGCGATTAAGGGAATCAATTTAAATTACACAGCAGACTGCAACTCACTGTGTGCAATTTATGCCATTAAGTGCCCCTGTGGGCTATTCTATGTGGGCAAGACTGAAAGGAAACTTCAAACACGAATTACAGAGCACAAAAGTCGTATTAGAACTAAGACTGTGAATTCTCCTTTGGCCGCCCATTGGAACAAGTATAAACACACCATCACCCAGATTCGCTTCCCGATTCTAGAGGTAGTCACACAACAAGTAGAAAAGGACATGACGAAGTTACTCACACAGCGTGAAACTTACTGGATACGATTTTTGGACACTCTCATTCCCAAAGGTCTTAATGACAAAATAGAATTTTCATGTTTTCTTTAGACTTTCATTATTCTACATATTCTCTTAACAGCCTTTTAGTACACCTCTTTTGTCCATCAGCTTTTAATGGTCGCTGCTAATCATTTTCCACACTGGTGGTTCTTTTCACCAGTTACCTTTTGCTTATCATATTTCCTTCATGTTGAATTATGTTTGTAATTTTTTCTTATGTTTGTGACACTTGTCTAGTGTTGCCACAGTAAATCTTGTTGTTCATGCATGGCACTTTCACATCATTGTGGGACTACAACTATGCACCTTTTTAAGGTACTTGAAATGGATTTTGAATTTTGTAATACTCACCCTCGATCGTTTAGTATTTAAGATGCATAGATATCATAACGATGTTTGTATTTTTCAAACAGCCTCTTTTCCATCTGTGTTCATTTTATTTGATAGAATGATTTTTTATGAACAACATTCAAATATGCATATACTTTGATGTATTCGTGGATTTTTCTCGGGCTATCAACAATGTACATTGTATATCATCTTTCCCAATGGAGTAATTTCTATCACTTTCTCGTTCCCATTCGATTTTTTTTTTTTCCTGTTTCAACTAACTTTATTGTACACATCTTTTGGTCTATACCGTAGTCTTTTCTCTCTTTTGGTTACATGGTTTTCACTTAAGCATGCACTTCACATCGTGTTTTTAGCATCTACTCAGTCACATCCTGGTCTGCAGGAGATTTGCACGGCAGCACAATTTCACACCTAGATCACTCGGGTAAGTTGTTTTCGGGTTAACTCGACCTTCTCAGGACAATATCTTTGTTTCATTTTACATAAGATGTAGTCCTTAGCGGCTTGTTTTCCATTTCACTTAGGCAGTTTAACCCAAACCTTCGCTACACAGACTTTCCGTTTGAGGATTTTTGAATTGTAGCCGGGCCCACTGTTTACCGGTTCTCTTTTGAAAGTCGACATCGTTGCTACTTTTAGCCTAGATTGGAGGTACTGCTTCATATTATCTAGTTATGCATCATGAAATTATGACGCATGTCACCTTCACATTTTTTCATTGGTAATTTTCTCATTCGTTGTTTTCACTCGCTCGTCATGTTTCACTGTTTTGCATGTGCACCTCACTTCACGAATGGGTGTCCGTTGTACTTCTTGAGCAACAACCACTTTTCAACAAACACCCTCATTCATGGCTCTCTTGAATGATTAACAGGAGCAGATCTTACTATACTATTAACAGCACACTTCAGTTTTTATAATATCTGGTCTTGTTTTCACTTCGATGGAACTCACTTACAAGGCACTCTGTTGGGAATCCGTGGAGGCATCACTTAGAGCATGCATTTAACTTTGTTTGAGCCATCCCCATCAGTCTTTACACTTTTTGTGAGTGTCCCTCACGTTGAGAGGTTCTGGCATGCATTACATTAGTAATTAAATTTCAGTAGAGCATTTACAAGACATGTTTTTGATTGTAGATACCCCTGATGAAGGGCTATTGTTCCAGCCCGAAATGCATTGGGATGAATCACACAGCTAGTCTCAAAAGAATGGCAAGACTAGTTTTCAAGTGGAATACTTCCATACAAGAATCATGTCTTTGAAAATTAAATCGACCTGATCAAGATAAAGTCCACGAGTGTATTCATTGTTCAGAATTCTCAGATGAATATTACTTTTTCTATATGAATAACCCACTGTTTGAATTGTTATAATACATACAATTAATTGTGTTACATTCAGGTTCCACTCTCGTAGTGGGCAACTGTAGTGCGCACTGTGTCTAGAGCATGCGCTCTAGATATTTTTTTCATATCCTGAATACAGCATGTCTTGAAGGGACAGCAGAAGCGCTGCCTAGGCAAGACCTAAAAATGCAATCCCTTCTCTTTTGCCTAGACCAATACTCAAAACTCAAAATAGCCAGATGAAGTAGTACACACTGTGGTACCATCATTACTGCTCTGCCCATTCTGGGATGTCCTTGTCACAGCAGATTGTTTCCTTCCGATGGATGAGAACACTACCACAGCACGTGTGCTGTCTTCCCCTGCTTCTCGTACAGGGTACACACTATCCTCACTGTTAAATGACACCCAAGACCAGTAGATGCCGTACACAGGTTTAATAGTTACAAAAGTCTCACCAAAACATCCACCAGCTACCAGCATCAGGGAACAACTGATCCAGATGCCTTGCTAATAGATATGTAAAGATGCACATGCCAGAGTGAAAAGAGACCGCATGATGTAAAATAAATCAGACCACGGCCAGCAAGTTAATTGTTCTTCTTCCTTTTGGAAAACCATGTACTGTTATAAAACGGAACCTGCCAGGCCCCTTCTCTGATTTCTTTGTTTTCCCACTGCTGGAAAAAGGTAGGCAAGTAGTGTTTCTTTGTCTACTTTAGAAGATAGTATACAGCAAGCAATCACCTAAAACAAACAAGCCAAAACCTAGTCCATTCCCTGTCTCTGTGCTCAGTTATCAATCAGTGCAGTATCACTAAACATCCCGTCTCCAGGACCCTACAAATCAAAGCACTGCAGAATAGTTGTAGCTAGGCTCTTTCTTCATTGCATTCCTCTTTGTAAGACTCAACACATTACGTTAATTCTCTTATTGCTGTTTCGTAGGATGCTACTCAGTGCTTAATTGCTGGAAGACATAGCCAGCCCCTACTTCTCATTCCACTTGCATTGTGCCATGGAGTGTCATATCTCTCGTGAACGGCCAGAGGTTGCCATCTCTACCTTTTTTGTGGTTAGTACTCACATCTGTTTCCCTCCAAAAATACTAATCAGCTTCAATCTTTCTTTCTGTGGGAGGCATCATACACAGACCTGTAACAGTAATACGTCTGCCTGATATCCTTAGCCCACCAGTAGATATCCCACTGAATGCATGTTGCTGGAACAAACCAGCCATCTCAGTTTTCTTGCACATTGGTAGGCATTACACAGAACCATTTCGATGTGAACAAGCCTGCATGGTCCTCTATCCCCCGCTTAAAGTCACATTCTTAGATCTTTGTTAGTGATATATATATATATATATATATATATATATATACATATATACAAACTGCTCCATATGACTTTCACCGCGCCCCTCCGCCATGAAGAGGCCCTGCCGCGTTGTAGCGGACCCATGCTGACCCCAGTTGGGCGTACAGCAGTTGATGGACAGGAGGGGGGCGGTGAAAGTCATATGGAGCAGTTTGAAGTTAGTGGGACATCTCACCTACCCACTGGGGACTTTTATTTGTTTTATGAAAAGCAGCGCACTCACAACTCACTGGAGGACTATTGCCGAGCACTACTGAGACCAGAAGGCAGTAGTACTGTCTACGCCCACTGGGGCGGGTCTCACGAGTATATCAGGTGCTTGAACTGTGGTGCGTTTGTTCTATGATCCTGCCCATGATTAAGTGCGAGAGCAGCACGAAACGCGTCGGGCTCAATATTGCAGGTGAAGTGTTCTGCCATCCCAACTGTTGCTTTCATCTATCCTACAACTGAGTTACTAGGACTTAATATTAAGGGTTTAACCAATAGGTCTCTAACTTGAACGAGATTGAGGACTCCAACTTAAAAGCACCGCATTTGTAAAAGAAAGGACAACCCACTACAGGGGAAATGAAAATAAGACTACACCATTAGGGGACCCGCCATTGGAATTGATGAGATAAGTCACCCCTAGTCTCAGTCATCTGTAACTAATAGGGCAACCGACTCATGCAACAGGATCTTATGTCCACTCTACGCAGAAGACAGCCGCGATTCCAAACTTGTTATAAACTCGCAAGTGTGAGCTAGTCCCTACTATCCTAGTTCCTCTTCAACCTCTCAAAACACACTACCTCTCATTCTCTCTGACCCCTTCCCATTAAGCTACACCTACACTATGGAGCTCACAGGCTTGCACACTTATTCCATTACATACCCCCCTAACCTTTCTAAAAATTCGGCCAAAAGCTTCAAACATAGCCTATTAAAATCTCACCGAGAAACTCCAATCTCCGACCCCTACTTCTCAAACAACAAAGGGCATATAACAAACAACATCATCTTCTACACCAAAAGAAGAGCACAATGGCGGAAGGCTTTTCTCGCACTATTCCTGATTGCTTCCACTAGGAAAACTGCTCATGGGCTTACATTATCCATCATTCCCTCCACGTTCTACAAAGCGGCAGCCACTGTGACCATCTATAACAATGGAATCATCCTCATGCAAGCATCAGACTATAACCTAAAGCTACTGGATAACATCTTTCCTCTCATCAAAGAGAAGGCTGTAAGACCCCATCCCACCACCACCACAAACCACTTCCCCAGCCCTGTGCCCGAATCACTACCTAACCCCCCCCATCAAGGCATTTACCAGCGGCATCCCATCGTGCATGTACACCCACACTAGGCTTTATTGACATCCCATTGAACAACTTACTTCTCCCCAAGCCCTACCCCTCCCCCAGCTCCACTATAATATCTACTATTCCTATCATACCTCACACTCGTATCTCTTCGCCTCCAACCCTCCCACATGCCCCCTCGCCCACCACCACCACTCCCCGTCTCCACAACCATACCATCTCTCACCCCCTATAAAACAAATTCCTTCCCACCCCCCACTCCACCCCCAGCTATTCCATTACAAATCCTGCGCCAATCTCCCCCTACACCCGGACTCCTGATGAGTCTGTGCCCCCTCCCGCTCCCACCCCCTCTCCTCGAATCTCACCACCCCATCTATAGTAAACAGCCATACCCCTTCACGTCCCTCTTCTACTCCCCCCCCCCTTTCAATTGACCACTACTCTGAAAAATTGCTGTACAATGAACCAGCTCACGTCTCACCCCAGGACCACATACAAGTAATAACCCCTCCTCTCTCAATCCCACTCCACTCCATGTACATGATACCTCAGACACATGACCCAAGACTCGATGAGATACTACTTTCTCTACAACAAGTCAAAAATGACACCCAAACTCTTCACGAACTGATCCTGCAACAACCCAAGCCACACGCGAAACTCACTCATAAGTCACAATCCAGCTCCCCGAATCAGAAACCCCCTAGATGGAGAACAATACCCTACCCCAATGCATCATCCCGTCCGATCAGAAGGAAAAACACTCTATCATCGTCAGATGTAACTTCCCTACTCCATTCTTACCAGCTCCCGACTCCACCCCCTAATACTGTGCACATAGATAACACTCAGAAAAAGTCCTTAATCCAACCCGTCCCTTCCAATGCCTCTAGAGCTACAAGACACATTTTTAGAGGTATTGTTGAAAACAGCCTCAAGAGAGTACCGCTTGTATCCTACTAAATTGCAGATCGGCCGCACGACATGCTGCCGATATAGCTGACCTCATACTAACTAATGACCTGACCTTTTAACACTAACGGAAACATGGTTAAACGAAGCATCCACGCCCATCCTAGACATACTAGTTCCCCCAAAGTATCACATCACTAGACTAGATAGAACTGACAGACTAGGCGGTGGTATTGCATGCACACATCTGAACAACCTCGCGGTAAACCGCTCCAACTCCCCGGTTCTCTCTTCCTGTGAATACCTAGAAATCACTAACAATAATAAGCCAATTTGCTCACTATATTCATTCTATCATCCACCAGGAACCAACCTTACCTTCATTGAACACCTAATGGATGATATAGTCACAAATGTCGGACAACAGAACATTCAGATATTCCTGGGAGACTTTAACCTCCACTGGAATGACCCGAATGACCCTGAGGTCAAGAGCCTTAAAGCTTTCTTATCCGACCTTAACTTGACCCAAATCTGTAACAGCCCTCCCCATGAAAAAGGCTCAATCCTCGATCTAGTAATTTCCAAAGCCGACGTCACCCAGCTGGAATCGATCCTCCCTTGTGACTGGTCTGACCATCACATCATCACTTTTCATATCAATGAAGCTGTCAAACTACTATCTGTCGAGCCCACAAGAATGAAAATTTGGAAGAGGAACCTAAAAAACCTCGATCCTGTCTCACTCGTAACCACTAGTCCTATCTTCTTGCCCCCACCGGATGCATTAAACGATGTACATGATCTGAGTAATCAGTACTTCCACTCTATGAACTTGGTTTTAGACAAGCTAGCTCCCCTACAATTGAAAAGAGTCTCCACAAAAGACTCACAACCTTGGTATGATGGTAGGTTAAATGAAGATAGAAGATCACTTAGCGCAATTGAACAATGGAGAACGGCACCATCCTCTGACCACCTCCAATTACTAAGAAGGACAAGAAACTCCTATTACAGAAAGATTAGACAATCTAAAGCGGACTTTCTCAGTAAACAATTAGACCAATCCAAGAACCATCCCAAAAGACTATTTGAAATAATCAAATCTCAATCTAAGGGTGTCTCCCATTCCCCCCAAGTTAACCCAGATTTACTCCCCAACTGCGAGGAATTTGCCTCCTTCTTCACAACAAAGACCGAAAACATAAAGACAGACCTACTCAATGATCTACTATCCCATACTGACCCTCATTTGATCTCCTCACCGATCCCGCTTGTGACCCAGTTTAGCTGTTCTGCAAAGCTCGACCTCAAAAGCAGTGCCTCCTGGGCCTCCTTCAACTTCTACAGCGAAGAAACTATTCTAAAAACGCTCATGGCCCTGAATCCATCCAATCACTTCTCAGACCCGCTCCCAGCTAACTACCTAAAAGTCTTCATTCCAAGTTTAGTGCCTCTATGGACCAGGATTATAAACACCTCTCTGCTGGAAGGAGCTATCCCAGACATACTCGAGGCTGGTCAGGTATCCCCTATCTTAAAGAAACCATCGGCGGACCCGTCAGACCTGAATAACTATCGTCCAATATCCAACATCCCTACCCTGGCTAAACTACTAGAAAAATGTGTACACTCGCAGCTTAGCAACCATATAGATCACTTCAACCTGCTCGACCAATTCCAATCTGGTTTTCGAACAGGTCACAGTACCGAATCTGCCATGACCCACATAATAGATGACGCATTAAAAATATTAGACCAAAACGAACCCTGTTTACTAATCCTGCTTGACCTATCCATAGCCTTTGACACAGTCAAACACGACAATTTATTAGACCTCTTGAAACACAGAATGGGACTATCGGGAACGGTTCTAAACTGGTTCACTTCCTTTCTTCAAAATAAAACTCAAAGATTCAAGATCAATCAATCTCTATCCAAGTCCACCCCAGTCTCTTTAGGAGTACCCCAGGGATCTTCCCTCTCCCCGACACTCTTCAATCTGTTTATGGAACCACTCACAGAGATTCTTAACTCCTCAAACGTCCACTACCACATGTACGCTGATGACACTCAACTCTGCATTAAGGTCCACTCACTTGAGGACATTAAATCCCTCAACTCAACGCTACAAAAAACGCAGACCTGGCTGGCCAAAAACCACTTAAAACTCAACACCCTCAAAACCGAATTCCTCATAATCGCTCCCCCCAACCAAACTACCATCATACGCGAGTGGATGAAGCATCTAACACCACTCGACGGTCAACCTCTCATTATTGACTCTGCAAAATCGCTAGGAATTACTCTGGACAGTAAGCTAAATATGCAGAATCACATCAGCGCTGCAACTAAAGGAGCAAATTTCCAGATGAACACCCTGAGACGAATGAAACCCTTCGTACCTGCAAATGACTTCAAACAGGCAGTTCAAGCTCTAGTTACCCCCAGAGTGAATTATGGGAGTGTCGCTCTCTGCGGCCTTCCCAGATCGACGACGGCACCTCTAAGAGCCTCAATCAAAGCAGCCGCCAGACTCATCACAGGTTCTAAAAGGAACTGTCACATCTCCCCGAAACTTCTTCCCTCAACTGGCTACCTTTTGAGGCCAGAATCCATCTGAAAATCGCCTGTATGACACACAAGGCATTGCATCACAATATCCCGAGATACCTAGCGGAGAAATTGGAACTATCGGGTGGTAACAGAACCACTAGGAGCTCCTCCAATCTTCTACTGAAACCTCAACGATTTACTAAGAAGAAAACTTACAACCGTACCTTCTCAGGAATGGCTCCCAGGATTTGGAATGCCTTGCCCGTAGAAACGAGACAGAAGCCATCCGCGGCATTTAAAAAAAAAAAAAAGTGAAAGCGATTCTCATGGTCAAATTCACTTGAACTCTTCACAGAGACACATATATATTTGCGAGCCTGTAAATTATAGTATTCTTATGTATATGTTTATCAACTAACCCTCACTCGAATTTTTTTCTTTTAAACAGTTGCTTATATATCTGCTATTCTGTAACTTCATCGAAATAGTTTCCACTTATGTATTAGTACACCTTATATGATTTCTTTGTTTATGTCCATCACCTACAATTACCTTGTAAAGCGCTCTGATACCCGCAAGGGTCTTGTTCGCGCTATACAAAACCTTCAAAATAAAAATAAATCTAATAAAGCGCGAAGACTTACCGTCCTGTGTGTGGCTCCTTTAAGGGGACAACTCTCTTGTTTGGATATGAAATGGCCAGTCCTGCCATGAAGAGGCCCCGCCGCGTTTTAGCGGACCCATGCTGATGCCGGTCGGGCGTACAGCAGTTGATGGACAGGAGGGGCGCGGTGAAAGACATATGGAGCAGTTTGGAGTTAGTGGGACATCTCACCTACTCACTGGGGACTTTTATTTGTTTTATGAAAAGCAGCGCGCTCATAACTCACTGGAGGACTATTGCCGAGCACTACTGAGACCAGAAGGCAGTGGTACTGTCTACGCCTACTGGGGCGGGTCTCACGAGTATATCAGGTGCTTGAACTGTGGTGCGTTTGTTCTATGATCCTGCCCATGATTAAGTGCAAGAGCAGCACGAAACGCGTCGGGCTCAATATTGCAGGTGAAGTGTTCTGCCATCCCAACTGTTGCTTTCATCTAATAAAGCGCGAAGAGTTACCGTCCTGTGTGTGGCTCCTTTGAGGGGACAACTCTCTTGTTTGGATATATTTATATATCTCTATCTCTCCCTTCTGCTCTCTCTCTCTCTCTTTTATATATAGGGGACTCTTGTTGGTAATGGTTTGCACCTTTGTCCAAATAGGGACCCTTTCTTCTAGTCAGGATAAGGGAGGTACTCTTCTAGAATAACCCCTGCTCACCCCCTTGGTAGCATGTCACGAGCAGTCAGGCTTATCTCAGAGGCAATGTGCAAAGCCTTTGCACATAACACACAGTAATACAGTGAAAACACTACAAAAGGACACCACACCAGTTTTAGAAAAATAACCAATATTTAACTGTGCAAACAAGAGTAAAACGATAAAAGACCAACATACAGTAATCAAAAATATGCACTTTGCAAGAATGACTTTAAAATGGAGTTCCTTAAAGTTGGTAGCTCCGTCCGGGGCTACCGTGGTGCTGAAAACAGAATCCAACAGTTCAGGCCGACCACGTTGGTGCAGACCAGCATTAGTGTCAGCAGACTCGTAAACAGTACCTTTGGTTCCGACCGACGGCGTCAGTGCGGGCAGCTCGTGGCAACAGTCGCAGTTGCGATGTGAAGTGTAGTGGTGCGGCATGCGGTGCCCTCAAGCCGTGGTGGTGAGAACAGGGCTGCGGTGCGGAGTGATGCGGTGCTTGTTACGGTGCTGACAGGTCACGGTGCAAGCGGCAGTGCCCATTGATGGGAGCTGGCATCAGTTGGCCCAGATTGCGGTGTGGGACAGGGCGGTGCGTCTTGTGACTTATGAGCGGTGCCCCCAAACCACGATGCAGTCCATGGTGTTGAGGTCAGCGTGCAGCGATGTCGTTGGTGAGACCAGGGCGGCGATGTGAAGTGAGGCGGTGCGGAGTGCGCTGCCCACAGGTCGCGATGCAAGCAGCGGCTCGGTGGCAGCGTCGGTGAGACCAGCGTTGCAGTGCACAGTGTGGCAGTGCCTTCTGCTGTGCCTTCAGGACACGGAGCCGGTAACGGTGTTGGCTGCTTTCCCCCTTTGTGGCAACTGAAACCCCCGGTTCCAGAGGCGGTACCCAGAGGTAAGTGAAGTCTTTGCTGTCCCTGAGACTTCATGAATAGGGGGCAAGCTCTATTTCAAGCCCTTGCAGATACTCAGCAACAAGTGAAGAAAGTTCAGTCCAGTCCTTTCACTGCCTGAGGCAGAAGCAGCAACTGCAGGCCAACCCAACAAAGCAACATCACAGCGAAGGAGCAGTACTCCTTCTGGCAGTTCTTCCAGCTCTTCTCCTCAGCAGGTTTCTTGATCCATGCGAGATCTAAAGTTCCGGAGTCTGGGCCCCAATATTTATACTCAGTTTCTCTTTGTTCTCTTGGGCAGAGAGTGTCTGTGCTCAGTCCAAACCAGTTTGGTCCTCTCTGGCCCAGCTTCCCGGCAGGAGGTGGAGACAGCATTGTCCAAGACAGACCAGGCCCATTTAGGTGCAAGGAAATCTCCTCCCACTAATCTAAATGCAGCCCAGGTCTATTCAGCCCAGCCCTGACTCATCTAGAATAGGCAGGACACACCTCAACCCCCCCAGTGGCTGTCTGAAGAGAATGCACATCCCCAGCCCCTGACAATCCTAAGCCAGACAGTCAATCCACAACCCAGCAGAGGCCCGCAGGATTTGCTAAGCAAGAAAATACCTACTTTCTAAAAGTGGTATTTTCAAACACAGAACATAAAAATCATCTACTGAAAGATGCATTTCTACATTCTGAGTTCAGGCATACTAAACTCCATTTGTCGATCTTGTAACAGTGTGAAGATATACTCGTAAACTGTTACAAAGTATTCCCCATTCTATCCTATGGGACAGATAGCCTCTCAACAGTGAAAAATGAAATATACTGTATTTCACTATCAGGACCTGTCACACACACCAGTATATGTCCTACCTTTCAAATACACTGCACCCTGCCCATAGGGGTACCTTGGGCCTACCTTAGGGGTGATTCACATGTAATAACAGGGAAGATTAGGGTTTGGCAAGTGGGTGCACTTGCCAAGTCGACATTGCAGTAAAAACTGCATGCAGACACTGCAGTGGCAGTTCTGAGAACCCTTTGAAAGGCTGCTCATGTGGGTAGCACAATCAGTGCTGCAGGCCCACTAGCAGCATTTGATTTACAGGCCCTGGCACTCTCAGTGCACTTTTCTAGGGACTTACCAGTAAATCAAATATTCCAATCATGGAAACACCAAACCATAATCCAGTTTACAATAGGAGCACTTGCACTGAACAGCAGTGAGAAAGTGCGCAGAGACACTAAACTAGCAAAAACAGAGTCAAAACCGGGAGGTCAGAAAGAAAAAGGACAGGGGAAACATGCCAAAAGATGCCAGGTCTAACACACACACACACACTCTCTCTCTCACACACACTCTCCCTCTGATTTTGCATGTGTAGGATGGCATTTGTAACCCTCTTCAACTTTTTTTAGGATAATAAATGTTTTAGATTTTTGTATGGTGACGATCTAATTCGTTTTGAATAATGCTTTAAAAAATAAATTGTCAATATTCTTTAGAGGTTAGTGTAAAAATGTCAATGTTTAAGATACCGTTAGGAGTTAAGACATGTCTTTCTGTTTCCTTGCTTGGAGCCAGACAGGAGATCTCTACTGAATTATCAGCCTCGTAGAACGTGTATGGTTCATTCTGGTCATATTTTGACATTTGGTTCCTGGAACCCTGACTCTCATGGAGAGGTTACACACTGAGGTGTTGTTCTCATTTTTCCAGTGTCATTTTTACTGCAAATTAAAGCTCAGCCTAGCCTGAAATTTGCAAACATACGCCTGCGTGACTTGAAACAAAGACAAAGGAGCAGGCCCCGCTGGATCCTATTGTCATGAAGGTGTTGCATCTACCTCTGATCAATAACAGAGCAGATGGTCTGTGGTAACCTGTACAAATGAATGCAATTAAATCGTTTTGACGTGTTATGGCAGTGATGCCTCAGCGAGTTAACGGTATTAACAATGCTCCATGAAAACAAACAATATGTCACTCAGATACACATTTATTTTGCTATTTTGCTTCTTTGAATATTGGCCTAACTACACTGCTGGGGCTAAATAACTCTTCATTATGTGACTTCAACACTGATAAATTTTACAAGTGCAGAAAATAGTTGGATTTTGTACATTGAACTTGTGATGTTACAATTGTGCACTGATATCTGGGCTGTAATGTTGCAGTTGCCAACCAAGTGTAAAATCTATTTTTTGGTCTGGGATTCGACAGTGTAGCTGTCCTATTGCTAAGAATATACATATGTGAGCTTTGAATCCACCCCTTTCAGCTATTAGCTTTCTTCAACCAACCTCTTGTAGTCATTTGGTGGATATTGTATCAAATCTTGCCTCACCCCAATGAAGTATCCATTTTTCACTTGAAGCAATCCTGTTTGGGTTTACTGTTCCACTTCCATTTGAGTACTCACAATGAACTGCATGAGGGACTACTTTATACCTCTGCTGGCACCCTTCCGTCTGTCTCGCTCTAATGTGCTAACCCTGCATGTGTTAACATATGAAACCCAGAATCATTGGCTGTGCCACTGCTCATTTTGCAATTGTCAAGAAGCAAAACTTCTGCAAAATTGCATCAGCATGGCTGCACATCCTCCAATCTAGCCTAGATGTTTGTTAATAGGCAGCAACCAGGAGGTGGTGAAAAGCGCATTTCAAACTATTTATAGTCTAAACATAAAGGATGATGGTGACATTTTGTGAAGAGTATCTTGGTTTGTTCACAGTGTTTACTTGCTTTAACAAGGCATATGTCATAGTCTTGTGTTTGTATGCATCAGGTACGTTGGGAAACAGATAAAGGTGTACCACTGTCAAATACGAGTGCGTTTGATCACAACAGCAGATACATAAACATTTGAGTCCATTTCACCAAGGATCCTAAAACAGCTTGTACATGGTCCTCCCTCTTTCCCTCCAACACACTGACGTGTTTTTCCAGATTTATTTTAGAGTTACATTTTTCGTGTTATATTCTTCTTGTCATGCTCCTTTGATACAGCTCATGGCTGGCAGCTACGTGCCCTTTGGCCATGCTCTCCTGTATCAAATAGCAGTGAGTTGACTGCTTGTTGCTCTCCCCTGCTGAGGGTTCTGTTGGAGAAGGGGTGATGCGACCCTCCCCAACTCTAGTTGTATTTATGGGGTGTAGTTTGAGAGTCATGACCGGTAGCTCCCTGTTGTGGGTTCCTGGCGGATTTTAAAGGCCTGGAAGTTGTTTCTGTGAGGGGGGGGGGGTGGGGGGGAGAATTATGGGCTTCAAAAATCCCAGTTGTCAGCTTGTATTGTAGCATGTACGGCCAGGATCATTGGCTTCCATCTGCAGTACATGTTTCTTCTATTGGAATCAGTTGCCAATGGTTTGAGTCTCCGACTTTTTGCTAGGTGTTGCCATGTTGCCTATGTAGTTTTTCTTGGTTTATATTTTCGTGCAAATTAATTATGATGAATAATAATTTTTATGACGGATTCAATCTGCAAATACTGAATTAACTTGATTGCAGTTAAAATGATGCTGATATGGTCCACGACACCACAGGTTTTTTGTACCACAGGAATGGCTGCTAGTGTGCTTGTTCTGGGAAGCACCTGGAGCGCGATCCGACCACCCCAGCATGCGATAGGGACCCCGCCATTGGACGCCCTGATGGTAGACCGGGTGGAGATGGCTGACTCATACACGGCTACACATAACTAGCCATGGCATTTCCCCTATGTGTCCTTCCTTCTTGTTTGTATATGGATCACACTATTGAGTTCCTCTTGCCGCCCCCGAACTCCTGGATTGTTCACGTATGTTTGCCGTTGTTAATTCTATACATTGTTTTGACTATTTCTTTGCAGATGGCATCACCCTGGGGAATGTATTGACTTAGCCTACCTCTCTTGTTCCAGAACTATAATTATTGGTCTGCATACGCAGCACATGCTTCTCCCTATTGTTTTATAATTCTATGTTACATCATTGTAATTACTGATGTCCTGTGTGCTGATACAAGTATTGTCGCATACTAGTGCCTTGATTATTGTTGTAACGACGTGAAAGTGGCAATAAAGAAATATTTTTTTTTAAAGTATTCTAAACTAATGCAGAAAATATGGATTAGAATTCTAGTGATTATAACGCAAACACTAGCAAAGGCAAGCAAAAGTAGAGTAAATGGTGTACAAGGAACAAACATTATAATTTGTTATTGAAAATCCTAGCCTACATGTGTAGTCACATTTTTTAGAGCGCTGTTAAATTTTCATAATCATCAAAAAAATCTTTATTTTGATCATTTTGACCTTAAAAGCACATATAAAAATACAATACGTTTCATAAATTCAATTTTAAAAGATAAGGAAAATCGATGCTCTACACAAGGGGCAGAATTGCTCACAAAAGTGCTTGTGCATTACATTGAAATTCCAAAAACACTCTGTAGCCTGGCATGCCCACTTCCCAGAACGTGGGATTGGCCTATGAATACAAGTTTCATTAAAGTGCATGTGCAATACATGTGCAGTACAATGGCCATAACCAAATGAAAATAGCGCAAGGCAATTCGAATAGGAGCAGACATGAGCCCCCTATCCCTCCATTATAATTGCCTAAAAAAATGCTAGTGCCTTACAAGAGCCCTTTTCCATAAGCCAGGGTTCAAGTTGCTAACATCACAGCTGTCATTTACTGATCACCTTTAAAAAATTTACACAGATATAAAATGTACAAAAAAACAGGTATACGACATATTATAATTAAAAATACTTATTAATAATCATAAAATACTTTTGTATAGGTTAAAACTACACCTGTTTCAATTGATAAAATATGATAGGAAGATCAAACAAATCCTTTTGGCTAATCTTCAGGAGAGCTCTACGTACGCACCACATGGCGAATAGAAAACGTGAAATTGAGAACACAATGCGAATGCGTAGCCGGATGCGAATGCGCACGCTTTAAGGTTACATTGAGCCCAAATTATACGATGTCACGGCTTCTAGTATCCCGGCCCCCGGGGCCATCCACAGATTTTAGGGCAGCACGCGCGGAGACGGTCAGCGCGCTGGCGGTTAACGCCGCTAACTTTACCATCACTGGGGATCTGAACCTACATCTGGACAATCATGAAGATACTGACGTGGCGAATTTTGTAGCTGACCTTGCGGCATGCCAGCTAGATCAACGGGTTTCAGGTCCGACGCACATTGCTGGCCATTTGCTGGACCCAGTTTTTACAAACATACCCTCCCTTACAGTGCACGCCCCCATCCCAATGGGATGGTCAGATCACTACTTGGTCCCTATGTCACTCCAGGGTATAATTCCTTCACGGAGTGAGGATCGGACGACATCCCTCAAACGCCCATGGCATAAATTGAACTGGGACCAATTTTACGCCTGTCTCTCGACTACTAGCCCGAGTTTGCCGGACGATCCTAATGAGGCATACAGGGTGTTCTCTGACTGGATCAACCAGCCGATAGACAGCCTAATTCCTGAGAAATGGTCTGTGAACCGCAAATCTAAATCTAGACCATGGTATAAAGTCGGGATGGCCGATATGCGCAAGGTCTGTAAGAGGCTGGAGCGTATCTGGAGAAGGGACTTCAATCCCACCTCGAAGGATAACTACCGGGTGGCGATTAAGAGGTACCACAAGGCCATTCAACTGGCACGGGCGGCATTCTATGCCAAACAAATCCGCGAGAGTGACAATCCGGCGAAGTGTGTCTTTTCTATACTCTCTAGCCTTAAATCTCAGCAGGCCGCCGCAGGGCCTACAATTAAGTCCAATGAGCAGTGTGAGGACCTGGCCACCTTCTTTGTTAGGAAAGTGGATAGCATCTATAGGTCTTTTCCGACTGCACCTATCAACTTGCAGGAGGCAGTGTGTTGTCAAAATGCCAATACCTTAGATACCTTTCCGCCGATTCCTGCAGACCAGCTGCAAGCATTGTGCAGTAAAATTAAGTCAGGATCACCTGCTGATCCTCTTAAACCAGACCAATTTAGGAAAGTGCTTCCTGCGATCATATCTTCCTTGGGCCAAGTGATAAATAGGTCCCTCGCCAGGGCAACCGTGCCTTGGGCATGGAAACAGGCCAAGGTGATACCCCTGCTCAAGAAACCCTCTCTGGACCCGGCCAAACCGGAAAACTACTGCCCTATTTCTCTGCTCCTTGGGCGGCAAAGATCACGGAGGCATATGTCAATTCCCTCCTGACTGACTTTCTGACAATGAACAACACGCTGGACCCCTCCCAGAATGGCTTTCGTCCAGGTCACAGCACGGAGTCTGCTCTCCTGGCTGTGACAGAACATCTCTGGTCAGCACTGGACGCTGTGCGAACGTCAGCACTGATTTTATTTGATCTCAGTGCCGCGTTTGACACGCTGTTCCATGCCATTCTGTTGCGATGCCTGGAGGAGGCTGGAATTGTTGGTCCAGCCTTGGAGTGGCTTACCTCGTTCCTTGGTGAGAGGTCGTTCAAAGTACCAGTCCACCCTTTTGCCTCAGACGTACACCCCATCAAACAAGGGGTGCCACAGTGTTCCTCCCTCAGACCCCTGTTATTCAATCTTTACGTCCAACCCTTGGCTGCAGTAGCTAAGAGCAGAGGACTGACCATGGTCTCCTATGCCGACGATACACAGTTGGTGGTGGCGCTCTCGAACGACGCCGAGCGGGACGCCCTGAAGTTCCAGGGCGATCTGGCGGCAGTCGCCGAGTGGATGACCACCAATTGTCTCCAGCTGAATGCCAGCAAGTCGGAGGTATTGCTGGTGGGGAAGGACCATGGTCAGTGGAGTGAACTCTGGTGGCCTGCGTGCCTTGGTAGCGCTCCCCCCCCTCCCAAGCAGGTAGTGAAAAATCTGGGGATGTGGATGGACTCGTCCCTTAGCTTCCGAGTTCAAACCAAAAAGGTGGCAGGGACCTGCTTCGGGCTACTGCGGGGGCTCAGACCCTTATTGGGTTTCTTTGATGCACCCACACGGCAGGTCATCATTCAGACATCAATAATGTCAAGATTGGACTATGCCTGCTCCTTGTATTTGGCGTCCAATAAGGCTGAAATTCTTAGGCTACAAAGGGCACAGAACGCGGCTGCAAGATCCCTTCTCGGTTTGCGCAGGGCCTGCCCGGTATCAGACGCCATTCGTCGACTTCACTGGTTGCCTGTGGCCAGGCGAATTGAATTCAAGGCTCTCTGCATAACCTTCAAGGCCCTAAAATTTTCCACCCCTAGTATTCTGGCCAACCTGCTTTTGCCATATGTTCCTTCACGACATCTCCGCTCCCTGGGGCAACACCTGGTGGTGGTTCCCTGGACACGGAGAGTCCGTGCCGGAGGCCGCTCTTTTCACAGTAGGGCGGCTCTCCTCTGGAACTCACTGCCTGCTCACATCCGTGGCCTTAACAACTACCTGGAATTCAGGAAGGCCATTAAAACTCACCTTTTTCCTGCACCGTAGACCTACTCTCTGCTCCATCCGAACATGTCAGTTGCTCTGCTGTCAGCGCCGGGACGCCCCTTTGCTGGGGCAGCTGTTGCGCTTTACAAGTTGTGGTAACATAACATAACATAACAATGGGCATGTGAGTGTCATATTTTAATATCCTAAGAGCCTTAGTAAAGTGCTTAGTTCCCAAATTTCTACATGGCTGAATTAGCCATTTGGTGTCTCGCCTTCTTGTAACCTTGACAAAAGAATATTACGTGATGTTCAGTCTCTGCTGCACTGCTGCATGCCGGACATCCCAAATTGGGTGGACCCGCCCATTTGTCTGTAAAAGCACGCAACAGGAGTACCTCATGCCTGAACTGCAGGTATAACTTCTTAGCAAGGGCCGGCTGGATATCATCCAGGACAGGCTCTAGTCTCTACTGATCTTTTACTTCTAAAAACACTGTGGTCAGTGGGCCAGACATAGAGCTCCCCAGAAGCCGGGCAATTTTATGCTCCCTGTAGCTCCCTATCAAGTCCTTCCTAGATGTTGTTGTACAAGTTTCTTCTGCATTATGCCACAAGTTGCCCCTTCCCATGGCCGAAAAAGTGTTCTTAATGAAAGCCAACCAAGGTAGTTTGCTTGCACCCTGTAAACTCAACACCTCGCTCAACTCTTCCCTGTATATCGCCAGTTCTGGGATGCCCCACAGACGTCGCCAGAATAAAAGGGGTCTAAGGGCGGCTTCATCTGCAATTGGTCTAATCTCAAGGTCCAGGCGAAGCGGAGTAAGCGGGGAGCTTGGAAGAAGACCAAATCACTGCCTGGCAAAGGAGTTCTCAATTTTTGTTATAGGGCCAGAAGGACGATGACCCCAGATTTCAGCCCCATAGAGGGCTGCACACCTGGCTTGTGCTTTATATGCTTCCACCACCGGGCTAACAGATTTCTGAATGTAATGCCTATATACCTTTGTCAGGCCCCCTGATGTCTGGGCCAGCTTTAAGCTAGTTTTCTTAATTTGAGCACCCCAGTCCATTTTTTCCGTGAGAGTAATTCCAAGGTATTCAAAGACGGACACCCTCTCGAGAGGTCTACCTTCTAAGTGAGGATATGGCAGAGTGCTATGACCTGCATCAAACACCATGCATTTAGTTTTCTGTAGTTTAATCTCCAGCCCCCTGTTCTTACAAAAAGCATAAAAGTTATCTAAGACCCTCTGAATGCCCATTGGTGACTTTGAGAGCAAGAGGGTGTCATCTGCAAACATCTTTGGCAGGTACTTTGCGGCTCGCCAACTTAGGGGCATCAATGTCCTTCCCTGCAGTCAAAGCCTCCACTAGGCCATTGATGAAAAGGCAGAAAAGGGTCGGGCCAGGTCACTGCCTTGGCGTACACCTCTGTCTACAGGTATGGGGGCAGTAAGTTTCCCATGCTGCCAAACCAGATTTGGGCAAAATTGCCTTCATGCAATCGTTTGAATAGGTGTTAGAGATAAGCTGGGACCCCCATATCCAATAAAATAGCCCACAGTTTGTCCCTCGGCACCAAATCAAACGTGGATTTTAGGTCCACAAATATTTGATAGAGACTGCCACCCTCTATGCACACTGTTTTCCAGTGTAAAAGTTGTAACTTGAAGATTTGATCTATTGTGGACATCTTTGCTCTGAAGCCAGCTTGGAAAGGGCTAAAGACATTGTGCTCCTCCATCCAGCTCTGGAGTCACCCCAGCAGCATGCGGGCAAATATTTTTTGGCCAACGTCAATATTGGTCTATAATTGGTGGGGAGTGGAGATCCCTTTTTATAAATTGGTAACATTCTGCCCCTGCCCAGGTAGCGGGGATCGGCATTCCTTGTAAAATGGCATTAAATAATGTCCACAGGTAAGGGGCCCAGATAGTAGGTTCGCTGCGAAAGAGGTCCCCGGGGATCTTATCTAGCCCTGGAGCTTTGGAAGGTGCTACTTTGCTCAGGGCATCAGTTATCTCCTTAAGGGTAATTTTGGGAGCCTTGAGGCAGATTATCTGGCAAGGGAGGAGCTCATTACCAGTTATATTATCCTCTACCTCTACCTCTACCCTTAAATATAGAGACTCAAAATGAGCCTTCCACACATCTGCCCCTATATTGGGTTCGATTGCCTGTTTGCCTTCAGAGCAACCCGTATTTACCACATTCCAAAAGTTCCTCATGTCATGGGTGCTTAGGGCGCTTCTCAGGGTATCCCACTTTTCACATTCCCAACTTTTTTTTGCCTTGTCAATTATACTTTTATAGGCCGCCCTTTTTTCTCTGATTAGCAGCCTATCCTTGCCCTTAATGGCAGAGATGGGGGCTGACTTGGCCATAAATCAGCTGTCGCTATACCAGGGGTGTTGTGGACTTATTTTTTCCCTTGTTCTTTTATTGGGATAAAACATGTTAGCCATAGTGGATGTTAAAGCTTGATGGTTCTCAGCAGTTTCAGGGAGAGAGATAGAGATGCCATTGGTCAAAATGGACTGGTTCGTGGCCATAAGGAACGGAATGATGGTTTGATATAGAGAGGACAACTTTTCCTGAGATTGGCAGATAGCCCCCCATCGAACTCGCTTCCTTCAATTAGTGAGTGTTAGTCTGGTGTCAGGTGGTGGTTTTGATTCAGATGCGCTCTCAGCACATGGCGTGACCACCTCTAATATAAGAGCATTATGGTCACTATCATGGCAGGGCACAATATTAAAATCTGTCACCTTATGCCAGGATTTTGTGTCTACCAAGATATAATCTAGGATGGAGCATGTCCTATTCTATTGAAGGTGTAATTCCCTGGTGTGCAGATTTTGTGCGACCGTTACATGCCCTTAGTGAATGGTTCAATGTAAGAGTGTTTATCTGGAGCACCAATGGAGTCCAAGCCCTGGTTGGCGGAATGGTGGGCTCTGGAATAGCCAAGTGTAAATCCACATCACTGAGGTTATCTCCGTTCAAGCCATTCAAGGGCTCGCACTGGCAATTAAAACCACCACCAAGAATCACAGAGTAGGAGTCAGGAATGGTGGATAAGAAAGTGGTCAATTGATCAAGAGTTGTTGACTCCTGGTTATAGCCAACCGGTCGAGAATAAACATTTATCAGGGCAATTCTGGCCTTTGAGGGAAATATCACGAAGATACAAAGAATATCACTTGACAGTGTCTCTATCTGTTTAGCTTCGCAACCCAAATGCACACCAACCCAAATACAGAACCCCCCTGAGGGTCTTCCCTTGCCCCCGAAAGAGGCAACTATACTGAATGTCGCATAACCTAATCTGTGCGAGGCCACCCTAGCCCATGTTTCCTGGAACATGCAAACCTCATGTTGATCTATAAATGCCCCCCAATCTGGGTTGCCAGTTTGGAAGTGAGACCAGCAATGTTCCATGTTAAAACCCGCAGCTTGGATGGGCCCGAACAGTTATCTAGGTTTGGAAACTGGCTGTGAGAAGTTGGCCTGGTATATGCTGACCACTAATTAAAGTGGGCACCCTGTACCAGTCCAAACGACCCTTATGATGTATGAGGTCAAAGATAACCTTTAGAAAGCTATCCTAGTGGTAGCTGTGGAGAGCAGCCTTCAGGCTTAATCTTGAAGGAATGTAAAGCAGCTTGTTTTACCAGAATATCACCTCCTATATTGACTAAATGAAAGGAGAACCACACAGTAGTTATATAAAAATATGTATTTATTAATATAACACTCTCTACTATCCTCTACATGAGGATAGAACACAAAGCACACAATACAAGATCAATAGAACAGTTGTAAGTAGCACAATACACAGTGGGCTCCAGGGGGAGACCAAACCATATACTAAAATAGTGGTATAACAGTCACGACTGAGATCAAGACAAGGTCTGGAGCATGTAGAATCGTTGGGACCCCAAGGAACCACCCAAGGTGAGTAGCTAGGGACCCCACGGAGGATGGGTGCAGTGTGGGAACACAACCGCGGGCTCCGTACAATTCTATGGGGAAGTCGCGGTTACACTTTTAAAGTTTAAGGACTCTTCTAGGAGGACTTCGAGCGAACCCTTTGGAACTTAAGAGTTTGAAGAGCCACCCCACCCGTGGATACCGTAGTACCCGAGTTACCTATCCCAGAGGAGCCGGGTGCATAGGTCTGGAGCGGCTTCGGAAACTGCCGTCGTTCTCAATGGAGGGCTGTGAAGAAGTACTGCTGCCGTGAAGGTGAAAAGGGTCCGGTGGAATCCAAGCCTGGGTTCGGGAAGGAAGGAACCTGTAAAGCAGAGGAGACAGAGTCTGGGTCACTTCAGAGTGACCAGGGGCTCGGTAGACGTCGGCCCACCGATGTCGGTTGCTTCAGGTGCGAAGAAGGGGTGCTTGACTCTGCAGCCACGAGGACCAGGAGATGTCGAGGATGACCAGGAGCCGGAGGTGTGCTGTCCCACGAAGGATGTCGAGTGCTGAGGGGTCGGTGTCTGGCTGGAGCACCAACAAGCCTTGGCAAAAGCAACCCACGAAGGAAGGTCAAACAGGTTACAGTGTGGACCAGCAAGGTCCAGGGGACTCACCAAGCAATGGGGAGTCAGGGCACTTCTGGAGCAACCAGGAAAGCCCAACAGAAATCAAGATGACCCTCAGAGAGACACACAGGCCGAAGGACCAGGAGTCGTGAGGGGACCTCGGGCAAGATTGCAAAGTACCAGCCCACGGAGCACTCAGTGTGAGGAGCCCGGAGTTCTTTGGTGCAAATACTGCTCAGGGTCAGGACTACACAGAGTCCAATGCACAAGCCCGGGAATCGTCAACAAGCATATGCAACTGCAAATGGTCGCGGTGCACAGGGGTTCGGATTATGCAGTCCCCACGAGAGATACTGGCCTCCAACTTGCTGAGAGGGCAGATTGACCTCAAAGACCTTCAAAAACCCACCTCCTATGTTGCTGAAATCTTTGGAGTTCAGGAGCTCAGGAGCAGCAGACCAGTCAGTTGCATTAAGGTGCCTGCTAGGGCAGGGGAGTGACTCCTTCACTCCAAGGGAGATTCTTCAGTTGTCCTTAGTGCACCACAGGTCCTGCACGGAGCCTGTATGGAGCAAGTGCACAGACAAAGCTTTGGACGGAGAGGGAGACGAAGTCGGGCCCAGAGGAAATCAAGCGAAGTCCAGAGTGTCCAGACGGTCGAAGGTCAGTGGTTTCTTCTTGTAGAATCTTGTCCACGTAAAATCTAAAGTCTTACAGCCAGGTAAGCCCTTTTGTACCCACGGGAGAGAGTTGGACAGATTCGGGGGAACCCTCTTAGGGGAGGGTCAGGACAGAGGGGTGGTTACACCCATGTCCTTTGTCCAGTTTCGCGCCCGAGCAGGAGCCAATGGCTCCCAGAACTGGTTTGAGCAGGACTATGCACAGGGACACCAAATGTGCCCCGGGTGCAGACTTTCAGGCACTCTCAGAGTGCACACACCCAGCCCCAATACACTAAATCCTCTCTGGGAGGTGGTCACACCTCCCTGTGACAGGATGCCTATTGTGCTGCCTTCCCCTGCTCGAGCTTGGCTCAGCAGCAGGAGGGCAGAAGTGTGTCTCTGGTCGGCAGCATCCATTTTGTGCTGACCGGGTCGAGAAGGCTGGCACCAGATAGACCAGTGACCCCACGAAGCTCGATTCAGAAGGGTGGAATCATACCTCCCACACCGGTTACCAGTGTGGAGGTATGATTCCAAGGTGTTTGATACCAAACATGATATGTTTCTATGCAGCCGTTTTCGAGATAGCATTTACCTCAAGGTTATAATGCACCTCTACCTATATGTCCGGCTGAGTCACAGACAACCCGGGAGAATGGTCTCCGAAGGCTGCAGAGAGGCTCTGCTCATGCATGGGCACCCTCTCACTAAAAACCCAGCACCCTGCCTTCAGGATTGATATGGCCTGCTATAGGGGTGGCTTATAAGTTTTAAGTGTAGTGACCTATAGATATAGTGAACCTATATCTAAAGTAAGTGGTGCAAGCAGCAACTTACACAGGCTGCTGTAGCAGACCTGGAGTTCCATTTTGCATGGCCTCTCATGGGTGGCATAATACATGCTTCAGCCCATGGGAGGCCTCTGGGGTACCTATGCCCTGGGTACATGGGTACCATATACTAGGGACTTATAAGGGTACCCCAGTATCCAATCTGGAGTGTACCAAAGTACATGTGTGACAATTTAGAGGAGAAAGCAGATAGACTGGGATCCTGTTTAGCAGGATCCCAGTCAGACTAGTCAAAAACAGTGCAACATCAAGCAAAAAGTGGGGGTAACCATAAGAAGCAGATCCTACTTTCCTACACAACGCCCCCCCCAAAACGAAAGGACATGAGACTAACCTTGACCAGTTCAGTCTTCATTTTCTAAGTGGAAATATCTGGAGAGTCCATCTGCATTGGCATGGTTACTCCTAGGTCTATGTTCCACTGTTTAGTCCATCCCCTGTAGGGAAATGGACCACCTCAAAAGTTTGGGGTTTTCACCCTTCATCTGTTTTAGCTATAAGAGGGGCTTATGGTCTGTCTGAACAATGAAGTGAGTGCCAAACAATTATGGCCTCAGCTTCTTCAGAGCCCAAACCACAGCAAAGGCTTCCCTCTCAATAGCTGACCAACGTTTCTCTCTGGGGGTCAGCCTTCTGCTTATAAAAGCTACTGGCTGATCCTGACCCTCTTCATTCAGTTGTGATAACAGAGCCCCTACCCCCCAACTCAGATGCATCAGTTTGAACAATGACTTGTTTGGAATAGTCAGGACTATGCAGAATGGGAGCAGTGCACATGGCCTGCTTCAGGTCATAAAATGCCTTCTGACAGCTAATTGTCCACTGAACGTTCTTAGGTGTTCTTTTAGAGGTCAGATCATTTAAGGGGGTCACTATAGATCCATATCCCTTAACAAACCTCCTGTAGTACCCAGTCAGGCCCAAGAAAGCTCTGAGCTGTGTCTGGGTAGTTGGAGCAACCCAGTCCATGATGGTCTGGATTTTGCTCTGCAATGGTTGAACCTGGCCTCCACCCACATGGTGACCCAGGTACACAACCTTACTCTGCCCTATCTGGCACTTGGTGGCCTTGATAGTGAGGCCTGCCTTTTGCAGGGCCTCCAGAACATTTCCAGGTGATCCTCCCAGGTGGAACTGAAGACAGCAATATCATCAAGATAGGCTGCACTGTAGTCTTCCAGGCCTGTGAAAACTTTATTCACCAACCTTTGAAATGTGGCAGGTGCATTTTTCAAGCCAAAGGGCATCACCACAAATTGATAGTGCCCACTAGGGGTTGAAAATGCTGTTTTGGGTTTGGCATCCTCAGCTAGTCTGATTTGCCAATATCCAGCTGTGAGGTCAAATGTACTCAAGAACTTGGCTGAGGCCAAAGTATCAATGATCTCATCTGCCCTAGGAATAGGATGAGCATCATTCCTAGTGACTGCATTGAGCCCCCCGTAGTCTACACAAAACCTAATTTCTCTCTTACCACCCTGGGTATGAGGTTTGGGTACCAGGACTACTGGACTAGCCCAAGGGCTATCTGAGGGTTCAATGACTCCCAATTCCAGCATCTTTTGAACCTCAGTCCTGATGCAGTCCCTGACATGGTCAGGTTGCCTGTAAATCCTATTTTTAACAGGCAGACTTTCACCTGTGTCCACTTCATGGGTACACCAAGTGGTCTGACTAGGAGTCAGGGAGAACATATGTCTGTACTGATTGAGGACCTTCCTACAATCAGTCTGTTGCTGCTCAGTGAGGCTGCCTGCCAAGGCTACACCATCAACTGAGCCATCATCAGGGTTCTGTGAGAGGAGGTCAGGGAGTGGGTCACTCTCTTCCTTCTATCCCTCATCATTAGCCATGAGCAAGCCCATGTCTGTCCTGTCCACATATGGCTTGAGCCTGTTCACATGGAGCACCCTGTGGTGGCTCCTGGGAGTTCCAAGGTCCACCAGGTAGGTGACCTCTCCCTTCTGTTCAAGAATGGTATGGGGTCCACTCCACTTGTCCTGGAGAGCTGCTGGGGCCACAGGCTCCAACACCCATACCTTCTGTCCTGGCTGGTACACAGTCCGCACAGCCTTTTGGTCATGCCAAGCTTTCTGTAATTCTTGGCTAGCCTCAAGGTTTTTACTTGCCTTCTTCATATACTCAGCCAACCTGGAGCGGAGACCAAGTACATAGTCCACTATGTCTTGTTTAGGTGGTTTGAGAGGTAACTCCCACCCCTCCTTCACTAAACATAAGGGACCCCTAACTGGATGTCCAAACAGAAGTTCCAAAGGGCTGTAGCCAACCCCCTTCTGAGGAACCTCTCTGTAGGCAAAGAGAAGGCAGGGCAACAGGACATCCCATTTTCGCCTAAGCTTTTCTGGGAGGCCCATGATCATGCCCTTCAGGGTTTTGTTGAATCTCTCAACTGACCCATTGCATTGTGGGTGATTGGGTGTGGTAAATTTATAATTTACTCCACACTCCTTCCACATAGCAGTAATGTAACTGGACATGAAGTTTGCACATCTGTCAGTTAAGACCTCCTTAGGGAAACCCACTCTGGAAAAAATTCCCAGGAGGGCCCTGGCCACCACAGGAGCTGTGGTGGTTCTAAGGGGTATTGCTTCTGGGTACCTAGTGGCATGGTCCACCACCACTAGAATATATCTGTGCCCAGATGCAGTTGGAGGATCCATGGGACCAATTATGTCAATCCCAACCCTCTCAAAGGGAACCCCTACCACAGGTAGTGATATCAGGGGGGCCTTTGTGGTACCACCTGCCTTACCACTGGCTTGACAGGTGGTACAGGAGCGACAAAACTCCTTTGTGTCCTCTGACATGTGAGGCCAGTGAAATTGAGGGACAAGCCTGTCCCAAGGCTTACTTTGGCCTAGGTGTCCTGCTAAAGGGATATCCTGTGCCAATGTCAGTAGGAAGCCCCTAAACTTCAGAGGTATAACCAACCTCCTGGTAGCACCAGGCTTGGGGTCTATACCCTCTGAGTAAAGGAGTCCTTCATCCCAGTAGATCATGTGGGACCCACTGGCACTCCCAGCAGCCTCAGCAGCAGCTTGCTGTCTGAGGGGTTCAAGAGAGGGGCAGCTGTGCTGCTCCTGACTCAGTTCTGCCCTGGAAGGGCCCCCTGTCCCCAAGAACTCAACCTGATCAGGTTCAAGTTCCTCTAAGACAGTTCCTTCACAGGGACTGGGGTCATCTCCCTCAGGAGACTGATCCTCACTCTGACTCTGGGGGAAGACACTGCCTTACCCCTACTGCTCCTTCTCTTGGAAGGCACCTGGTCCATTTTTCCAGGATCCAGGGCCTGTTCAGTTAAAGACAGTTTGGCCTGTGACCTAGTCACAGCAAACACATCTGCAGAGATGCCCAACATTGCTGCATGTGTCCTGAGTTCCACTTCAGCCCAGGCTGAAGTTTCCAAATCATTGCCCAACAAGCATTCCACAGGGAGGTCTGAGCTCACCACAACCTTCTTAGGGACAGTTACCCCTCCCCAGCTGAAATTAACAACTGCCAAGGAATGGTCTGTCCTGACATTGTTAGCATTGGTCACTTGGTACATCTCACCAAGTATGATCTGGTCAGGGCCCACAAGATCTCTTGTCACCATTGTGACACTAGCTCCTGTGTCCCTATATGCCATGGCCTCCTTACCATTACTTAAAGGCTGTTGTCTGTATTTACCCAGATTACTGGGACTGACAAATAGGGAGGCAATATCCATGCCTCCATCACAGACTAAAACAGCCTGAGCTGGAGTTCTGACTAAGCCAGAACCCATCTCAGATCCCAGGGTTAACGCTACTATACCCTTGTTCCCTGTACCACCACTTGGAGCTGAACTAGGGGAAACAGTTGCCTTAGGGGCAGTGGTGGTGGTAGGAGGATCCTTGGCCCTTGAACAATTGGCATCCCTTGTCCAATTGGTTTTCTCCTTACACAGGAAGCACCAAGGTTTCTTTTTGCCTTTACCTTTGTTAGACTGTGACCCCCCACCAGATGCAGGTTTTTGGGGCCCTGGTGAAGACTTCTGGTTTTTAACCTTCTCCCCACCCTTGTCTGAAGGTTTAGCATCTTGCTTCTTCTGGTCACCACTTGTGGTCTGGGTTTTCTGCTTCACCTTGGTTCTGACCCACCTATCTGCCTTCTTTCCCAATTCTTGGGGAAAAGTCAGATCAGAGTCAACCAAGTACTGATGCAACAACTGATTTTGGCAATTATTAAGGATCTGCTCCCTCATAATCAAATTGTACAATCCCTTGAAATCATTCACTTTGCTGCCAAGTAACCAGCCTTCCAGAGCCTTAGTAGCACAATCTACAAAGTCTACCCAGTCCTGAGTCTGTGTCTTCTGGGTGTCTCTGAACTTAATGCTGTACTGTTCAGTGGTTAAGCCAAACCCATCAATGAGAGCACTCTTCAGGACTGAATAGTTGTCAGCATCCTCTTCTCTAACAGTGAGGAGCTTATCTCTACCTTTGTCAGCAAAGGAGAGCCACATGATAGCTGCCCACTGCTCTTGGGGGACCTTCTGTACTTTACAGGCCCTCTCTAAAGCAGTTATACATTTGTGGATGTCATCCCCACCATGGTAGGGAGGGACTAGCTTTCTCAGGTTCCTATGGTCATAAGTATACTCCTTAATCCTAGGGACACTGTTGCTGCCACCATGGGACTCTAGTCCCAATTTCTCTCTAGCCTTCTGGAGTTCTAAGCATTCCTTATCTAGGGCCAATTGCTCTTGCCTGAGCCTAAGCTTGACTTTCTCAAGCTCTAGAAATTGGCACTGTCTTTCATAAGAGTTATCTCTCTTATGAGATATGGAGGTCCCTATAGAATGTCCTGAATGGTCAGATTCTACAGAGGGAGATCTAGATATCCTGGGTAAACTCTGCACTCTTCCTAGAGGAGTAAAGAGAGGGCCACTGGGGCCTTCTCCACCCTCTTCCTCAAGATCTAGGTTGTCCAGGTTGGAATCATCTTGATCCTCCTGGCCAGGGTTTGAGTCTAGGTCATAAAAGGTGTCACCTCCTGACCTGTCTTCATTCCCTGCCCCACCCACTCTTTCTACCTCATCTGACCCTGGGGTCTTTCTAAGGTCATCTAAGAGTAACACCTCAATGAGACGTTGGGTGTTGGCATTTCTCTCTGTCTTCAGCTTCCTAGAAGCACCCATGGCTTTCAAATCCTGAAATGTGAGACCATTGTACCTAGAAGAGAGAGCCACTGGCTTCTCCTTTAGAAGACATACTAGTGTGGTGTGGTGTATGCACCTACCTAACCTAGTGGGACCTAAACTCTCTTAGGTTGGAGAAAGGGTGTGCTAGACCCTTAACTTACCCAACCCCAAGCTCAGTAGAATTTACTTATTCTAATCTTTAAGTATTATATGTGCCTGAATACTTTAGTAGTTTTCAGTTAATCGATACAAAGAGATTTATCTGGTAAAACAATGCAGGCTTGAATCCCAACTGCTGCACACCAATGTGAGAAGTTGGCCTGGTATATGCTGACCACTAATTAAAGTGGGCACCCTGTACCAGTCCAAACGACCCTTATGATGTATGAGGTCAAAGATAATCTTTAGAAAGCTATCCTAGTGGTAGCTGTGGAGAGCAGCCTTCAGGCTTAATCTTGAAGGAATGTAAAGCAGCTTGTTTTACCAGAATATCACCTCCTATATTGACTAAATGAAAGGAGAACCACACAGTAGTTATATAAAAATATGTATTTAGTAATATAACACTCTCTACTATCCTCTACACGAGGATAGAACACAAAGCACACAATACAAGATCAATAGAACAGTTGTAAGTAGCACAATACACAGTGGGCTCCAGGGGGAGACCAAACCATATACTAAAATAGTGGTATAACAGAAGTCACAAATGAGATCAAGACGAGGTCTGGAGCACGTAGAATCGTTGGGACCCCACGGAGGACGAGTGCAGTGTGGGAACACGACCGCTGGCTACGTACAATTCTATGGGGAAGTCGCGGTTACACTTTTATGGTTTAAATCTTTTTATTGAAATTTATCAACAAACAACATGCCTGGCATTTCAGAGTGTGTAGCATAATATGGCAGCAGAGGCCCAAGCTGGCTAAAATACATAAGCCACAAAGGCAGAGCCTATAAGAAATGCCTAAGCTTAAAATGAAACTTATTCTAATCCCCCCCCCCCCCTCCCCTTCCCTCGTCCACAAGGGAAAAACAAAATGGGAAGCCACCTGGGGCTCGGTACATGAGTGACGCTTTAAACCACTTTCGTTTGTTGGTCAGAAAGTCGTAGGAGGCGCAAGTATCTGGGACATGTAACCTCTCGGAACTCGGAAGCCAAGAGAGACAGGAACGGCTGCCAGAGCTCACCAAATGCAGAGCCCCTCCCGGCTAGCGTGAGGGTCAGTTTCTCCATCCCCAGTATATATCACAGGCGATACAACCAGGCTGTGAAAGTAGGGACCTGAGGGGTGCGCCAGTGTGTTAGTATGTTTTGAACCGCTGAGCCTAGGGCAATTGCTATCAGGCAGCCTCTGCGAGACTTAAGCGGGTACATCAGGGGGTTCGGAAGGCCCAGCAAGATGTATGCGGGGAACCGTGGCAGTTGTGTGTCTAAATGTGCGTCCACCTTATCAAGGACCCGGGTCCAGTATTCCTGTATGTGTGGCAGTCCCAGAGGAGGTGAACCAGGGTGCCCGTGCTCCCACATCCCCGCCAGCATTCAGCACTCTGTCTCGGGTCCGCGCAGTGGAGACGTTCAGGTGTGTAATACCAATAGGTAACCAGTTTAGTAAATGTTTTAGTCAGCCCCATGTGGTAGGCAGAGTGGCGAGCCCTAAAATACACCCCCTCCCATTCTTTATTGCTAAGCGACCTACCCAGATCCCGCTCCCACCGGACCCGGCTGGCGCTGTACATGTGCGTGTTCCTGGCTAACAGCATTTTATACAGATCGGAGATGAGTTTTTTATCGGATGTGCGGGTAAGGAGCCATTTCTCATACATAGCGAGGCGTCTATGGGCATACGGCCTAACCTGAGTGTGTAGTGCCCAGTGTCGGATCTGGAGATAGTGTAGCCTTTCAGTTTCGGGGATCCCGTATTCCAATTTGACCTGTGGGAACGGTATGATCCCATCAACATCGAAGAGATGACCCAGGGAGCGGCACTCCGATGATCGCCACCGTAAAAAGGCTGCGTCGCCCATGCCCGGTTGAAAGTCCGGGGTATCGGGGTGAGCGGAGAGGGGAAGGTGGTTAGGCTGTGCTTAATGTTGGTGCGATCCCAAGCCTCTAAAGTGGTTCGGGTAATGTGTGACGCGTAAAGATTGGGTGGCCGCTGCGCCTTTCGAAGGAAAGGGACTCTCTGTAAGGGTGTAGCTGCGACTGCTTGGTCCTGAAAGAGCCAATGCTTCTCCGATTCCAGCCGGTTCCACTCGACGAGGTGACGTAGTTGCGTCGCCTGGAAATAGAGCTGGAGATCAGGGACGCCAAGGCCACCCTCCCCTGGTGGGAGGACCGCCAAAGTATACTTCATCCTGGGTTTGCGGCCGTTCCATATGAACTGCGCAAGATCAGATTGGGTTTGTTGGATCCAACCTGGGGGAGGGCTAAGGGGCCAAGGTCTGAAACAGGTACAAGATCTGTGGCAATATGGTCATTTTTGTGGCAGCCATTCTGCCGAGCCAAGAGAGCGGGTAGTGCTTCCATTGACCCAGTTCCCTGCGAAATCTCGCTCGCAGCTGAGTGTAGTTGACAGCGGCCGTGTCTGGAATAGAGGGTGCTAGTTGGATCCCCAGATAGGAAACAGTGTCGGACGCCCACTGGATGGGGTGTTGCTCCTGTAGGCATGCCCGAGTGGACGGAGACAGGGAGAGGTCAAGCGTTACAGATTTATCCATGTTAGCCTTAAACCCCGAGGCGTGTGCGAAGGCTTCTAATTCCAAAAAGCAGGCTTGCATCGCGGGTATTGAGTTAGATAGCGAAATCAGGACGTCTGCATATAGACTGAGGGTGTGGGTATCCCCCCCGAATTTAATCCCTGTTATCTCCGGGTTACGTCAGAAACGGTGAGCCAAAGGCTCCATATATAGTGCAAAAAGGAGGGGTGAGAGAGGGCACCCCTGTCTGGTTCCTCGGCCTATAGGAAAGCGAGGCGACGTGTAGTCGTTCACACGGACCGTGGCAGTGGGGAAACGGTAACAGTTCAGTATGTGCGTTCTGAGTTTTTCCCCCATCCCCACGCGCTCTAGCACCTTCTCCAAATATGGCCAATGGACCCTATCAAAGGCCTTCTCGGCATCGATAGCGAGCAACATGTATTCCCCCTGAGTCCGGGAGGCCTTCTCGATAAGATGGAGAGCCCGGTTAGTGTTGTCGCTCGTTTGGTGCTGGGGGATAAAACCAGCCTGGTCCGGGTCAATGAGCCCTGGCATGTAGGGGGCCAGGCGTGCAGCTAGGATTCTGGTATATAGCTTAATATCAACATTAAGGAGGGAAATGGGGCGATAGGCTCTGCATGCCGCTCTGTCTCGCCCCGGCTTCGGGATAACCACTATGGAGGCTGCAAGCATTTCTTCCGGGATCGCTCCCGGCTTACGCGGTTACACTTTTAAAGTTTAAGGACCCTTCTAGGAGGACTTTGAGCGAACCCTTTGGAACTTAAGAGTTTAAAGAGCCACCCCACCCGTGGATACCGTAGTACCCGAGTTACCTATCCCAGAAGTACTGCTGCCGTGAAGGTGAAAAGGGTCCGGTGTAATCCAAGCCTGGATTTGGGAAGGAAGGAACCTGAAAGCAGAGGGGACAGAGTCTGGGTCACTTCAGAGTGACCAGGGGCTCGGTAGACGACCGCCCACCGATGTCAGTTGCTTCAGGTGCGAAGAAGGGATGCTTGACTCTGCAGCCACGAGGACCAGGAGATGTCGAGGATGACCAGGAGCCGGAGGTGTGCTGTCCCACGAAGGATGTCGAGTGCTGAGGGGTTGGTGTCCGGCTGGAGCACCAACAAGCCTTGGCAAAAGCAACCCACGAAGGAAGGTCAAACAGGTTACGGTGTGGACCAGCAAGGTCCAGGGGACTCACCAAGCAATGGGGAGTCAGGGCACGTCCGGAGCAACCAGGAAAGCCCAACAGAAATCAAGATGACCCTCAGAGAGACCCACAGGCCGAAGGACCAGGAGTCGCGAGGGGACCTCGGGCAAGATTGCAAAGTACCAACCCACGGAGCACTCGGTGTGAGGAGGCCGGAGTTCTTTGGTGCAAATACTGCTCAGGGTCAGTACTACATGGAGTCTAATGCACAAGCTCGGGAATTGTCAACAAGCATATGTAACTGCAAATGGTTGCGGTGCACAAGGGATCGGGTTTTGCAGTCCCCACGAGGGATACTGGCTTCAAACTTGCTGAGAGGGCAGATCGACCTTGAGGACCTTCGAAAACCCACCTCCTGTGTTGCTGAAATCTTCGTAGTCCGCAGGAGCTCAGGAGCAGCAGACGGGTCAGTTGCGTTAAGGTGCCTGCTAGGGCAGGGGAGTGACTCCTTCACTCCAAGGGGGATTCTTCAGTTGTCCTTAGTGCACCACAGGTCCTGCACGGAGCCTGTATGGAGCAAGGGCACAGACAAAGCTTTGGACGGAGAGGGAGACGAAGTCGGGCTCAGTCGAAGTCCAGCGAAGTCCATAGTGTCCAGATGGTCGAAGGTCAGTGGTTTCTTCTTGTAGAATCTTGTCCACATAAAATCTAAAGTCTTACAGCCAGGTAAGCCCTTTTGTACCCACGGGAGAGGGTTGGACAGATTCGGGGGACCCTCCTAGGGGAGGGTCAGGACAGAGGGGTGGTTACACCCATGTCCTTTTTTTTTTTTTTTATATATATATATTTTTTTTTTTACAAAGTTTTATATAGCGCGAACTTGACCCGAATCGGGTATCAGAGCGCTTTACATAGCACCAATTGCATTACATGAGAACACATTCATTTTTGTTAGGCACAGGGAGATTAAGTGATTTGCCCAGAATCACAGGATGTTCAGCGTCATTGCCGAGACTCGAACCCAGTTCCCCAGATTCAAGGTCGACCGCCCGAGCCGTTAGGCCAACTCCTCTCCCTTTGTCCAGTTTCGCGCCAGAGCAGGAGCCAATGGCTCCCAGAACTGGTTTGAGCTGGACTATGCACAGGGACACCAAATGTGCCCCGGGTGCAGACTTTCAGGCACTCTCAGAGTGCACCCACCCAGCCCGAATACACTAAATCCTGTCTGGGAGGTGGTCACACCTCCCAGTGACAGGATGCCTATTGTGCTGCCTTCCCCTGCTCAGCAGTAGGAGGGCAGAAGTGTGTCTCTGGTCGGCAGCATCCATTTTGTGCTGACCGGGTCGAGAAGGCTGGCACCGGATAGACCAGTGACCCCACGAAGCTCGCTTCAGAAGGGTGGAATCATACTGATTCCAAGGTCTTTGATACCAAACACGATATGTTTCTATGCAGCCGTTTTCGAGATAGCATTAACCGCAAGGTTATAATGGACCTCTACCTATATGTCCGGCTGAGTCACAGACAACCTGGGAGAATGGTCTCCGAAGGCTGCAGAGAGGCTCTGCTCATGCAGGGGCACCCTCTCACTAAAAAAACAGCACCCTGCCTTCAGGATTGATAAGGCCTGCTATAGGGGTGGCTTATAAGTTTTAAGTGTAGTGACCTATAGATATAGTGAACCTATATCTAAAGTAAGTGGTGCAAGCACCAACTTACACAGGCTGCTGTAGCAGACCTGGAGTTCCATTTTGCATGTCCTCTCATGGGTGGCATAATACATGCTTCAGCTCATGGGTGGCCTCTGGGGTCCCTCTGCCCTGGGTACATGGGTACCATATACTAGGGACTTATAAGGGTACCCCAGTATCCAATCTGGAGTGTACCAAAGTACATGTGTGACAATTTAGAGGAGAAAGCAGATAGACTGGGGTCCTGTTTAGCAGGATCCCAGTCAGACTAGTCAAAAACAGTGCAACATCAAGCAAAAAGTGGGGGTAACCATAAGAAGCAGATCCTACTTTCCTACACTGGCCAGCAGTCGTTAATGGACCATGTTCTTGTTGGAGAGGGCTGGTCCTCTCTACCCCCATTGACCTTAAACCAATACTAGCAGCACATTTGTCAAACTTGAGGGATGGGGATTTTGGGGCCACCCATGTTTGAAAGTTAAGAGTCTGCATGGACTCATGGGGTGGATCAGGCAAGGGTCGGGCTGTTATAGAATTGAGCCAGTAGTCCCTTTCCACTCCTCCTGCTTCATCAACACACACCTTCCCCTGATCCACATCCCACCTAAGAGACACACTCTGTTGAAGGAGCTCGCCCCGTTGGATAAAGCTCCCCAGAGGTTCCTTCTGGCGATGGAGTTTCTTGAATGGGAGCAGTGCGGGATCGAGTCAATCTACTGTCTCTAAGGTCGCAAATCTATTGGATTGTGGTAGATTAAAGAGTAACGGACTGGGTTGGTTCTGGCCCAAAATAGTAGATTGATTGTTCTGGATCCACAACTCCACCTCGTGACCATTCTGATTTCTGGTTCGTGGGTCTAGCCCTAAGGGGTAAAAATGGCCCAACGGAAAAGACCTTATGTCCCCAGTCTGCCTGTGATGGTTCCAGTCTAGGAGGGCTTGTGCGGTGAGTGGATTTCTGAAGTTAATCACGATGCAATGTCCTTGCACATCTTTCGGCCTCCAACCCACCCATCCAACCCTACTTGTCAAAAGGATTTCACTCGCTTCTTTATAAGAAAATTGACGCTGCTTGGCCATTCAAAACATACATTTATTCTTTAGTTCAAAATGTGAATCCTTATTGAGCTCTGGAACTCCTGTTAAAATGATGACATATGGGGTTGAGGCAGGTGGAAGATTGATACGCGGCAAAGCTGATCTCCCATTGCTGGGTTCTGCTCGAGGAACAAGCCCCTCCCCCACCCTATGACTGGTCCCCTGTCGAGGCATATTGTCATATGCTGTTGGCATTGCTGTGTTTGCCCTGCTTTTATGACCATCCTCCACCCCATAACTAGGCACATGACAATGTGTGTTATCATGTGCTGTCCACATTGTTGGTTTTGACCTGCTTTGATCTGCGACCTCCTGCTTAATCTGGTTTGGTAATATAATGGGAGCCATATTATTTATGAGTGGGGGGCCAACCTGGAATTGGGGGGAGCAGCTTGTATTACTTGATGACTAGCAGACATGGCACCCCTTATGGTTACTTCAGACTTGCCTACCCAGGCCTCAAACAAGGATGCAAGCTTGTCCACCCGTGTGATCAGAGTTCTGAGCTCATCCTTCACAATAGACCTTACTTGGACCTGTAGATCAACCACCAGGTTAGTCACCCAGGCAGCGTGTTCCATGGCCATAGGAGAACAATCACCTGACCCTCCCTCCCCAGAGTCTCCAGTGGCTAGTAACTCTTCAACACACTTCTTGCGTTTAGTCCCCAGTCTCACAGCCGGTTTGGATTTCCCTTTTTTAACGGGGCCTGGCGGAGCAACCTCCTTTTGAAAATCAGCGCTGGATGTTTCACGTGCCATTACACAGGCCCTTGGCTGGGGCTTAGAAGAGATAATGGCTGAAGCTGGTGTGGCACACGTGGCTTCATGGTTGATCAGGGGTAAGTCATGGTCTGGAGTTGTCGATAAGCACCTTTCAGTTAATTCAATTTCAGTGGCCACCACACCTATGGCCCTCTGGAGCATCCTGTCGATCGAGGTTGGTTGGAAAGATGCTGTAGTTTGTGGGGGTGGCATTTGTTTTTTTCCAGCACAGGTTTGCTTCCCCATTATTCTATTATGTATTATATTATGTAGAACACGTTGACGATAAATCAGAACTCCTTGGCGTCTAAAGGCCAGGTACTACCCTTCCACTAACTACGGGTGCGAGAGGCATCCCAGTACAAACTGGGAGGAGTGGGCAAGGGCCAAGATGAAACAGAGTTTGAAGGGCCACAAGAAGATAAACAATCATTGGCATAGCCAATAGGTCTCGCCTTTGGGACCTTATAAGTGCTTAGCTATGCAGCATATAATCCTGGGTGGTGTGCCGCCAGGGATTGAATAGCTATACAATTACTATTTTTGCCATTCACAAAGCACATGAGAAGCAGCTCGCTTCCAAGGACATATACTTACTGGTACAACAGGGTGCAAGGGCCTGCAGCAGCCACCTTGCCATTATGTAAAGTTATTTATATAAATGCCAGTCCGCTGTGTCCTACAAATGTACCAGGGCAGGCCGTCCTCCCCTCACCCCACGGAGCGGGCTCGAAGAATGCACCGAGGCGTAACTTTCACCCAGATTCTTTTCGGCCGCGTTGCCCAGACATGCCGACATTAGGCCGGATCACTCTGTACTTCTAAGGTTGGCACCGCCCACTCCAACTGCAGCCGAGACTGAACGCGAACCCGCGGCCGCCTCACCCGTGTGCACATGTATACACATCACTTGCACATGCTGGTAGACTGCAGGGCCGAGGCACTGCTCCCTCCCGGGCACCAAGCGCTAGATGGACATATTGTAAGTGCCCGGGGAGGGTTGCCAACTGTGGGGGCAGGGAGTACCACAGACGGAAGCACTCGGGCATTGCCCTGCCACAGTAGCACCCCCGAGATTGAACACAATAGAGAGGCTTTGTTGTCAGTGGGAAAAGTGCACACAGGACAGGACATGTAGGACAGTGCACAGAGGTGGTGCATTCAGGGCAGTGCACACGGGACGTGCACACAGGACAGTACACATATGACAGTGCACAGAGGTGGTGCATTCAGGGCAGTGCACGCAGGACCATGCACACAGGACGGACGGTTCTTCGGTGGCGTGCTGGCATCCTTCACCGAGGAATGAATTCACTGAGCTCGGCGGCTCATGCTTTAGAAAGCAGTGCGCGCTGCTCGGTGGAATGTCTGCCGGGTTGCTAGTAGTAACAAGGGGAGGGAGGGTGAAGCGAGCAGCTGGTGTGTAGGTGTGACGGAGGACAGACAGTGGCTCTTGTGTCACAACCAGGGCTTTAAGTGGGATGAAAAAACTGGGGGGGGGGTCTCTCAAAGGGGCGTGGCCAATGTAATTAAGGGCGTGGCTTAAAACACATAAGCTAAAAATCTGTGCTTATCATAGTGTGCCGCTCGACTTGTATTTAGCTGTTTCTGTCATTGCATCCAGATATACTATACAACAAGTAACATCATACCTACAACAAGCAAGGACTATTGGCTTTGTCAATGGTTGTTAGTTGCATAAGATAAATAGGCAGCAACTATGGCTTGTATATAATATTGAAAAAGCTTCCACTTAAAGCCCTGGTGACACCACGACAATGTTGCTGCTCATGAGTTTCAAAACGAGAAGGGAAATCCAGAGAGAAAATGACTCTTTTTAAAGGATTTCCCTTCCCCTGCAGTCCAGAAAAAAACGGACCGCCTGTGCCAGAGTCCAAAACAGAGCCTGATAGAGACCCGTTTCGAGGCCCCTTTTAAAAAAACTGCTGGTGCTCAGCACCGGTGAGACCCGGCCCACTTAAAGCCCTGGTCACAACCACTCTACTGCTGCTGAGAATTGTAAGAAACTACAGACTGCATGGAAATGACTGGGACGAAACGCAATTTAATGTGAAGACCATGTGATGGGAGCATATATCGTGTGTCACACTGTGGCACCGTGTGAGCTGGCAGGTATGAAATATTGAGGACAGAAAATCGAAAAAGAATATCGACAGATAAGCCTAGATTTGTTATACCTATCTCCACATATGTACCTATGCGGTACGTATATCTTCAAGGTACGCAGATATGGAGTAAGCAATAGTAAATCTGTACTTACCTATATGCACTGCCCTCCGATATTTTTTCCCTCGACGTCACTATGCCATGATAGTGTCGATATTCACTAATACAATCCCCGATCACGTGCTTAGAAGCAGCCGTTTCTAACTTAAGGAGCATATTACAAATGGCCAACAGAGAGCTATATTCTAAACATTTTAACTCAGACCCAGGCATGACACACGTAGCATTTCTCCAGCCAGCACTCACCCATCGGTGATACAACCATGTCACGCTTTGAGCCGTCTCCATACTCGAGGCGCTAGATTCCGAGCTTGCAGTGGGCAGTTTCTCGCTTTATGACGCATGTTACTTGGAAGTATCCCTGCTGAGGTTCACGTACATCTCACTTCTTACAGCTGAGGCGGAAGGTGCCTTTCTGCCTCCGATATCTTCCAAGCCACGTGCAACCTTTGCCCGTTCTCCACCCTGAACAAAGTGCACCGCCACATGGGCAGCCGGGCAGGGAACTTGTGATGCAGCGCTGCGTAACGAGAGCAGTCGTGCCAGGCCAGCGGCGCTATCGATAGAGTACAGGCCTCACATCTTTACAAACGTGGTGTGACTGAGAGTTAACAGGGGGCGAGAAGGGGGGGGCGGTGTTCACGGCTGACCGAACCGCTTCCAGGCGCAGACACCTCTTTGAGCTCCTCCGTCAGGGCATCAGCCGGACAGACATCTTTGGACTGCTCGTCCACACGTTCACTGGGGTGAATGTGTGAAGAGGCTGGTCTCAGGGGCTGCCACGGCCCGACTGCAGTACAGATGTAAACAGTTTCAGCTGCAGAGTAATCCATACAGTATAGTGCACCACACAAACGCTGACAAAATATAGCGCACAAATATCCTTCAGAAAAATAGGACCCCATGTGGTTAATAATCAAAAAAATCTACACCCAACGAGACAATGTGCATGTCAGAGAATATTTCTATATGTGATAGTCTGACGTACGGCCATAGAAGCCACGTCACTCTCATGGACGAGTGGGTGGATGCGGTCTCACGGCTAGACTGCCGAGCTGGGACACCAAGGTTTGAGCCTCATGGTCGACTCCACATCCTGTGGTTCTGGACAATTCACTTAATCTCCCCGTGCCTACCAAAACAAGCGCGCACGCCTCGCGCTGAAAGGAGGCAGCAGGAGGAGGGGGAGAGAGGAGGGGGCCTGCTCCCGTTTCCTCCCTTGCGGGAGCGAGCAGGGGCACCATATGTTTGCAAGTTAATTACAAACATATGGTGTCAAAGCTCGCTCCCGCAAGGGAATCGCCAAACGTGCACGCGTTGCCATTGAAAGCAATGCAACGCGTGCACGTTTTTAGGGCGAAAAGCGAATCGATTTCAAAAGGTCTTTTTCCTATGCAGCGCATGCGCGCTGCATAGGCGAGACCTAAAAAACGACTGCGTGGGCTTGATAGCAATATGTGCGATGTCAGGGCGAAGAGGCACTGACCTTAGGTCAGCGATGACTAAAAATCCGGCCCAGGCGACTCCACAAGCAGGCCTCAGAGGGGTAGCCCAGCCGAGCCTCCTACGGGCGCAGACGGGCCCGCCCTTGGCCCGGGCAGGCCCGCGCGTGTCCCGCACTGCGGGAGTCTCGGGGCCTTTTAATGCGCCTCCAGGCGCAGAAGGAAGTCGTTGGCGGCACTCGGGCCGCAAAGGATGCCGGGATCTGTGGTTCCCCGGTATCAGATTTCTCGCTCTCCCGCGCTGCAGGAGTCTCAAGGCCTTTTAATGCGCCTCCAGGCGCAGCAGGAAGTCGTTGGCGGCACTCAGGCCGCCAAGGATGCGGGATCTTGGTCCCCCGGTCCCCGGTCTCAGATTCCTCGCTTTTTCTAGGTTTATATTTTCTTGCAAATTAATTATGATGAATAATAATTTTTATGACGGATTCAATATGCAAATACTGAATTAACTTGATTGCAGTTAAAATGAGTTTAATATGATATACAGAAGCTCAAGCTGCAGGGCAAGTTAGACGCCCCTACATGATCGCTGATATGGTCCACGACACCACAGGTTTTTTGTACCACAGGAATGGCTGCTGGTGTTCTTGTTCTGGGAAACACCTGGAGCTGGATCCGACTACCCCAGCATGCGATAGGGACCCCGCCATTGGGCGCAGTGATGGTAGACCGGGTGGAGATGGCTGACTCATACACGGCTACACATAACTAGCCATGACATTTCCCCCATGTGTCCTTCCTTCTTGTTTGTATATGGATCACACTATTGAGTTCCTCTTGCCTGCCCCCGGACTCCTGGGTTGTTTACGTATGTTTGCCGTTGTTAATTCTATACATTGTTTTGACTATTTAGTTGCAGATGGCATCACCCTGGGGAATGCATTGACTTAGCCTACCTCTCTTGTTCCAGGGCTATAATAATTGGTCTGCATACGCAGCACATGCTTCTCCTTATTGTTTTATAATTCTGTTATTGTAATTACTGATGTCCTGTGTGCTGATACAAGTATTGTCGCATACAATTGCCTTGACTATTGGTGTAACGACTTGAAAATAACAATAAAGAAATATATATTTTTAGGTCTCGCCCTGAGCCAGCGCTTGCGCTGGTCTGGGCGAGACATTTAGTCAGTGGGCTTTCAGAAATGCGACCACAGCTTTTTGTGTGGCATTCTGCGCGCGGTTACGCGCACAGGCACGAGCGCCATCGGGCTTTCCTCTCGCTCTCCCGCGCGCGCCTCGCTCTGCCTCTCTGTCTTGCTCGCCCCTCCCCCACCAGAGCTGCCATCTGGCTTTCTCTGCACGCACCACTCGCGTGCTTGTTTTCTTTCAATTTCGCGGCCCCGCGGCTGCGTCACTTTTGCCGCCGCGGGCCAATGCTTGTTTTTTAACTTGCAGCGCGACGCGCGCTTGTTACATCTTGTGATGTTGCTTGAACATGCTCTTTTGCCTGGGCACTGCACTGCTGGCTGTGTTCTTCTGCCACCCACACTAATTCGGTTTCCCTCTCACGCATGTTAGGACTGGAGTAAATTAACTCAGAAAAGTGGGGTCTGAGAATATCCGATGATTTACATCACGTTGCGGGAACAATGGGATGCTTTTAATATCCTTTGTTATACTTAGGCAGACAAGTAGGCAAAATCACTTTGCTTTGTTTCACCTATTTAATTTTCAGGTTTCTTTCCAAGAGTTCAGTATCTTCTTTAGTGCCGCCACTTGGCTCCTTCTCCTTTATCCCCAACTGCTGTGATACCTCTGTTTAGATTTTCCTGAACCCATTCGCCTCTTCGTCTCCTTTTCCTAAGGAAACACCGCACATGCTTTATCCACCCTACATAACCTTCTTCGTCATCACCTTCTTCGTCCCTGATACCCAAACACTAATGAGACAGGAGCGCCCCCAAGTGCCTTACCCGAGCGCATCACTTTTATCTCGATCAATTTTTTTTTGCATTCAAACAAATGTACGACACCAGATGTATCATGTCTTAGGACGCCCCCATTTCCCCCTTCTCTATTTCCACCTTCCTCCACCTACTCATTATCTCTAGTGTCTCTCTTAGTCTCCCTCCCAACTAAATCTTTCACCTAGTTTCCTCCTACACCACTCTCTCCCGTCGTTCCACTCCCCTCAATCAAGTACCTTTCCCCACCTTTCTTATTTTTTCACCCTTTCTCCACTCTCCTATTGTTCCCTTCTCGTTTCTCATTTTACAATTAGCGAGTCAACTAGTTTGTGCATTAGGGAGTCAAATTTGTGCAACGTTTATTAATCACACGGAAAGCAATGGTATTGCCATAAGGTTATATCTCATGACACCATCAGGTGCATTATTCCCAGTTCCTATCAAATCAGACTTAGCGACAGATCACATCGTAAAGTGTCATTAAAAATATGTAGCGTTCTTTCCTGGAAACGGCTTAAACCAAATATATCCATTCCTGAAACCTGTCTCTTATGAGCTTTCCAAAACAGGTGGAGGGAAAGGAAACACATTTCACAAGTATACCATCATTTTTTTTGCATAGGTGGCCAATTTCGAATTTTTGGACAAATTTCAAGCGAATAGTTATGTGGAAAGCTGTTAGCCTAAACATTTCTGGATCTTTACAAATGACACTCCCCACCAACCCCCCAAAAAAACCTTTATAATGTGAGTGTTTTGCTCACCAGGCCTCTCTAACCCTTACTTAAAAACTATTGCATTCTGAGCAGTGAGTGTAGTGAGTGCATTAACTAGTTAAGTGAACGATGTACATAACAAATGTCATAAAGGGACTTGCAGAGTTACAAAAATTGTCAGTTTACTAAAAACCATAAAGCGTGCACATCTTTCTCACATTTCTTCATTCATCACGCTGCTAAGCACTGCATCCCATTTTCACGATAACCGCACCTCTGTGGTTATCATGCACCGCATGGAAACACTTTCCACATAGGTTCAAAACAAAATGAACTTCCTTCCAACCACACACCCTGCACAGTGTAGAGTGCTATCCATATAGGCAGGCGCTTCAGCACCCCACATACGGAAAGCAAGCGCTAAATAAATATTACAATACAATATTTTGCTCTCTTGCCCACTAGCCCCTCCCGGTCTAAAACACATTTATTTGTAAACAGCAATCTCTACACCAAGATACCTGCATTTTACCACCATCCGCACTATTTAACAAAATGCTGAGATCCAAAGCAAATCAAGAGTTCTCTACGTTCCAAAAATTGGAGTGCTTGCAAACCTGGAAAAGTGAGTACTCCGGACTTACGGAGTGCTCCATCTTTAAAAAAACAAGCTCCTGCATTGGATAAAAGGCACCAGATGTTTACATAGAGGTAGGTCGAGATAATTGGTAACATATTGTATTATTATTGGATTTAAATAGCAAAAGGCTTTGAAGCACTGTAGAGCAAATCGGTGGCAACTTGGGCGACTTTCCATACCACACAATGCCACTTCACTCAGTGCCACTCTACTCAATGCTGCTCCATTCAAAACCACTTCACTTGACTCAGCTCCACTCCACAACACTCCACTCAACACCACTTCACTTAACTCAGCTCCACTCCACTCAACACCACTTCACTTAACTTAGCTCCGCTCCACTCAACACCACTTAACTCAGCTCCACTCCACTCAACACCACTTCACTTAACTCAGCTCCACTCCACACCACTTCACTTAACTCCGCTCCACTCCACTAAACACCACTTCACTTAACTCAGCTCCACTCCACTCCACACCACTTCACTTAACTCAGCTCCACTCCACACCACTTCACTTAACTCAGCTCCACTCCACTCAACACCACTTCACTTAACTCAGCTCCACTCCACAATACTCCACTCAACACCACTTCACTTAACTCAGCTCCACTCCACAACACTTCACTCAACACCACTTCACTCAACTCAGCTCCACTCCACAACACTCCAATCAATGCCACTCCACAAACCTTTGTGCCGCTGCACTCAGTGCCACTCCGCTGCACTCAGTGCCACTCTGCTCAATGCTGCTCCACTCATGTGGACTCAGGTCCCTGAATGCACCCTCATCGGCTGGGGAGAAGTTAAACAAGCATTGGCATAGCCAATAGGTTTCGCCTTTGGGACCTTATAAGTTTTTAGCCATGCAACACTTGATGTTGTTGCACCAAGGATATTGTGCTGGATAACTAAACACTTATAAGATCCCAAAGGCGAGACCTATTGGCTATGCCAATGCTTGTTTAAATATTGTAAACTATTGCAAAAAATGTGGATTTTAATTCTAGTGATTATAACACAAACACTAGCAAAGGCAAGCAAAAGTAGAGTAAATGGTGTACAAGGAACAAACATTATAATTTGTTATTGAAAATCCTAGCCTACATTTGTAGTCAAACTTTTTAGAGCGCTGTTAAATTTTCCACCTCACACCTGGTATCACTCCCTTGATGGGGCCGTTGGCTTATTGATGGGAATGTAATTGGGATTACCAGAGCTCCCAGCTCCTTTCCCCTCCCATAGAAGAGACGGGTTATGTAGCATTTGTAGCTGGATATAGTGAGTGCCTGGTGCAGGTGGCATGGCAACACTTTGCTGGGTATGGGTGCCTAGAAACTAGCTGGGCAATGGTGTAACAGTAGCCCCCGCAACCCCCGTGGTGCGGGGAGGCCCCCGAACTCTAGGGAGCCCCCTCCAGCACTGTGCACGGGCGGCAGGCCCCTGGTCTGCGAGCTCCTGACTGGGTCTGGAGTGTGGGAGCTCCCTCATGTACTTTGCAGATCGGCCTCCTCAAGATGCGTTACACCTCTGTAGCTGGGTGCGAGCACTTAGTAACCCGTTACTAGGGTCAGTCACTTAGTGACTCGGTGACTAGTTGCTGGGCAAGGTAGCATGCAACCACGACATGAAGGGTTATCTTGGGCCTCAATGTATAGCCGTTTGCGAACCACACTCATTATTATTATTATGGTGGAATGCAGTTTACGTGCATAGTGGCCCGCGGCTATAGTTTGACAATATGCACAAAGCCAAGCATCATTACTACCTATGGGCCTAAACCTTAAGAGGTAGTTTGCACAGGTATTTAGAAGGCACAATATCGTATAAAGTGAGTCATCAGATGTCATATAAGGAGGATGTACTGAATGGTGTACTGAGGAAGAGCTCCATGCTTACTGGTGGTTTGAGAACTAGACCCCAGCTATGCGCACAGCCCGTAATATGCACAAGGATCAGAAGACACCGAGATCAACCCTATACAGGAAAGACTACACTTATGGTGCCATCACTCCAGTAGTTGTATCACCTGGTGCCATAGGTTCTGGGGATGATACCATCATGAATTCCAGGGTACAATTTCACAATGTCCTGGTAAATAAAAAATAATAGCAAAAACTGATAGTAACATTTGAACTCATCACTTAAAATAAAAGATATAAAGTATTCCAGCTTCTAATACATTTTCAAGTTAAAAGAAAACATGCTACATCTGTTTGTAGTACATTATGTGCTGTTAGGTGCTTCTAAAGGTGTGTTCGCCGGGGCAACAAAGATAAGGGGAGTTTCCTTGCCTGATGTGCCAAATTGATGGCGGATGGCATTGAAATCATGGCCATTAAGACTGAAAAGCTAGTTTTTCCAGACACTCTGGTTCAATGTAAACAAAAGTCGGATTAATGCTTTAAAGTAGATTATAAATGTGGTCCTGCATTTGCTTCCTTGTTCCTTGTTTTCTTAACCCGCGAAAACCTAATGAATCGAAACTAAAATGTCGTTTCGAAGCCCAACCCAGTATCTTGTTCTGTAACGAGGCAGTGCTGTAACTGTGGGAAACATGTGCTTCCTTCGGGTACGGAGAACCTTTGAGGAGAAAAGCTGGTAGCAAGTCTTCATGAAGTTGATTTTACTACATCGTCTCTTAAGATCTCATCTGTGTTTTCATCCTAGTTACTCGTAGCAAGGCTGCCTTGCTTATTTAATGCCATTTTCTAAAGAATTATTTTAAAAATAGTATTATGGCCTGCTGCAAAAGACACTTTCAGCTGTCTTGCCAGGTGTATGGAAACAATACTTTATAATATTAATAAAACATAAAAATGTAGAAGGCGCTTTGAGTCAGTCCCTTCTAGCCATCACTTTCTTGAGGTGTCATTCTTTCTTGGGATCAGTGCACAGTACATTGCATATAGAGTGGGCAATGGGTCAGCTACCTCCAGTGAATACTTGATTGGAAATAATATTCCACTTTTGCATAAGCGCCACGGGCAGACATTCGGTGATTCAGGTAGCATACATCATGTGTGGCGCCATTTCACCTGTTCACGTAAGGGTTTGCACAGAAAATTGGGGATCCCTGAAAGATTAAGCAGTCTAGCTCTTTTATTATTTTAACATGTGTGCAAAATAGGGGTAACCAGTGAGGAGGTGATTTAGGACATCACGGCTTGAGTGCGTAAACGTGGGAAAGAAGGCTGTCCCAGCAAAAAATCAACACTAGCTGCCTGAGAAACAAATGCTGTCCTGGTTCACGGGTACAGTAAGCCAACCACGGCGCAAGCTTCCCTCACACATAATAAGTACTGCACTGGCAGCTTCAATGTAAGCTTTCGTCATCCACAGAAGAGGCACAGCACTGGTATCTGCACCGCAAGCTTCCTTCATGCACAGGCATCTATCATGCTGGCTATCGCCTCTCACACAAATCAAAGATATGCAAACTGATAGAATAACCACCATCAATCACTATTCAGCTGTATTTAACAAAGTTAAGTGGAGGCTTTGGGAAGGAATACACTACGGACGAGTGACACGTTAAATAAGATTTTCAAAGAAAAGGTGTTATATGCTCATCCGAGTGCATGCAATTTAATAGAACAAAAGCAGAGACTAATATTTGACCGAATACAAAGCAAATTGTATCAACTAAGAAGTGTGGAGCACTTGTGTGCCAACTGCTCAAATTGCAGCAATATTATAGATGGAGAATTAGTTTAGTATCCGCATACAAAGTCATACTTATCAAAAGATATGTGTTAGCACATGTATCATTTATCTCCTGCCCTTGTTTAGACTATGTGAGTAAAACTACCAATAATGTTAAAACAAGATGGCACGAGCACAAGTCTACCATCTGCAACACAGATATCAAATTTCCACTGACCATTTTAATGAGGAGAACCACACATTAGCCTAGATGTGCTTTCATATTATTGACTATGCAAATATCACTTCTACAAGGGGTTATTATCAACTACTCTATCAGAAAATAACAAGATGGACTAAGTTGCTGGACACAATAACACCAAAGAGCTTTAATGATCAGGTAGCTTTGTTCTGTTTTTAAATGGTCTGCATGAGATGTTTTTGAAGAATCAAGTTATATTAGGAAATGTAGGCGCTCTAGAAACTACTACACAAGAAAATGGGCTTATTAAAGTTGTTGGTATAGAATTCTGACACACCACCATGGAAGAATGAACCCAGAGCACCCAAATAGTGTAATATACGCATGAATATAAATTGGGTGGAAGCACATGGTATGGTCAGCAAGCATTACTGTAAAGCATGGATGTTGATTCAGAGAAGCCACAGATGAGATGACTGTTGATATGGACAGAGAGGCATGAGAAAAGACACACAACTGATGGACGGAATGCAGAGCAAATCAAAACATGCACCCCTAGTCCAGAGATCTGGGTTAAATCCATCATTCTTTTGCTCACCATGCCACCCCAGTTCAGACCTGGCCATATGCAAATCAGTCTTGACCCTGGGCCTCATGGGAACAGTCCAGCCCGAACTGCCAAGCCAGGTCCTCCCTGGACCGGAAACAAGCATCCTAGGACCGGTTTCGGGGTTTCACCCCTCATCTGCCAGTATAGCTTGATTCCAGTGGCACAGTGAGTCCGGGACCCAAGTCTGGGCATACCCAGTGCACTTAGGAGGAGAAAGCAAAAGACACACAACTGATGGACGGAATGCAGAGCAAATCAAAACATTCACCCTCAGTCAAGAGATCTGGGTTAAATCCATCATTCTTTTGCTCACCATGCCGCCCCAGTTCAGACCTGGCCATGTGCAAATCAGTCTTGACCCTGGGCCTCATGGGAACAGTCCAGCCCGAACTGCCAAGCCAGGTCCTCCCTGAACCGGAAACAAGCATCCTAGGACTGGTTTCGGGGTTTCACCCCTCTTCAGCCAGGATAGCTTGAATCCATTGGCACAGTGAGCCCGGGACCCATGTCTGGGCATACCCAGCGCACTTAGGCCCAGATCTCTGTACTGGAGTGAATGTATGACATTGTTCTGCATTCTGTCCATCAATTGTTCTTTTTGCATTTGTCACCCCGAGTGGGACGGGTATGCCCAGACGTGGGTCCCGTGCTCTCCATGCCAGTGGAGTCAAGCTATCCTGGCTGATGACGGGTGAAACCCTGAAACCGGTCCTAGGATGCTTGTTTCCAGTCCAGGGAGGACCTGGCTTGGCAGTTCGGGCTGGACTGTTCCCATTGGGTGCAGGGTCAAGACTGCTTTGCATATGGCTGGCTTCAAACTGGAATGGCATGGGGAGCAAAAAAGATCGATTTAGGCCCAGATCTCTGTACTGGGGTGAATGTATGACATTGTTCTGCATTCTGTCCATCAACTGTTCTTTTTGCAGAGAGGCATGAGGGCATAATTTATACTTATTTTAAAGATCTGTAAATATACTTTATGAAATTCTATTCTTTAGCTTGTAGGTGTATATGGGATATGAATAATGAAGAGGCGCAATAGAAATAGAAAAATAAAGATGCTGTATGACCATGAAAAAATATTAATGTAGAAACAATGTTTTTCTGTTATTTGTTTTTTAACCCCTAGAAATGTGGTTACTATGTGGATACTATATCTTCTTATTTTCTCATATAAAGAGATGACAGTTAAAAGGAGTAAAATATGTAAAAATGAATTACTTCATATATATATATCATATATATATCTCAAGGAACTATAACTCGTGCCCCCGCCATGCACAGTTTTCTCATCAATAATTTTATTGTAAATGTTGCAGTGATTATCAGTGATGAAAAAATAGCCAGCTGGATGACCTACAGCAGGCTAAAACTTAATGTGGACAAGACAGAACTCATGTTTTTGGGCAACAAAATAAATCCACAAATTTCCTTGAACTGGCCAGAAGAACTAGGGCACCCACCAGGACATAAAAACTCCATAAAAAACCTGGGAGTATGGTTAGATCACAACCTCACAATGGAAACTCAAGCCAGCAAACTTGCTGCCACCTGTTTCGGAATCCTGAGGATGCTCCGAAAAATCATGGACCTCATCCCAGAGAAAGCGCAGAGAACCGTAGTTCAGGCACTGCTGGTGTCACGCCTGGACTATGGGAACATTCTCTTCCTGGGGTCACCTAAATACGTTCTCAACAGACTGCAGGTGGTACAAAACTCGGCAGTCAGACTTCTCCGAAAAATTCCTCGGCATGAATCCACCAAGCCAACCCTGAAATCATTACACTGGCTGCCCGTGCATGCAAGGATTAAGTTTAAAGCGCTATGTATAGCACATAGGGTCCTAAAGGGAAAAGGCCCAACTTTACTGAAAACCTTGATCACTCCATACATACCAGACAGAACTCTGAGATCCTCCTCGGAACATCTTGCCACAACAACCAGAATAAGGAGATCCAGATGGGGGGGAAGATCCTTCTCACATCTGGCACCGAAATTATGGAACTCAATGCCATCAGAGCTAAGAGTGACCTCTGAGGAACGAATTTTCAGAAAGAAACTAAAGACCTGGCTATTCCCAGGCTGAGAGTCATCCGCACTTACTCCTGTTCCGCAGCGCTGGGAGGCCCACGGGCAGCTATGCGCTCTACAAAACCCATAAACATAAACATGTCATAGAAGATGTCATGAATGATGTAATATGTGGCGTAATTAGCAGTGCATGGTGAGGACGTAAATTATAGTTACCTTAGGCCAAGAGTTATAATTACTTGAGATAACTATAAATGGTGAATTTCAGTGTTTTTTTGTGTTTACAACATCCCATTGTTATCCTAATTTTAACGTTACTTTAATCTTTGGTTTTTTTCAGTGAATTTCTAGGGTTTTTATTTAACGTAAAATATTATTTTATCACCGTATGTAAAGCCAACACCCCGCAGGCAACCAACGTCCAGTTGCGCACAGCCAAAGACATGGCGCAGGGGGTTGGCCACAGGGCCTACCCATCCAAAGGCAGCCAACCCCCGGTAGGATGCCAACCCCACTCCACGCAAAGCCTTTGGTAATGTGGCGTAGGGTTGTACCCCATCCCCTGGGGTCAAAATATATATATCAAGTGGAGGGGAGCATGTTGCCTTCCTCCCCAACCCATAATAGACTCCAGGGTCCCCATCCCATTGGGCCACATTCAACAAAAAGGGGGAGGGGGCCATGGAGCCTGCCTCCCAGAGCCTTAAATTCTAAGGAGAGGGGGGCATGCAGCCCACTTCTGCGAGCTTTAATAAGACCTAGGAACCCCATCCCCACGGCCAAATACTATAAAAAAAAGGGCACCCGTCCCCGATCCATAACAGGCCCTGGGGACCCCCATCCATGGGGGCACATGTAATAAAAAAAGGGGAGGGGGTCATGCGGGCCCCATCCTCGAGCCTTATCAGGCCCAAGGACCCCATTCCCCAGGCCACATTTTACTATAAAGGGGAGTGAGGCCACATGGCCCCCCTCCCTGAGCCTCCTGGGCCCCGGGGGCCCCTTCCCCTGAGTCAAATACACTTAAAAAAGGGAACGGGGCTGCACATTCCCCCTCCCTGAGCCTCATTGGGTGTCCCAGTGCCCACCCGGGGCATCCGCATACCACATGTTGGGACCGCGGGGGGAGCCACAGGGCTCCCGCAACCCCAGACTGCTGCCTGCGTGGCCCTGGAGCTGACAATTGCTCCCAACCAGAGGGTTAAGCTATTTATGGTTGTCCCTCAGGGTGGGAGCAATATGGTTTCTGTTTCCCTGCCCGCATCTGTGCGGGCGGGGAAACAGAACACAAGTCTTCTCCCAACGGGTGGTAGCATTTTTAAATATCCTGCCTCCTCGGAGCAGATTTAGGGCCTGATTTAGATCTTGGGGGACTGGTTACTCCGTTACAAGGGCGACAGATATCCCGGCCAGTGAAATATAAATCCCATTATGGGATTCATATTTCGGCGGTCGGGATATCTGTCACCTTTGTGATGGAGTAACCCATCCACCAAGATCTAAATCAGGCCCTTAGTGTTAGCTCCCATTTGGTGGGAGATTTTGAAATGCTCCCGCCAGATGGGAGCAAACATATGTTTCCCTGACCGCAGTAGTGCGGGCGGGGTAACTTCTGTGTCCTAGGTGTGGGCTCCCTGGAACACAGTCACAGAGCAGGCCCCAGGAGAAGGGGTGTCCGCGGTTTTTAAAGGCTCAGGGAGGGGGCCCCCTTTTTCATTTTGACTTTTATTAGGAGCCCTAACAAGACTCGGGGAGGGGACCCGCGTGCCCCCCTCCCCTTATGAATACATAAGGCCTCGGAGTTACTTGAGAGAACCATAACTGGTGAGTTTCAGTGTTTTTTTTAGTTTTAAACATTACGTTGTTACTGAACATTTCACCTAACTATAACGTTGCTTTAACCTTTGGGTTTTTTCAGTGAATTTCTAGGGTTTTTTAAAAGTAAAATAATAATTTATCACTGTTATACAGGGCAGCCTAGGATGGTCTTCCTCCCAACTTTTTGCCTGCCTCCTCCATTTTTCTGAACTCTTTTTTGCTGGTAATAGGTGCTGGAGCTGCTATCCAGTGCTAAAGTGCTTGAGCTCTCTCCCCTAAATATGTTAACATTGGTTCATCCCCAATTGGGATATTTAATTTACTTATAACTCCCTAGTAAAGTAGTACCCCCTGTGCCCAGGGCCTGTAAATTAAATGCTCCTAGTGGGCCTGCAGGACTGATTGTGCCACCCACATAAGTAGCCCTTTAACCAAGTCTCAGGCATGCCATTGCAGAGCCTGTGCGTGCAGTTTACAATGCCATGTCGACCTGGCAAAATAAACCTTTTGCCAGGCACAAACCTGTTGTGCGTTCTGGCTCTAGTCCACCTTCGGGTTCTCTAGATTCGCTCAATTTTCCATAAACACAGGCAGGTTCTGTTCCAGAATGGCACACACTCTTTGTTTACTTTCGTTTATATAGTTTTGAATTGTATAGCAGGAGTGCACTGTATCTCATTTTCTTTCAATATGTTTCTGCCTACTCCGTTACAGTGCACCATTGTATAATCATGTCCTTTGAAGATATTGCCCATATCACAGAAAAAAGGCTGAAACTAAAGCTTACTCTGCAGATGAGTCATCTGACATACATCCTTTGATTCAGGAGTTTAGAACCTTCAGTACAATACCTTGATCTGTAACTCGTCAATTAAAACAACTCAAATAGCTGATGAAAAAGGAAGTCAACCAGCACCTAAATGCCACTACACTTATCCAATATCATAAGGCTAAACCTATACCCCGCAGCTGAGAATTGATATCAAACCCATACTTTTCAAGTTTAATAAACAATTCATGTCTAAATGGTATGCAAATTCTGAACAAATGTTCGCTAGATCTCATTCTCTTAATCATTGAGGAACTTTCTCAAGTACTCAAAGACTTGGCAGAAGATATTTATGGTATCAAAACAGCACTAGAAACAAGAATGGATCCAGAAACTTGAAAGACAACTTTAGATTACATTAATGATTAATTGGAATCGTATGCCAAAGAGATCCATGAGCGCAAACTGCTCAAGTTCAAAAGAGATACTATTGACTATAAATTAGATGAAATCTACACCTAGGCAGAAGTATATGCCAAGAAACGTGTTTTAAGGAAATTGAATGCAACATCATCCGAGGAGAGTATAGTCACTGACGGCTGGTGTTTTCCGGTTCCGGGGCAGCGTGAGCAGTGTGAGGCGAAGGAGCTGCGTGGAGCCGTTGCGGATCGGCTGCGGATTGGCTTGCTTGGCCACGAGTTTGGAGCTTGGAGCTGTCGCAAAACCCTGCTGCGGCTTAGGCATCGTCCGGCCAGAAAAAAGTGAAAAGAAGGTGCTGTGGCATCGGGTGGCGGCGACGGCGTGACAAGCCACGGGTCAGCTGTGTGCCGGGACCTGAACTTGGGCCGATCTGGTCTGTCCCTGAGGCTGAGGCTGAAACAACCGGCGGATGAGAATTGCCCGAGCCAACGGCGGGAGAGGCGGGGAAACTGCGGTAAGCGGTGGAGTGGTGGAGAATGGCGGTGAGGCGGCGAGGGGGGAAACGAGGTGCGGCCATCTAAAAACCTAAAGTCTAATAATTCTGTTTGACCGCCCTCCGGCTGCCGCTGGGGGACCCGTAGCCTTCGGCATTTTCCAGCTGTTACCCCGCTGGTGCCCTCCCCCGCAACCTTTCCCCCGCAACATTTCACTGTTGAGAGCATTACAGCAAGCAGCTGGGTGGAACCCGGGAACTTGGGAGCGTGGGGAGCGTGAGAGTGCGCACGGCTCTCTGTCCTCCGTCCTCTGCCTTGCCTAGCCTTGCTTTGCCGTCCGTTGTGCCCTACACACAATAGTGACTAGTGAAACCCGCAGTATTGTCGACGGACCCCTCCCCCCCCCGAAAACCGGAAATTAGAAATAGGAGCGGATTGTGCTGATTCTGCCATCGCCCATCTGCCCATCTGCCTATCTGCCAGAGAGAGCACTTGAGAGTTGTGCAGCAGCAGCAAGCAGCAAAGCGGCAAGAGAAACAAGAACTGATGATTCCAGTGCTGACTGGTGGAAGGAATCAGAAACCGGAAACAGAATCTACGGAGGAGAGAGGAGAGAGGCTGCCGGCTGCCGGCTCTAACTCTCAGCGCCCGAGTCTCAGCGCTTAACCCTGCCTTGCCCAATTTCATCCGACTTCGTCCGCGAGGCTGCGAGCCCGTGAGTCGCAGGTGCGGGTGCGGCTGGAAGGGGGAGCTGCGGAGCCACGTACGGAGCCGCGTACAGAGCAGCGAGGACCGAGGAGCAACAAAGGAAGCCAGCAGGGGTCTTCGTGGAGTCAGCAGGAGGCAGGAGACATAGAGAACTGCAGCGGTCCGGCAGCAAAGGCCCCAGGAGTTATTGAGGCTGAGCCGGTGCAAGGTGTGTGACGTGTGGTGTTTGGCGTGTTTGGTTCATACTGTTGGGGCTTTACAGTGGAGGAGAGGCTAGGCAGGGGTGAAAAAAGAGCGTGAGAGCGCGGCCACCATTAGCGGTGGCCACGGAGTGTAGTGCCCAGGAGCCCCGCAGAGGCGGTCCAACTAGGTTGGGTGCGGCCTGCGGCGCCCAAGTGACTGCACAAGACGTACGATTTTTCTTACGCCACACAATGAGGTCCGGTCGTCAGCGTGGGACATTGCCACGACCCCAATCAAAACGGCGGCGAAAGAATGAGGGGAGTTTAGAAATTGGGGATGATCTTGGGGATGATCTTCTGATCGGACAGAGCAGCCCTAAAGGAGAGATACCTCGAGACCTAGCCAACATAGCAGTATTTTCTTCAAATACAAATTCTCCTGCAGACGTCCGGTACACTGGAGTCCATAACAGGCCCAGCAGTAGCCAACCATCTATCATAGGATTCTTAAAGCAGCATAAATCTGCAAATAAGGCTAATGATAATGGAACATTGTCAACGACCATTTGTGTTAATGGGGATCAAACATCTGAGACTAACACTGTGTTCTCGCACGGCTTAGGCCCCGACTTAGGGCATATGCTGGACAATGCCCAACTTTTCCCAGAGTCGGAGTTAGAGACAAAGAAGGCCAGTAGTGATTCTCAATTAGTAATCAACAATACTGGGATCTGTTTGTCTACAACTACTGCGAAAATCTCAACAATAACTTCACAAGCCATTCGCCCGATTCAGGTAAAAGCTCAAGTTCATGCTTCCATGGCTTCTATGGCTTTTACGTCTTCCACTGCAATATCTGATGGGCGTAAAGATTCAATCATGCTAATACCACAAGGTCTTAGCCAAGCGAGACTAACTCCGTAATCAATATATCCTCTGGTAAGGACCAAAATTCAAGTGATGAGGTCTTTATGTCCTCCCCCACTATACCTAAGTTAGAAATTACCAGGGGCTGCCAAACCTTGATTCCAGAGGCATCTTCTAGCCCAAATGGCAGTAAAAAGTTATTTAATATGGACTTATCAAGTTTAATTTTAGATACTGGTATCATTAATAAAGATAATAAGTCAACTCTGGTTCCAGGCAAAGTCAGAGTTGAGAATGTGTCTATTTTAAACGATCAAAGTAAACCCGTGCAAGCCGATTCTTTGATTAATCCACTTAGTTCAGCAGACCGATCATTGCTAGCCAAATATGATGAAAACTTTCGGGATAGAACCTGTGCCTCAGAAAATAAACAAAAATGTCTAGATTGTGGAATATGGGGTAGTTTACTTAACACAATGGATAACATCACCAACGCTCTCAATTTTCACTCGAATAAACTGAACATACAAGTGGACTTATTAAATACTTTGGCTCTCTACGTAGCTGGAATAGATGCTAAACTGCTTCATCTATCAAACCTGGTAGCCAAAGTACAATCAGACAAAGAAGTTTAATTGTCAATATGTACCTGTGCGCAATTAATTGATAAAATCTCAGAGCTACCGACCATTGTGAGATCTATGGTGCAAGAGGTAAAGGCGATGTCAGACAGAATTGTACAAAACAAAACAGTTCTGACCAAACATAACCATGGTTCCCTCTTGGATACAAAAGCCTTAATTACGGGACCCTCAGATGAAACTGGGAACTTACAGGCAAAAATTGTGATAAGAAGAAACTCAAAAAAAAAAAAAAAATATAGCACTAATAAAAGTAAATCTCAGCAACATAATATAGTTCCATCAAAAAGAAATGCTGCAGCAAGGGAAAACCAATCCCCAAATGATGAGACCAAATCAAATATGCCACCGAAATCCCAAAACTTGAATGAAGGAAATGAATCCATGGATCAAACATCATTAGACGAAGCTAATGACCTACAAATTACCTCAAATCAGACACCAATTCTTAATATAAACTCGGATGGTTTAACTAAAAGGGCAAGAAAAAGACTGAGGAAAGCTCACAATAAATCAAAAAACTTTAAAAAATCCACAATCAACGTCTTACCAACTGAGCTTAATACGAAAGAAATGTATCCAATTTTTAGACCCTTGGAATCTTGCCGGAGCAAAACTATAGCTGAGCAAACTGATCAGGCCCCAATACGACCACTTTCCGAAGTGTTTAATGATAGCATATGGTCTCAAATTACTGCAACATCCAATTCACAAGTGAGTGGACAAGATCAGGCCTATAGAGGAATTGATCAACATTGTGAAGTGCAAAAAGCTGCTATACGGAAAACTACTAATAATGTCGCCTTTCTAGAAAATAGTGCAACTAACATCAAGCATACAGTACCCTCCGAACGAATCATAGTGGTGGATGACACTGTGCCTGGTAAAGGGGTCATTCTAGACATGCAGCTGATATCGGAGAAAAATAGTAATATAAAAAAAGAGAAATTAAAGACTAATGATTTCTCAGATACAGCTATGAAACTACCATTCTGCCCACGGTATACCACAAGAGGTCCATATGATATCCTGAATCGCGGTAATATTTTGAAACTGCTGAACGCAATTCCTGAGTTTAAAGATTTAACATCAGAGGACTTAGATTCAGTTGAGTTCAAGCAAGATCATAACAATATCAATAAAGAGATAACTCTTACAACTTGGCATCGAGAAGACATAATTAGTAACATCTTAGCAAATAAAACTCAATTTGAGAAATGGGGTATTAAAATATGGAAAATCAGCGAAAATCAATATCCTACTCTGTTGATTCCGATGTTAACATCTAATAGTCCAGTTTTAAGGGATCCTGCTACCAATTCAAGATTAAGAGGACATTCGAGGGTTCTGAAAGGAGCCTCTGGGCCATCGACAAAACTAGATCTGTCATCCGGAATTAAGATTACGAGCTGTAAATCAGGCACTTGTGTATGTGAAGAGCTAAAGAAAGATACAGCTCTCATTGATGACTGGAGTTGGCTCCCTAAAATACTAACAAAAGGGAGTGTTGACATGCGCGAATGATGCCCAAAGAGCTCTAATAAAGTCTTAAAACCCTTTAATATTTGTTCATGGAACACAAATGGTCTAAAAACGTTATTAGAGGATCCCGATACAATAAGTTTTCTCAGGGATTTTGATGTCCTAATGTTCCAGGAAACATGGAACATGGAAAAGGAACCCCTTATTGGCTATTTTGAGTATTTGAACGTTGCTCTCCGTAAGGCTGCCTTTGGTCGCGCAAGTGGAGGTCTATCGATCTACGTCTCCTTAAGTTTGAATATCAAACATTTTGAGATAGACTTTCAATTGGCATGGCTTTTATGTATCAAACTAGCTCTTAATCAACCTATAATACTCCTAAACGTCTACATAAGTCCAAAAAACTCTGATAAAGCTTCTCAATTCACTACCTTATGGGAAATAGTCAAAGTGTTGTATCATGACCATCTAGACGCAACGATAATCATCTCAGGAGATTTTAATATGCATTTCATTAATCGAAATGGCATCAATAAACCAATAAAAGCACTATCACAGATGTGCGGTTCACAGCTCAAAAAATTTAACCTCGTGTTATTACAGGACGATGGTCAAATACCCACATTTAAAAAAACAGGCAATTTCTCCGTCATTGATTACTCCATCATCTCAGCGGGGCTGACATGCTCCCCTCACAAATATCAAGTAATACCCAGGTTAGAAAGTGACCACAACCCACAATTAATTTCCCTGGCACTATCACTGGATCATCTACCGGAAGCAAGATCAATGAAAATTGTACCAACAGCCTTTAGTCTTAAAAGGTTAGTATGGAATCCAAGAAACCAAAAGGAAATATTGGATTTTCTAGAACTCTTAATCATAAAGTTCTGGAGGAGAAAAAAGAAGGGAAGTCCATGGTTGATATTTGGCCTTGTCTGTGTGCTTCACTTTTAGATCGTTTTCCTCCATCTATAACATCAAAAGGCTCCATCATGACAACAAAACAATCAGGATGGTATACTAATTGGCTGCTTCGCTTAAAAAGACAGCTTTATAGAGCGATCAGGGCGACTTTTAGAAAACCGAATGGAGCACTAAAAACTTTGGAAATTCATAAATTAAAAAAGTTCAGAAAACAATACAAAAATTAAATATGGAAAGCCAAACAATCATATTATGAGGGATTATGGACCAAACTACATTTCTCATGTAAAACCCAAAATCCAAAACTTTTCTGGGGCATAATTAACAATCTTGAAAATGGTAGCAAAAGAGGGAATAGCGCTAATATTAATGAATCTTGCTGGGCAACTTTTATCTATAATCTTTACGTTGCACCCTCGGCCCCACAGTCTGACATCAATTTTGCTTGTCAGACGATAAATATATCGAGCAGAGAAGAAGGCAGAAAATACGGTTCTATCCAGCATATTGACCGAGCAGAGCTACAAGTTGAGGAGTTACGGCCTAAGGAGCAAGTCCCGCACATTGCCCAAGCTGGGCCACAAGTAAACGAGTCATGGCCTGTAGAGCAAGTTAAAAAGGCAATGAGCAGGATCAGATCGAATGGAGCGCCCGGCCCAAATGGGATTCCAAATTCAATTTTTAAAGCAAATCTCAAGCATTGGCCAGAGGTTTTAACGATTTTATTTAATGATGTAATTAAATCTGGATCAGTCCCTGAGTCATGGCAAGGAAGCATAATTCAGCCGATATATAAAAGTGGCCCACAAGACAATCCTGCAAATTACCGACTAATAGCCCTAACTGATGTGGAGGCAAAAATCTTTGCGAGCTGCCTCCTTGAAGAATTAGAACATTGGGCTACAAGAAAAAATCTAATTCCAGCTTTTCAAACCGGTTTTAGAAGAGGCGAATCAACCAGCACGAACTTGATTTTATTGACTTTATTAGGCGAAAGGGCAAAATATAGAAAGCAAAAGTTATATATCTGTTTTATCGATCTCAAAGCCGCCTTTGATTCTGTTCCTCGAAATTTACTTTGGGCTAAACTTTTGGATTGGGGCATCCCAAACCAATTGCTTGAAATGATTAAATTGTTATATACCAAGACATGGGTTCAGATCAAAGTCGGAGATGGTAGAAGTACAACCCGCCGACTCGAAACTAAGACTGGTCTGAAACAAGGTTGTGTTCTGGCTCCATGTCTTTTTAATCTTTTTATGGCTGACCTTCCTATATATCTTAAAAAAGTTAATGCTCATTCACCTTCCCTCTTAGGTAAAGACATCAAATATTTACAATATGCTGATGACACTATCTGTCATAGGTCTAAGAAGATTAGTTGATTCTTTTAATCATTATATTAACCTTAATGGTTTGAAAATCAATACCAAAAAGACAAAAATAATGACTATAGGGGAACAAAAATAGATAAAAAGAATGGAACATTAATGGGTTACATATTGAAACTGTAAAATTTTATAAATATCTAGGAATAACATTTGACGATAATATGTCCTTTAGACAGCATTTTATTAACCTCAAAGGCAACAGCTTTGTCATTTGCCTTTAGAAAGTTGAGGGACAAGTTGTCATGTCCAAATCACGAACATCTATTGAAGGTCATGAAAGCAAAGCTGATTCCATCTCTGGCTTACGGCTCAATGATTTTTCGTGGTAAAGACGTGAAAATTCTTGATGACCTACAAATAAAAGTCTTCAAATCAGTTTTTAGGATCCCCAGGTATATAGAACATGCTAATGTCAGATTAGAATTTGGTCTGAAAAGGCAATCTCTGGTACGACAATCTGCCTTTTTAAAAATACTATATACTTTATATCGCTCAGAACAAGGTACCCTTGCAAACCAGTGCTGGCAGGAGATAACGAGGTATGAGTATGCTAGTAGCTGGAGATCCTTTTTAAGTGAGAGTTTACATAATTTTGAGTGTCCAACCTTTGAAGAAGAAGTTAGGAGCAAAGCTGTTTTTAAACAAACTATAAATCGATCAGTCAATTTACTATTGAGTCTTTTAGACAAAGATGAGCTCAGAAAAAAGTATCATTCCTGGTCAGTTACTAACTCATTTATTAAATTAGAACCCCAACCATACTTGATGACCCACTTAAAATCATTCTTAAGGAACAAATTTATGTTATTGCGGTTTGGGAGATATCCCACTAAGGACGGAATACATAAATGGGAAAAAAAATGGTCTAATAAACTTTGTAGGTTATGTGGCTCCTATGAGGAAACTTTAATACATATTGTAACTACCTGCCCCCAATTGCTAGAAGAGGGGAAGACTTTGTTAAGACCGATTTTTAATGAATTAGGGGTGAGAACATGTCGCCACGCTATCATTACGTGTCTTACTGGGTCTATGCCCCGCTTGATTACTCAATTTGTAAAGTTTATTTTTATTGCAGAAAAAAAACTATTAACCAAAACTGATTCTGATTGTTAATACAGTAACATGTCGTCAAAGACTTTAATGCAAAAATGAAATGAAAATGAAAAATCTGTTTTTAAAATCTGCCCTTAATAGTTCTGCATATAACTTTACATTATAGTTACCAAATATTATTAAACTGTTATAGGATTGGTTAATTAAATTAAGACTAAAGATAAATCGTTTTAAAATTTTAATGATAATGTTTGGATATTATCCTCTTGCCATTTGCACAAATGCACTTTATTCATTGCTGCTCTTTATTATTGCTGCTAAAGTTTTTTAGTATACAGCTGTGTAAAAATTTTATGGGCAAAAATAATGTTTCTAACCGGTTGTGTTTTTTTTTTCTTTCTTTCTTTGATTGTAATGATTTTTATTAATCAACAAATAAAGCAATTATTACTTACTTACACTGACGGCAATACAGCACCTACTCGCTCACCAGTTACTTTCGATGCACAATTGACGGACAAACGCAGACTTCCACTACAGATTTAACGCAATCCAGGATTTCTGTTTTATTGGCTAGCCAAACAGCGAACCAATCTCCAGAAACATCCGGCCTCAACACATCACGAACCGAAAAACCCAGAGAGGTCAAAGACAGAGAAAGAGAGAAGGAACGCCGGATGAACTCAAGGAGCCAAACAAAGATTTAGTGATCAATATATCTACAACCCATTTGAGACCCACCCAAAGGGCTTTACTTAACAAAGGGACTTCCTTCATTCCTACATACTTGACTAATCTGCAAGAGTGTGAAATAGCTCTGTTTAAGTTCATATGGAAACTTCGTCTGCACTACTTTTTTGACAACCTACCACCAAGTGACAATAGTTCTGAAGAGTTGGATTACCAAGAATTTAAACTTAAAAGTGTGTTCATCGCTCCAACATCACACAAGACATTGGGTATCTTTGAAGCATTTGTTAAGAAAGACTTTAAACAGATGAACTTTCAATCCACACACCCGGAATATTACGTGCAAAGAGCGAAGCATTCTCTCGAAACTGGCCCATGATCAGGATCTTGTTTTCCAATCGGCAGATAAGAGTGGTGCCTTGGTCGTAATGGACTGGTTGTACTACGAAGAGAAAGTTTCAGCTCATGTGATGGATCAGGACACATATATTCTTCTTGACAAGGATCCCACAGTGGAATTTATGGCAACTCTCAAACAGATTCTGACAAAAGCTCTAGATTACGGGTGAATCAACGAGAACACTAGGTGGGTTCTACTAACGGAGTACCCATGCAGACCCCGCCTATGCATGCTACTCAAAATTCACATGAATCCACAGGACCCTCCATTCAGGCCCATAGTCTCCGGCTGTGGGTCATTACATGAACCCTTAGGCAAAAACTTGGACAATTTTCTCCAACCACTAGTGCAGACATGGTGCTCGTACATTCAGGATACAACTGACTTTTGAAAGTTCTCACTGCTCTGCCATTGGTGAATTTGGAATCTTGTTGGCTAAGTACAATTGACGTTACAGCACTTTATACCTCACTAAGAGGGCATTGAAGCAGTAGAGTGGGCTATGTTACAGCTCAATGGCATCCGAGTAAGCGAAGTGTTCATTTTGGAACTTTTGTTTTGCTTGTTTCATAGTTACTTCACATGGAACAATTATTTCTGTTTACAAAGGAGTGGGACATCAGTGGGCTTTTCCAGAGCCCCAAGTTAGGCCAAGATCTTCATGGCCAAATTCGAAAATGAATTTATTTTTGAATCAGAGGTTTGGCAAGAAAATGTAACCACGTAACTGAGATACATAGATGACATCTTTCTAATATGGAAAGGACCAAAAACACTTCTGGAACAACATGTACGCATACTGAATAGTCACAATCTGCAGATTCAGTTCACTCACACAATCAGCAATTCGAATATTACATTTCTAGATGTCCATTTTGAACTCTCCCCCTGAGGTTTGTCCACGCGAGGTCACAAGAAACCAATGGACAGGAATAATACCTTTAATTTCAGCAGTTTTCATCCTCCATTGCTGAAACAGCATCTACTTTTGTCACAATTCATCCACATCAAAAGAATATTATCTAAACAAGAAGTGTGTGACCAGACTTTGCTTGCTTACAAGTCTCAATCAAACAGAGAGGTTATTCTGATCAAATTCTTAGTACTGCTTTACAGTGTATAGGTATCATGGATCGTGCATCATTACTTCAGCACAGCCCAGTAGACAAACCTCCACACGAAGTTTTTGTCACCAAATTCTCCACAAAGTCAGTGACAATAAAAAGAAGCATATGTAAATTTTGGGATCTTTTATAGACGGAAACTGATTTTAGAGGACTCCTCAGGCATAAACCTATCTTTGCAAACTTACGCACCAAAAATCTGAAAGAGATTATTTCTTCTACCGTGCATTCCCATCCCATCAACCAGAAAGGCATGCAAAAATGCCACAACTGCATTCGTTGTAGTAATGTGATTATTGGCAACACAGTGTCACCCCTGAATCTGAAGAGAAAATTCTGTTGGTATGCTCCTAGGAGATGCCTTCGATCGGCATCTTCTAAAACAGTGATGGTATCCAAAAGCTAGAAGCTTCATCTACTCTACCTGTCAGCTATGGAATCAGCTGCCCTGGCACCTTAGAAGCCAGTCAAATATGAGGATTTTTAGAAAGCATCTTAAAACATAGCTCTTCTCGCTCGCTATATAGTTCCCAGTTTTGGCCTTTAGTAGTACAGAATCTCGCAGACGCCAGCGCCAAAGCCCCCTCGAGCATACGTCACTCTTTACAAAATATAAACAAAAAAAACCACCCCAAACAGGCAAATCTATCAGACTACATTCAGATTGCAATTCTCAAAATGTGATATATGCCATCAAATGCCCTTGTGGCCTAAATTACGTGGGCAAAACGGAGGGGAAGGTGAAGGTTCAAATGACAGAACACAAAAGTATGATTAGGAATAGGAACAGAAATTCAAATCTACTGGTGCACTGGCTGGACTATAATCGCAACTTCGCTCAACTTCGATTTACTATTTTGGAGAAGATCAATATAAATCCTGACACCAATGTGGAGAGAGTCCTTACCCAAAGGGAAACATTCTGGATCAAGTACTTAGACAGTCTGTCCCCTGATGGTCTCAACGATATGCTGGAAATGGCATGCTTCCTTTAAACATTGGATCGTTTCCAATGTTTTATTATCAGGTGGTAACTTTAACTTTAATTATTTACCATCATTTATACACATATTTTCGCACATAACTCTTGTTTTAGCGTATAGAGCTCACAAAAAAATCAGTCACGGTTTATTTTCCATAGTCTCTATGTGTCCCATGTGTTACTAGTCAATAGTGTTTCACATATTCATTTACTAAACATAGGCTATGCAACACACTACCATTATATACTGTTATTTTCACCACTTCACATGCACACGGCTTGACCTCTCCCATTACACAGAAAAGGTTATTTTTCCAGATTCAACTAGTGACATATACCAGCGTGTGTTCAAATCACTGGGTATTTCCTGCGCCCTTAATTTTGTTCCAAAATTCATTATAATTTTTTAGATCAGCTGCATACGTGTTTTATGTTCTCATCTACACCGGTTATAACATTACCGGGTTCTACCACTTGTTATGCTTACTCTATTTCATATTTGATGTTTATCATGTGTTTTGCGAAGCAGATTAGGATTGGATTATAACATGTCTTTTCAGTCAAACTGCAAGTCTGTCCACTTTCCATACTTTGAGTACACACAGGGGTCTGTCCTCAATATCTATTATGTAGGCATTGCACTCACACGTTCGGACTAATTTAAAGACACGCAGCCAGCTCACGTTGTTTCTGGCGCTCGCATCGTTGCGGCAACACTCCACATTCAGTGGTTTTTCAATTCAGGACAGGTGATGGAGAATCTCTTACAGGGGTCACCTTATAGTTAATTGGTATGCATTGGAGACCGACACATAACTTGTTATACTTATTTTGCATATCAGGCTTTTTCCGTCCTCCTACAGTTTCACAGCAGGTCCTTGCAGCAATTGTAATTGTCTCATAGCTTTTGGATGGATGGGCAACATGTAGCTCATGATTCCCTCCAGGTATGTCTTTACTAGTTTACTTACATACAGCAGGAGATGGGGCACGAGTCTCTGCATGGACAGTGTTTCTGATTACGGATGATTGTCTCCTAGCAGGATCTTTTCCATTTATAATCGCTGTCACTATTCCACCGAGGTTTAGTAACACACTGTTCATCTGCACTTACAGCGTGCAGAGCATAAGTATGTTGCTCCCACTGCAGTATCTATGATGCATGCTGGATATTGGAGTTTCTTCACAATTGATCACAAAGGGCTCCTGAGTCACACTTGGGAGTTACTCCAATTTGCATTTTCCATCTTTTTCTAGTAGTTTCATTCATTATGCACCAATGTGTTTTCACTTTATGATAATGTTGTCTTAAATCATATAGTTACCTGACGCCAGACATGTGAGACGTGTCTGCATGTTCACCGATTCTCTTTCACTAACTGTACACCAGGCAGTGGAGTCACTTTTTTCTGGCGCATCCAGGGCATTCATCAATTCCTGAGTGTTAGACCTGGCATCTTTTGCCGTGTTTCCCCTGTCTTTTTGCTTTCTGACCTCCTGTTTTTATGGTATGCTGGACTTCCTTTTAGCTTGTTTAGTGTCTCTACGCACTTTTTCACTGCTATTCAGTGCTAAAGTGCAAGTGCTCCTACTGTAAAATGTGTTATGATTGGTTTTCCATGATTGGTGTATTTGATTTACTAGTAATTATCTAGTACAGTGCACTGTGTGTGCCCAGGTCCTGTAAATCAAATTCTAGTAGTGGGCCTGCAGCACTGGTTGTGCCAACCACACAAGAAGCCTTTCAAAGGTGTCTCAGACCTGGGTCTGTAGTGTCTGCTCACACTTTTTACTGCCATGTCGACCTGGCTAGTTTACCCTTTTCTTACATGTAAGTCACCCCTAAGGTAAGCCCCAGGAAGCCCATGGGCAGGGTGCAATGTATGTGAAAGGTAGGACATGTGCTGGTGTGTTTTACATGTCCTGATAGTGAAATACTATGCATTTCGTGTTTCACTTTTGAAAGGCTGTCTTTCCCATAGGTGATTACTGGAGCTGCCTCGTAACATTTTACAAGTGTAACTTCTAATGGAGAAAAGACAGAGAAATGGAGTTTAGGTTCCCTGAATTCAGAATTTAATAACACACCTTTTAGTAAAGGTGGTTTCAAAATTGTGTGTTTGAAAATGCCACTTATAGAAAGTGGGCATTTTCTTGTTTAACCATCCTGGGTGACTCTGCCTGTTTGTGCATTCACGTCTGGCTTTGGAGTGACAGGAGCTGGGAATCTGCATTCACACTAGACAGTCACAAGGGGGGTTGTGGTGTGCCCTCCCTTTCCTGGGAGACTCATAGTCTGGCTGAATAGATCTTTCTGCATTTGGTCTGGTGGGAGTAGTTTTAAATAGCACCTGAATAGGCTGTGTGTGCTCTGCACAATGCTGTCTCCACCTCCTGTAGTGAAGCTGGACCAGGGAGGACAGAACTGTTTTTTTACTGAGCTCAGAGACTTTCTGCCTAAAACTTCAAAGGGAAAAGTAGTATAAATATTGGGGCCTTGACCCCAGAACTTTAGAACTCTTTTGGACTAAGGAACCTGCCAAGAAGAAGAGCTGGAGAAGTTGTCTGGAGGAACTACAACGTTGCAGTGTTGGCCTGTAGTGGCTGCTTCTATCTTGGACAGTGGAAGGATAGGACTGGACTTTCTACAACTTATTTTCCTGATTTTCTTCAAGAGCCTGAAGTAGAGCTTGCCCCCTGTTCAAGAAGTCTCAGGTACAGCAAAGACTTCAAGATCATCTACTACCAGCATTGGGAACTGTGTGTTTTGTGCTGCAACAGAGGTTAAAAGCAACCCTACGCCATCAACTATGCCGCTGCCAGCTCAGTGACCTGTTGGCACCACAGAGAGTACCACACCGCTTTGCACCTCAACCCTAGTCTCACCAACGCCGTTGCCCGCCGCTGCCACCGAGTCACTGCTTGCACTGTGACCTGAGGGCACCGCACTTTGCACTGCCTTGCTTCACATTGCCGCCCTGGTATTGCCGATGATGCGGCTCCACGCCGACATCAACGCTGCTGCCTACCCCGTGGCCTGGAGGCACCACTCGTAAGTTACTTGACACACTGCCCCATCCCACACCGCAGCCTTGGTCCACCAACGCCGGCACCATCGACTCCATATTGTCTACTGACAGCAGCGCTTCAGCAACGACGACACCGTTGCCTGCACCGTGACTTTCCAGCATCGCAACAAGCACCGTCCCACTTCGCACCGCAGCCCTGGCCTCGCCAACGCCTTTGGAAGCCATCACCTAGCCGCTGCCTGCACCACAACCTGAGGGCACCGCACGCCGCACCGCTCCACTTCACACTGCCGCCCCGTGCCGGCACTCCTGACTTCAACCTCATGGAGTTCGATTTGCAACGCGTGTGACTTCAAGGGCCCAATGACTCCTGGACTGACCTCTGGAAATGACACTGAAAATACCGTCTCTCTGGAGCTCATCGCAAGTTCCACAACGCCTTGCATTTCCAAGGTAGTGTTTGCGGGGCTGGCCCTCAATGCCGCGGTCGGCCTGCACTGTTGGATTTGTTTGTTCACGACACCGTGATAGCCCCGGACGGAGCTATCGACTTCAAGGAACTGTATTTTAAATCTATTTTGGCAATTTTCGTATTTTGATTACTGTTTGGTGGATTTTTTCGTTTTGGTCTCGTTTTACACAGATAAATATTGGCTATTTTTCTAAAGCTGGTGTGGTGTCTTTTTGTAGTGTTTTCACTGTATTACTGTGTGCTATGTGCAAATGCTTTACACATTGCCTCTGCGATAAGCATGACTGCTCATGCCAAGCTACCAAAGGGGTGATCAGGGGATATTTTAGAAGTGTAATCCCCCTTACGCTGACTAGAAGGAAGGATCTCTACTTGGACAGGGTACAAACCTGCCAACCTGAGACCCCAATTTCTAACAACGAGTGTCTGAAAGCCAAGCTCTTTGTTTAATAGACTCTGTTCACCTCACCAGGTTGATGCTCTTATGTACCTCTATTGGCCTCTCCTAGGCACAGCACTTCCTCTTACTATTGAGTAGGTGGTAGCCTTTCCCCTGATATGCACTTCTTTTCACTACTGAGTAATGGGTAACGTTTTCGAAAACCATTTTCTTACCTTCTGAATACAGAGCAATGTGTGTTAGCAATGCCACAGTTGTGTCTTTAGTGAATGATGTTGATGTTGTTTTATTTACTTCCAGTTACCCCTGACGAAGGGTGCACACACCCGAAATGCATTGAGTTACATCAGCGAAATCACGCAAGAAGCTAGCATCCTTCTTTTTGTTACGTAATCATTGTGCATCAAATGTGAAGCAACATTTGTGTGGCACTTCAATCATATGAATTGTTCTACTGAGAAGTTTGTTATGAAGACAGCAATAAACCATGCTGATTGATATGAATTGTTCTACTGAGAAGCTTGTTATGAAGAAAGCAATACACCATGCTGATTAGCACCCCTGTAGTTCTGCTCAGTCAGTGTTGTATACATATCTAGAACTTTTGAGGGTTGTGATTTAACCCAGCCTACAGGCTTCACTGTTGTGCGTTCTGGCCCTAGTCAACTTTTCGGTTCTCTAAATTCGCTCAATTTTTCATGAACACAGGCAGGTTCCGTTCTAGAACGGAACACACTCTTTGTTTATTTTCATTTAAATAGTGTTGAATTGTATAGCAGTAGTGCACTATATCTCCTTTTCTTTCAAAGTAAACCTTTTGCCAGGCCCAAACCTTCTCTTTGTATACATATGTGACCCCTAAGGTAGGCCCTGGACAACCCAGAGGGCAGGGTGTCATGTATTTAAAAGGCAGGACATGTACTTTTAAGTTTAACATATCCTGGTAGTGAAAATCTCCCAAAGTCAAAATGCACTACTGCAAGGCTCTATCTGCCATAGAATAACATTACACCTATAAAATGTAATAAGGTAATCGCAATGTCCAGTTGGAAATCGATAAGACCCCCACGTTTGGTGTCTCTAGAATCCTAATTTAAAATCCTAACTTATGATGACGCCATATCTTAAATTACAATTCTCAAAATGCCACTTTTCTAAAGTTGCTAAGCCTACACAGGGTGACCCAGTCAACTAGGTAAATCAGTAACAGCTACTAATGTTCCTGGAGGACTTATTCATACATTTCTTTTAGGTTGGTCAAGAGATCCAACAGTGTTATCAAAAGAACATAGAAAAGATTCACATCAACAAAGCGTATTGTCATATACAAGTTGTATTACATCAAACCACATATATTAATACATATATAGATGTCAAACTAATCAACGAAAACAACACTTGACGCCCCTCATGAATAAAATCTCACATAGACATTGTTCATATGGTGTTAATCCAAGGAGCTTTGAGAGACGTAGACTCCTCTTCCCTTGCATAGGTTCGCAATCCTAATACAGTGTCCATTTTATTACAATTCCATGGACTCAACCATAATTAATGACATCAATACAGTTAAGGAGGAGGAACCGTCGATGTTTCGGTCTCAGAGTGCCACACGGTCAGCGAGACCATCATCAGGTATCAGTGTTGAAAACATATGAAACAAACCTAAATCAACGCAAATAAAAATTAAAATACGTTTCAAGTAGTACACCCTAGAAATGCATAATCTTACAATGTGCATTGGTTCTCAACAACCAAAGATGCCAAGTGTATTGTCACACAAAACGTCTGCACCAAAGAAGAACTACTTAGTTATTCACCTTAGCCCCAAAGTGAAGTGCTCAAGACCATCCTTCAGTTCACAGACCAAACAAAACATAGAATCAATCAAAAGGTTACCTTACCAAGGAGGGAGTGCAATAACCTCAGCACCTTTATAACCATGACAAAGGGGGCAGAGTATTAAAATCACAGAAACAGAAGTTGCCCGTTCACCCATAAAGCAAGCAATTCATATCCATTTTTCTTACTGGACAACTATGCAAGGATCAATGAATTAAGTATCTAGAAGAGACATTACGAGTCCTGCTCAGTAACTCCTAATACTCGTTATATGTAGACAAAAGTACCCTTGCGGATGCCAAGAACATACTCACATAGGACGCTGCAGACGTCGGATCCCAGCGGCAACGAACCCTTGTTGTCAGACGCTTCTATCAGAATGCTGAACATGGTTAGACACTTGAATATTAAACCGTGTTACCGTGAGTCACATGATCACGCCCGGAATCATGGCGGCCATCTTAGAATGGATAGAGAATCCATCTAAATATCATAAACTACTAAGAAATACATTAAACAACCGCCTCATCCTACAGCATATAAAGACCACACAGAACGCCCACATAAGGCCATATACTTAAATGTGTGAGCCTACACCATTACCGGAATAAATATACAAGGTTTACAACCCGATGTATGTTCAAAATAAGGATGGGGGAAGGGGGTAAATGGGGAAGGAGCGAAAGAGGAGATTTACACAAGGGTGAATGTAATATATGTATACAGACTCCACACAACAGGGATCTCCTAAATGTTGGAGAATACACCCACACTCTGCATCTTACAGAAGAGCTAACCCTCATATACCAAAGCAGAGGTTACATCCAAGAAAGTGGACAGCCAAAGCTAAAAAAATGATAGACTGGCCAACACGTGCCATTCAAGTTGCTTGTTCAGTCCTTTCTTTACAGTGTCTGCCAGCCATATCCATCGGTTTTCTTTTATCGTTAGCAAGCGATCCATATTGTGCCTCCTACTGGAACATTTAACCACTTCCAAAACATACCATTTCATAGAGTTGGGGGCATGTCCCATGGTTTTATAGTGATCAACTAGGGGAGTATTTGCAACATTACACTGTCTCCGATACTGATGTTGTTTAACCCGTCTGCACACTTCCTGAGTGGTTTTACCAATGTAGTATAACATGCATGGACATTCAATACTGTATATCACATTTTTTGTTCCACCCTGGACACCATGGATGGGCACTGGTGCTTGATATGATGGCCCAAATTCCTTTTTTATAGCCACCTTTTCTCAAACGAGATCACCAATTTCTGGAATCCAGACGGAAAGTTCAGGTTTCACATACATATACGAAGCGGGAGACGTGTTCAATTGTTCGGTTGAATTGGCGTCACTGAACTTTTGTAGATGCTGTAAGACAGCACAATAATTATCTACATCAAAGGTCACAGCAGCCGCCACAATGTCTGGACTGTCAAGGTCAGGAACATACTCCTTGATGCCAAAAAGCACTTCGAATGGGGTCCGCCCACCCAGAGATCTTTTAAGGAGGTTATTTAGAGCTTGTTGAACACCATATAGGTAATGTATCCAACTGTGCTCAGTGTCTAACACTCTAGCTGTTTTACGTCACGGTTCATCCTCTCCACAACAGAATTGCCCTCAGGTCTATATGGAGAATAATAATGCATCAGTACACTCAGGGATCCCATCGAATCCCAGTACGCTTTTGATGCAAAAGCCGGGTCCTGGTCTGAGTGTAGTGCACTGCATGCAGTGTCCCTACAAAGACTTACTGGTCTTTATTAACAGTTGTTAGAACATCAGCTGAGCGCTGTTGCCAAACCTAGTGAAATTTAGAGCAAGAATCAACCGCAGCCAAAATAAATTTGAACGCAGTGTCCAGAATTAGTGGACCACAGCGATCCAAATTTATGCAGCCTAAAGGCTTGTTGGAAATAGACAGGTGCGTCTGCTGTGGACGAGACACAGTGGAAGCTTTAATTTGCTGACAAATGTCACTACACAGGACATATTTCTTGGCCTGTTGATATAAGCTGTGCCACCAGTAACGCTGCTGTAGCAGCGCGATTGTGGTCGTCACCCCAGCATGTGCCGAAGCAACACCTCCATGTGCCGCTTTCACTAAAGCAAGTGTGCAGTCTTGGTTGGGAAGCAAACAATCGCCGACCCCTGGAATTGTTACGAAAGGGATGTTCTGTTCATTCAAGTGATAACAATATTTAGAAGGAAATTCCTTAGGTAAAGGGGTGCCATTTTTATTTGCATTAACAGCAGCCAAGATGTTTATATCTATTTTAATTTTAGAAAGAATAATTGCTGCTACTTTAGCTGTGGCGACTGCAGATTTGGCTGCTTCATCAGCCAAGGAATTCCTTACAGCGTGTGGTCTCACATGCTGATGACTCAACGTATGTATTACATGAGTCTGTGGCAACCTGTCTTTGAGGTCTGCCACTTTAACCCAAATTGCCCAAGATGCTTAATTGTGTGACCTTTAGGATCTATGAATCCATTTTGTTGCCAATAATGTAAATGATCATTAAAGGACTGTACACAGTAATACGAATCACACACTATAAGTGTGGGGAAATCGGGATCCGTATACTCAAGTGCAAGAAGCAAAGCCTTCAGTTCAGCCAACTGCGTAGTGCAGTCACCTAAAGACTGCGTGCGAGTTGTTTGAGGTCAGAAATCGCCATCCAACATAACAGCAGTAACAATAGTGCATGCCGCTGAGTATTGTTGTTTAGAACCTATAGCAGGTTCAGCTGAACCTTCAGTGTAAATAATATATTTATACTGATCGAGAGGCAAAATAGAAGAGGGCATTCGATAAACATGCTCATACTGTAAAAATTCTTGGATCTGTAAAAAAAGGGTCAAAGATAAAGTCTACATCAACAGCTGTTAAGGATGTTGCCCACTGTATCCATCTAGGATGGCGGGCCTTAGCATTTGGAAAGCTAGCTTTCATGACAGGCTCTAAGGCCGACACAGGAGTAATGATACTAACGCGTTTCCCTTGTGCAAGTGGCCGTTCTTTAAGGATGGCCATTTGCACCACAGTCAGTATTTTGTCAGTGGAAGCTTAATGCATTTCCACATTGGAATATAAATACGATTTATATGCAATCAGCACTGTTTCACCTTCATTAAAAGTGATGTATGTAAATTCAATTGCACCTGTCAAAATACAGGTCACCAGGTTCGTGGTATTGACATGTGTATGCAAGTGGCATGTTTAAAGCAAGTCTCATTGTAATGATCTGAGTGTATCCTTGTGTACTGATGTCCAGCATGTTACATAAAAATCAGGTTGTATTAATTCATAAAGTGGTTTAATGTCCTGTGCATATTCAGGTATGTACGTCCTACCAAAATTTAGAAATCTTAGCAGGGACTGCAATTTTTTGAGCGTGTTTGAAGGTTGCAATTGTGCACACTTCTCCAAAAATGAGGGGCAAGGCTCTTTCTCTCATCTGTGAGTTCATATCCTAGAAAAAGAACACTCAGAAAAGCTATATTAGATTGTTTAGAGTTGAACTTATAGCCAAATTCAGCAAATCCCAATATTATGCGATCTACTGTGGCTAAGTGGGGATTTAATTCATCGTCCATTAAGTAGATATCGTCTACGTAGTACAGCACATCAGGGTTGATATCATGAAGAATTGACACAATGCATGCAGCAAATATACCTGGGCTATTCTTATAGCCCATTGGCAAACTTACATATCGCATTTGAAAACTGAGAGAGCTAAAAGCGTTCCAATCTCTGCTTTCAGGAGCCAAATTGTGGCTGAGAAAAAAACATTGGAAATGTCCAATGTAGTTTTTTTTTTTACGAACCACATTATTAATTAGTTTTGTACTATGTGTGTTTTGCACTGCAAAAGTGCGAGTACGACTGTTTAAATATCTATAGTCTAAGACAATGCAATAGGAATGATCCGGTTTTAAAGCAGGAAGAGGATATTCCTCTGAGAGACACAGGGTTCAATCCTCCCCTGGTACTTCAATTGGTGGAGTATTTCTTTAGGGGTGCTTTAGCATCCAATTTAATGGGATATAGTGGTTGCACTTGCCGGCTGGACCGTAAAGGTATAACATGATAAGGAGAATCCCTATCCCAGCCCACATGATTGCGATAGAGTGCAGGGGCTAGTGCAAGAGCCCACTCAGCTACATAAGCTTGCTTGGCTTCTTCAGGGACAACAGCAAAAATAGATGCTAGAATAGCATCCTCTCCTTGGGGGGGATGCATGAACAAACGGTGGGGGCCAATCGACCTCCGCCAACAGGAAGTATTAAGACGAGGTCAAATTTTCCCAGAATATTGCTTTAATGGTGCGTTTAACGTCATCTTCTATTTGAATATCTAAATTATACAATCTATCTGAAAGGGCTACGCGGTTATATGTGGTTTCAACTGTAACAAATGTCTCAGTTACTCTCACTACCAGAAACTCCTGCCTGGAGATTCCGGCGCACAATGGTGATTTCTGCCACGATGTCGAGGCAGAGTCACCGCCAAACTCCTGTTGAGGTGGAGGGTTCTCAGCGTCGGTGGCATATTTAGCTGTTAAAGCTGCAACTTTCTTTTTCTGAAACAGAACAAGGGGAGTCTTTTCTTTTCCACTACCTGTCACAATCCTGCCAGGGATTATTCACCGCTGCTGGGTTGATTGAACTGGTGCCGCCACCGTTGCCGCCGCTGCCGAGACGCGGTATTGGCTCCCGTGAGGAGGGGGCTGTGAGGAGCGCAGGACTACATTTCCCGGCATTCCCAGGGGCATGAGTACCGGACTCTGACGCCTTAGCGCCAAGGAGGCGCATAAATCCACGCTAGTGCTCCCGCAGCGCGGGATGCGTGCGTAAGCGCCCGGGCATAGCCCGGGCCAAGGGCGGGCCCGTCCGTGCCCGTCAGAGTCCGTAAGAGGCCGGGCTGGGCCACCCTATTAACATTCTGTCCCTTTAAGGTATATGTTTATGGTCTAGGTTGGTGGGGTTAGTGTAAGCGGGTCTAGGGTCATCATTGGTATAGCTGACTGAATCATCTGACCTTTAGCTAACCCTCCGTCATAGGCTATTATATACTGTCTCGTTTAAGCATACTGACAAAATGAGCAAAAAAAAGTCCCTCACAGGACAGGGAGCGGTGGGAACTCTTGATGCTTTTTTGTTGCGTGCTGAGTCTGTTCTCATCCACGAAATTGCCCTAACAGAGCGAAGACTGTCCCTGGAACCAAAATCCTTCCAAGGGCAACCTAGCCAGATGGAGGCCGCCAACAGCACTGATCGCCAAGAGTGTATTTCCCCAATTAGGTTAGTGAGTAGTCACACCACTGAAGCAATTGATAGTATCACGCCGAGGGTTGTAAATGTCAAAGCTAAAATAAACACCAGGGGCCAGAAAAGTAAGATCAATCAGGGGAATAGCTCCCCAATTCAACCCAGGAAAAGAAAGGGGCAGGCCACAAACAAGCCCACTCATCCAGCACCAAAGAGAGGACGCAAAGTAAAACTACGAGGGAGGAGATGGAGGAGGTGGTCGAGGGTATACCTCCGTAACAAGCCCTACCAATATAGCGCCTTTTACAAGTCCCCCTACTTCTATACAGGGCACTGAAAGTGTAGAGTTCTGGGCAAAAATTGAAGGGCTGGTTACAACCCTATTAGAACCCCTACTCCAAAAACTAAATCGAATTGAAACAAGTATTGAAAAACTCGAACGGATGCAGCAGCCTCTGGTGAGCCAGTTAGGCCCGTATATTAGACAGCCCCAATTGATGAACCCCTGCCATTGTCATCGTGCTACCATGAACACACAAATAATTGGGGATGATTGGCAAATAGGATCACCAAATCCTGGCCCTGTGACAGCACCGCAAATAGGCCAATAGGTTCTCCCCTCCATGATTCAAAATAAGGAGGGTATGTCTATTGCGCATCCCAAGCCGCAGGACCCAAGTACTATTCAGGAACGTCTATTAAACATTCAAAATGAACCCCTATCAGGTAGATCAAGACATGAAAGCACAAGGGAAATACCAATGAAAATTCCACAATATAAAGCACCACTCACAACAAGAGGTATATTTGATACAAACATCTTACACCTTCCCCCGGAAGCAACACCTTATACGATAGTGCTAGCCAATGTCCCTATGTTGCCAGATGGCACTAGGGAACATTGGTCTTCCCTTAAAAACAAAGCACTGTCCTTGCTAAGTTCGAGGTCTGGAATATCCTCCCCACTCTTCACAGAATTTAAAATGGTCAGACGGGTTGGTTGGCTAGGCAGATCCAAAAAGTTACTAGGGGGTGATTGTGTGATGCTATCATTTGGGTCGCCCAACCTTGTATCAAATAATATTTGATAGAGTGGGAAATTGGACAGTTGAGCAAACAGGGATCCATATTTTTCCACTAGGGTTTTTCTACAAGCCACCTAGTTATGAGCAGTCGTTATTTGGGATGGATGGTGGAGGGGGATGGAATCAATCTAGATTTAATATCCCAGTGAACAACCGCTATGCGGCCCTCAGTGCTATGGAGGACAATGATTGACTGGGGTATCTAATGATGAGTCACTTGAAAGAAGGGTAGTAACAAGAGGCATACGGCATTTTGAACTACTGAGGCCGTGTATGGCCGAAAAGAGCATGGATCTTTAGTGACCCTAAATCTGCCAATTGTAAGGTTACCCCCTCCGAGTTCTATTGAGCTCAGTTATAAGGCCAATAGATCTGGCTCATTTAAGCCGTTGATCGTGGACCAGGCGCCCCACTTCGTTGGTATTGTAACTTCCCATACGCAGGGCCTAGAAAAGGTCGGGGAAGCCAGAAGTGGAGAAAGGAATGAGACGCCGGGAGAATTTTCTCTCAATAATAAAGTAGAGTTACCATCGGAGACTTATAACGCCCAACAGTTGGCGAACTCAACCCCAATAACTGCAGAAGAAATCCAGCCCATAGTTGGGAGCGGCCACTGGCCTTTGGATAAGGAGTCTGAAAACCTTAGTAATCCCATAAATCTTCTATCGAAGCTCCAAATATTATCCTGGAACGTCGCAGGCCTCCGCTCCAAAATAGATAACCCAGAGTGGGGTGCTTTTATTCAAGATTCTGATATATGTATGTTCCAGGAAACTTGGGCCAGGGAGACCATCCATAGATCTGGCTATGTAACCTACAATTTATCTGCTACATCAGGGGGGAAGGGTAGACTATCTGAGGGACTTACCACTTGGGTTGCTACACACTTGGGCTGCATAGTGAAGCAGGTAGAGACGTCATCTAGAGATATTCTTTGTGTTATCCTAAGTTTTCCCTCCAGGACCAGGCTAGTGCTTATTAATGTATACTCACGGCCAGTAGGGTATGGGCAAGAGTCTTCTACCCTTGACGAATTATCATCATTCATAACCACAGTCATTGATAATGACATAGTGATTCTGGCCGATGATTTTAATTGTCAGTACGAACCACTGAAGGACCTGGAGGCTGGTGACTTAAATGAGGAAGACCTGCATTGGGCTATCCCAGTGTCCAACGCACCGCCAGTTCGGGCATGGACACCACTAGTTGTACAGTTGAATACCCTTGCTTTGAATCATTCGCTCAGGGCGTGTAATGGGCGATCTAATTTTGATAGTCCGGCGAATTTCACCTATAACAGGTCGGGCTGCCCTTCGATCATAGATTATATTATGATGAATACTAAATCTTGTCATCGGATGGTTAATTTTAAGATCGTCCCCAGATACGATAGTGATCACAATGCCCTGATCTTAGAATTGGACTCTCCGTATACTGGGGATGCCCATAAGGGTCAATTGTTGAAAACATCAGGGCCAATCCTAACTAGTTGTAGGAGGAGAGTAAGATAGGGTACCCTATGTGAATCCCAAGAAAGATTATCTTTACTCTACCAAATAATCATGCCATATCTGGAGGTTGCATCTCAATTGAGTGAGCCTGGAGAGTCTACTCGTCCACTTAGCGAAATTGCTGGAAACCACCAAGGCCTAGTGGCAGCCCTGGCGTATAGTATCTCCTATGTAGCACAAGTAAAGGAAGGTAGTGCACCCAGACATCCTTGGTATAATTGCAAATGTAGAAAGGCTAAGACAACCCTGTTCACTGCTATTAAATGTAATGATAAGCTGGCAATAAAGGAAAATAGGCTATTATACAAACACGCAATCAAGGAAGCCAAAAAGGAGTGGGAAGTAGAAAAGTGGGAGAACTTGAGAGATGCCTTAAAAAGGAGGGATATGAGGTCCTTTTGGAAATTAATAAGTACAGACTCAAAAGAGGATAAACAAGCTTTTAAGCCTAATTTGGGTGCCGAGGTCTGGAGGGCCCATTTTCAGTCACTCTATTCCAGGGTAGAGGGCACCCTAGAGCAAGCTGAAATTCATATCTCCCTCCCATATCCAGCCCGCCTGGAAACTCCGGCAATCTCGTTAAAAGAGGTAATGGCTGCAATTGCCCAAGTAATACCTGCAAAGGCTCCAGGGCTAGATAGGATCCCTGGAGATCTCTATCGTACTGAACCTAGCGTTTGGGCTCCATATTTGTGGAGCATTTTCAATTCTATTCTGCAGGGAATGGAGATCCCCATAACATGGCTAGGGGCGGAAATCATTCCTATTTTTAAGAAGGGTTCACCCCTCCATCCTGCGAACTATCGGCCCATTAGCCTTATCGATGTTGCACAAAAAATCTTTGCCCGAGTGCTTCTGGATTGATTGCAGAACTGGATGGAGGATTCTTCCATTCTTAGCCCTTACCAGGCCGGCTTTCGAACAAAAACGTCCACAATTGATCAAGTTTTCAGGTTACAATTATTGCACTGGAAAACAGTGATCCTAGAGGGTGGCAGTCTCTACATGATCTTTGTGGACTTAAAATCGGCCTTCGATTTAGTTCCCAGGGACAAACTATGGGCTATCCTATCTGATTTGGGGGCGCCTCTGTATTTATATGAGATCCTGAAAAGATTGCATGTGAACTACGCTCAAATCAGATACGGGAAGAATGGAGACCTTCCCGATTGCATACCCATAGAGAGAGGTGTGAGACAGGGGTGTGTTCTGGCCCCAACCCTCTTTTGTATTTTTATTAATGGCCTTGTGGAAACCTTGACAGCGGGAGGGGACATAGATGCTCCAAAGTTAGCGGGCCGCAAGGTACCCGCCTTGATGTTCGCAGACGATACCCTCCTGCTGTCAAGATCACCGATGGGTATCCAAAGGGTATTGGATATTTTCCAGTTATTTTGCAAGAGTAGGGGTTTGGAAATTAACACCAAGAAAACAAAATATATGGTGTTCAACGCAGGGCACTCCAAACGACCCAATCCACAATTAGCAGGGGAATTCTTAGAGAAAGTCCCTGTATGTGAATATCTGGGATTATCCCTAAACGAGAAAATGGAGTGGGGTGATCAAATTAAGAAGGCTTGTCTTAAGCTGACGCAAACGCCAGGATTGAAAATTCATTTCTTAGACAGTTGTTGGGATTTCCCAAAAGTACCCCATTAACTCCGCTCCGAATGGATCTGGGTGTCAACCCAATGGCACTGGAGGTTGCGCTTAGACCTACTCTATTGGCGCCGCCTATGGAGTACTCCAGAACTATCTATGTATAGAGAGGAATTGAGAGAGGTGGCCGACCTCAGGGGAGCAAGTAAAATATCCTGGCTTACCTACATAAAGAACTCCTTCTTAACCATCGGAATGGGAGATCTATGGGGTAGTCCGGAAGAAAGTTCTCTGGCAACACCAAGAAATGTTTTGATAAAGAACTTTAAGGACCACCATCTCAATCTATTACAAAGGGACCCCAGGATAGGCACACTCACATCATCCTTTTTAGAAGTCAAACTGCAATATACTTTAGAATCTAGCATTGATGATATACAGCCCTCCCTTGCTAAAAAAACTTTACATGCAGTTTAGATATGGTGTGCTCCCCTTATGTGCTGTTACCTATAAGTGGGGGGGTAGTTCTACGAAAGATTGCCCGTCATGTAAAAACTGTACAGAGACTGATTTGCATGTGTTGTTTTTCTGCCCCACCTATAAGGCACTGAGGGTTTGTTGGTTACGACAGCTCTGTAGGAACCTTGGAACCTTTCATTACATAAAGGCTTATAGGATCCTTAAATATGATACCGGCATGCCAATTGTATACTCAGTCTCCCGTTACTTGTTTTTAATGTGGTGTGCTCGCCGTGCATTTCTAAAGAAAGACTAAGCCTAAACCACCCACTCTATGCACTTAGTATGATTTGGGTCTTTGTATTCTAATCCGTTTTTTAACATACATAATTTTGTATTATATGCTGAGATACTTAGCGCCTATTAGCTTATTTAATACTTTTTAAAATATTTTTAATGCTTGTATATTTTTATGTGTATACAAAAAAATTTTTAGACTGATAAATTGTATTGGACTTTTAAATGTCTTAATTGCGCTTTTAAGGTCTTGTGAGGCCGAAATAAAGTATCTCTTGACTTGACTTGAAACAGAACTTTATATTGAGGAGGTCTGTCCTCCTTCTTTATCTTTACGTCAGACGAGCGTGGTGTCTCCCTTTACGGTTTCACATACTTTTCTTGTCTGCATTCAGATCGCCCTCCTCGTCGTACTGCTGATCAGACGATTCCTGAAAGGAATGAGAACGTGTATCAGAAACCTGATATCTGTCAGGAGTTTTGATTTTAGTACGATCACGAAAATCGTACCTCCTCTCAGAGGACTCCGGGGGTGGAGAACTTCTGCAAGGTTTACCTTTCTGTGGCTGTTTAGATTTATTCCATGTTTTTTTTAACAGACTCATGGTCCTGCTTGGCCTTGTCTGTACCAAGCTTGCCAAGAGGTGGTTTAGTAGGTCTGGCTCCCAAATTATTGCGTCCTTAGGATGTGTACACATCAACAACAATTATAGGCAAGTCACATTCACAGTTGGTTAGTGCAACCGCTGTGAGCCGCCGGCGTATAGCCAGATTGGCTGCTTCACCTTTAACATTAGACAGAATAATTTCGGACACTATAGTAAAATTCCCCAGTAGTTTCATCCCAAAATCCAGGGCAGCAACTGCCCCGTATTCTTTCTGTATCTGTTTGAGTACGTTTGGTAAGACGGACATCAAGGGAGTGCTATAACAGACAGTATAGACAGCGGCAAAAAACATCACCCAAGTGTTACAGTCTGCAATAATGGAAACCATCTCATTGGGTAAACACATTGTCAAAATTCTGTGCTTGTCTTGCGGTCCCGTAAGCGGAAATGGTATTTAGACAGAATATCGAAAACACACATATCATAAAACAAAATATTGTGACAAAAATATCATGAAGGTAAGCTTCTGTAGGTAAGTAAAGTTTTACTGTATATAACTCCACATATATGTACCATGACCATATATATCTTCAAGGTATGTAGATGTGGAGTTAAGAATGGTAAATTTATACTTACCTATTTGCACTTACCTTCTTGATTTTTTTGGTCCTCGATATTTTTGACACGATATTCTGTCCAGACGATATTTGTGTTTTCGATATTCTGTCAGTGATCCAGGGGAAACGCAGCTTCAAGTTGATCGATATTTTTACGTGATCCAAAATGGAATTTCCTCACGATTAGTGGGTCTTTTGACCATAACTGAATTAACTATTAGAGGACTTATGGTGGGCGCTACAGGCAACTGGGCTTGCCCCTGCATGCCAATCCTAGCTGGGCCTGCCAGCAAGGTATGTGAAACAAACTAAGTCAAGCTTCTATATAAGGCAACTAGACCAGTGTATAAAGCTTGTGATTGTACAAGATTTGTATTAGCCAAATCAGGATAGGGTGTATATCCTGCTAGTGCTGGTCAAGTTGGCCCCTCATTACTAAGGGGGCCTACGTGGACAGCTCCAGCTACGTGGGGGGTGGCACCAAGGAACCAATTTTGGTGTTCCCAGTAGGTGAGAGGAATCTCAAGAAGCGCATAAGGTCTATACCCATTAGGTGCTGCAAGTGTAATGTATGTATGGAATGTATTAGATTGACCATCCATAGCAGGAAATGTGACCCAAGAATAAAAAACTTCAAAGCGATATGCTGCATCCGCTTCAACAGCAAAAATAAGAGGGCCATCTGCATTAGGAAGTCCATGTTGGGTTAAATGCGCAGAAACAGCTGGTCTGCAGTTGACTGCAATGGCCACAAGCTGTGCCATCCAAACAACTGAAATGGATTCAAAGTGTTACACAAACTGGGTATGAACCTTTTAATATTCAAGCTTGAAAAACCAAAAGAGTCAGTTGCTTCCTAAACACTCCGGAGGATTAATCCCTAACACCATGAACACCTCCGGGGAAAAAGGTGCAAGGGTATTGTGGACATGCACAAGCACTACTAAGGAGACCTGCAAATAAGTACCAGACCAAACAATGGTGGTATTATGTTGCAAGCGTTCTTCTCAGGAACAGAACTATGCTTGGGACCATAGCACATCAGCATGTAGGAACTGAGTCACCATACCCTATCAGCATCTATGGGCCCAAATCTGACTAGCTCATAGTGCCTCACTTGCCCTCCTAACCTTTCCAGAGAGACAAGTGATTTGGCACCCCAGAACACAACACCCCCGACCCTCTCAGGATCGTGGTAGCAGGTCACCCCTTTTTGTTCTCTCACTCGTATTTGTCCACAATAAATAGAAAAGAGACACGATGAAAGTTTATAATATTTATTTAAACTATTGTGCTCTAACGTGCATTAGTTGCGTCACAATTATCAAACCAATACAGGTCAATCATGTCATTAGCATAGCTATTAGAACGTATACAATAAAAAGCCTGTCATATTATCTGACAGATTTGCCTAAACCCACCCTCACTACTAAAGTTAAATGATCATAGATTATAGATCTCTGAGCTTGGCAGCGGACCTCATACCTTAGCATCATAGATAGTTGTTTTACATCCCAGCTGATGCAGCTCTCTTGTCTCAAGACCTCTACACTGTCTGCCAATGTCCACCCTATGTGTGTTTAGAATGACATGTCCCGGACTATATGGCAAAGCATGTGTTTGCAAAAACAGCAGCTGGTTGTCTCTATTATTTCTAGGTGCTAGTGTCCAACCACAGAGAATAACAAAAAGCAGTGTTGTTTGACCTTGCTCAGGCCGTGCATACTAAATCCCAGGAACAGAACAAACAGAATGTGCTGACCATATTTGAAAATACAATGTGGCACAAAATACTACGTTGCACTTTAAAGCAAAAGCGGCCTACAACGTTCATTGTTAGGCTAACATAGGGAAAACAACAATGTCCATGTAGGAAACACACAGCAGCTTGGTAGCACAACCGTCTATGTACGTATTGTTACCAATTCTTTAAAATATACATGGAGCGGGCTTTGGTGCTACCCAGAGGAGTATAACTCCCTCACCTTATGCTATGGATTGCTTGGGGTATCATTCTGCCATCCAGGAAATGCTTCTATTGGAATGCTTGAGAGACTACAGTACATCTAAAAAGTACACTCAATTATCATGCTATTTAGCACATTAATTTATTTTTCTTCCATATGCATTCCATATAAAAAGTAATTCGTGTTTTCTACTTCCTCAGCCTTGGCATAATGAATGGTGCAGGCTTTAAAGTGAGAAACAGCAATTGTGCTCGTAACGCATGTAACCAGGATTTTTGAATGCCTTCTGTTTGCATGTATTGGCACATTAAAGCCTGACCTACTAGCTTTGGTAATGCTTGTCATTTCCATGGAACTGCCATTTGCCTTAACTGTTATTCATGTTGATATGGAGCCTTCTGCATCTACTTGGTAGTACGTTCAATAATCTCATTCACTTTGGAATCGTGACGTTGTTTAAAGTCACTTTTCATATCTAGGTCTACATGTTATGGTGTCGCCTGACACAGCTTGTGCACTGTTACTTCTCAAACATTTTGTTAGCTTACAGTGTTCTTGGAGCCCACCCATTGCTTATCAATGGTTGATTTAGTCGTCACTCATTTTCTTGCTTTTCATTGATCAATGTGTGCTGGCTTCACGTCCTCTTCTTCCCTTTGACCCCCCCCAGCATGGCCATACGTTGTTTCACTGCTTGTGTTTTGGGACCTTTTTTGTTTCTGTGGAAGCACCCTGTGAGAGTGCATGTGTTTGCAAGCTGCTGCCCTCATGTGCCCTCTCCATGCTTCATGTAGCTCTTTCTTACCTGTATGCTTCTGTCCCTAATGTTGCTTCCACCCGCTGTTTGTGTTGTTGCTTGCCCCCTCTCACTGTTTGCATTTATGCTTGCTCCTCCGCTGTCCATGATGTTGCTTGACCCCACCTGCTGTCTGTATTGTTGCTTACCCCACCCAGTGTCCATGTGGTTGTTTGCTCCCCCACTGTCCATGTCGTTGCTTGCCCCTCCTGCTGTCCTTCCTTTGTCCATGTTGGCTCGCTTCCACCCTCCCATTGTCTGTGTTGTCTCACTCCCACTCTCTCCCCCTCCCATTGTCCGTGTTGCCATGCTTCCACCCTCCCCTTGCTCCCAGCTTCCTGTCACTTTCCCTCTCCTTGTGTGTGATGCCCCCCCCAAAAAAGCACTATGATACAGACACTGCTGGACGTATTATAGCACTTTTTTTCTTCCCTCTTCCTCCTTCAGTTGTTCTTGATGGTGCTCCCACTTGTTCGCCCTCCCGCTGCTGTCTGTATTGCCTCCCCACACGCCAGAAACAGCACTTCCCTCCACCACCCATTCTTCCAGCACTTTGCTCCCCCTAAATGTATTTTGGCACATTCAGTCTTTATGCCTCCCCTGGGGACAGATGGGGGAAATAGCCCCTGACCTGCCCCCCCGGGGGGTGGGCAGAAAGCACACTAGACACCAGGGAGTTTTGTTTTGAATATGTAGGAGTGGGGGCTGCCCAAAATGGGCTTGTGAATGCCCCCATCCCTAAACAAAAAAGGTACAGTCTAGCCCCCGATCTGCCCCCCCAGGAGGGCGGAAAGCCCACTAGGCACCAGAGATTATTTGTATTGAATATGTAGGAGTGGGGACTGCCCAAAATGGGCATGCCTAACCCCCCCACACTCCAAACACAAATGGAAGTCTTTCTGTCCCCGTGGGGGGCAGAAGGGTGTTATTACCCCTGATCTGCCCCCTGGCTGGGCAGAAAGCCCTCTAGACAACAGGGATTTTTTTTATTAAAGGAGTGGGGGCTGCCCACAATGGGTATGGCCATGCCCCCACACCACATAAATGGGGACTAAAGTCTTTCTGCCTCTCCTAGGGGGCAGGTGAGGCAGTAGCTGCAGATCTGCTCCCCCGGGGGGCAGAAAGCCAACTAGGCATCAGGGCCTGCAATCCTTGAGCAGACGCGTGTGCCTCTTACTGGTTTTTAATCAGGATAGTGACCACAGTCATTAAAATAGTTTTGGATGGATCACTAACTCCTGTTTTAGATTGCACACACTACACATTTTCACATCTACACTCACTAGGGCCCTTACACGCACCGCACCTAACGGCTAAGAAAAAGATCTCCGCCAAGAAGGCCCCACCACGGGTGCCGATCGGGTATTGCAGCGCCGACCCGATAAGGAGCAGACCCAGTGATGAAGCATGACACCTAGCTGGCTGGGTGTGTGAGGGTCTTTTTCTGAAAGGAGAAAAGATTTTCTCCGATCTTCATGAGCACTCACATGCTCCCTTTTCACCTAGTGACCTGTAGGACTCTTTTTAGGAACAGCATACCTCTTCTTGTTGCAGTTTTAACCAAACCCTTTGCCAGGCCCAAACCTTCCTTTTTAAAACATGTATGCCATCCCTAGCGTAGGCCCTAAACAGCCGATATGGCAGGGTGTATTGTATTTAAAAAGTAGGACATGGGTTTTTCAGTTTTACTTTTCCTGGGAGTGAGAAACTCTTAAATTTGTTTTTCACTACTGTAAGGCCCACCTCTCCCATCGAATAACATTGGGTTACCTTATTACATTGTAAAGGCATGCACTGTAATGTCATTCAACTGACGTTTAGGCGTGAAAGCACTTTTAGGTGCAGAATCACCCTTGGTTCAAAATAGGCAGGATTGTGCTATCACATATAGGAGTAAAATCACATTTAGGTACAAATCACCCTTGATGCAACATCAGCAGAAGTGTGTAAAATATTGAGGAGAAAAACATATTTAGGTGCAAAGTCACTTTAAGGTGCAAAAGCACCTTTCTGGGAACACATTTAGGATAAAAAAAATATCTATGAGCAAACATCAACCTTTGTGCAACATTAGCGTGAGAGGTCACCTTTTTGGGGACACAATATAGGTACGAAATCACATTAAGGTGTAACATCACCCGAGGTACAACATCATTTAGAATGTGGAAACAATATTAGGAGTTTTCAGCAATGAAAGTGGCTGGGTGAAATGCACCATAACTGCAATTTGTCTGTGGATCTCAAAATGCCATTGGGTCCTGAGCCTATTTATATTACCCCCATCAGAAGTACAAGGGATCTCTTGATGTATTTTGTGATCCATGTATTCGAAATACCGCGTTAACATATTTCTCCACCTTTCCCGTCCACGCGCCTCTGCCTCAGGTCTGCATGAGATTGAAAGTGTATGATTCATGTGCATTCTCGTAATTATGAAAACTTGGACTTCCCCAAATAATTTCCTTCTAAGCTAGAACATGTAGACCACAAAATAAAATAAACAGACTTTCTAATTTTAATTCTTTGCAACCTCTGCTGAAACTATTCATGGTCCTAAATCCTGTCTTTTCTCTTTTCGTAAACTAGATGTGACCATTAAAAACAATTTTTTTTTTCTTAAGACTTTGCTGTTAGAGAGAGTTTGAGATTGGTTTATCTTTAAACTGTAGTTTATACACATCTACTTCCTTCCCTTTTTGTGGTCTTGCAGCCCCTCCCTATGACATTGTCTGGCTTCTGTTGTGTTCCTTGATGATGATGATGTATTTTTGGCTCATACAAACCAGGAAACAGCTGCCGCAGGGTAGGAGCTGCCTATGGCATCCACCTTAGACATATGATTAATTCGCCAACATTTCATGTTTTGTCTCCTTCGTCCCTAGGTTTGGCAGCTTGATCTTCAGCCCCTCTGTCTTCTTCTGATGCTCGCAATGATGTGGGATGTGTGCCCAGGAGCTTCTCAAGACTCGCCGTAGCCAGCTGGTGTTGGCTTTAGCCGGTGGATCGGTGGAGAACTTTGAAGGCGTTCTTGATTATTTGCTCTCATGGGAGGTGTTGACCTGGGAAGACTATGAGAATGTGAGTATTCGAGGACATGGCGTTTCGCGCCTTGCGCGAGCCCTTTTGGACATTTTGTGGAATAAGGGCGAGCAAGGGTATGAACTTCTAGTAGCTGCCCTGGAAGAGGTTGGGAAGACGCATCAACCGACAGAGGTGGAGCTAGTGAAGGTAGAGGAGCTCTCAGAGCCATCGGTGTATCTGCGGAAGCATCGACCAGTGATCGTACGAAAAATACATGGGCAGGTTGAAGGCACCTTGAGATATTTGCTCGATACAAACTGTATTTCAAAATACGAATGCGATGAAGTGCAGCTGCCCATGTACACACGTTCACAGCAGGTGAGACCATAGTAGAATTAACCTGTTCTTTACAATCCTCGTTTGTGTGCAATACTAAAGTTCATGGACAAGATGCCCAGTTTACTAAGCTGTTCTGTGTTCATCTGTGAATTGCGCATTGTGCAATGTTCCTGCAATGCACAAAGCTGGATTATGCATAAGGAAGTGTTAAAAGCTTGTGGGTAATGTGTGCATACATTTCACACTCCTAAGCTAGGCTGAGATGTGTAAAAGTTGGCATTTCCAGGTGGTTCACAAAATATCTGCCATGCAAATACTAATCCCATTCCTCAGAGCACGTGCCTTACCCGCAAAGGAGCCAGGTGTTCATGGTATACAGATAGTGTAGTAAAATTTACCAATCTATGTAGGTTTCGTGTCACATGTAAAAATATTATGGAATGTGGGCAAAGAACAATTTCTGTGGTTCTAGAGTGAAATATTAAAAATAATATGTGAACGTGTTTGTTTCCTAGTGCTAGAAGTGTGTACTGAATGCAGATGTACAGACCGCACACTTAGGACTAAGGAAACAGATTTAAAGCACCTATCTTAATAAATACTATGAGTAATTCTCACATCATGATATAGTTAAAAACGATTTGGAATTAATTGTTCAGTGTAAAGTTAAAACACACCCCCCCCCCCAATAGGGTGCTTGTAATGCTTTTTTTACCATTTAATTGTCCTTATCAAATCTGAGTTTATGGTTTAGAACGTGAAGGTGGATTACTGCTCACCAGTTGTGACCTTCATAGGTGCATTAAGCAAAGTAACTCAATAAGTGTATCCTTAGCAAATGGTGACTGAAATATCAGTTAAAGAAAGGGGGCTAAAATGAATTGCAGTTGAATTGTTTATGTGCAGTTAATGGTCTAATCAGAAATTAGTTCTGCACATTGACTTCTAGCTCTTGCAGCATGCATTTCGATGTCGCTACTTAAATTAAGTCAATCATTACAGTATAGCATTGATTTTTTTTTTCTTATTACAGATAAGAAGTGAAGTTACAACTGGACTGTGCCAAGGAAATGTGAAAAAGGGTTTTATACATGTGTTTCATGCTTCGACATATTATAGTGTTATTGAGACGGGGAAAATAAGAGTCACAGTTGCAGGATAGTGGAAATATGCACAGGTGAACATAGATACATAAAACAGTTCTGCCACAAAGGATGTGGGTGCAGTTTCCATTTATCAGACCTTGCATCAGGGCTTTAGGTGGGCCGGGTCCTGCCGGTGCTCAGCACTGTCAGTTTTAAAAAGCAGGTGCTGGGACGGGTCCCTTTCGGGCTCTCTATTATTGCTCTCACCGTCCGAGTGAAGAAAAAAAAATCTTAATTGGCAGCAGTACCACCCTTCACTGCCTTTGATGCATCTTTAAAGGGACCCCCTCGTTACAGTTCTTTCACAGTCTCATCATTTCAGAACTGAAGCATTTTAACTATTTTATACCAAGATGCCATTGTTGTTGCTTATTTATCTTATGCAACTAACAACCATTGACAAAGCCAATAGTCCTGGCTTGCTGTAGGTGTTATGTTACTTGTTGCATTATATGTCTGGATTCAAAGACAGAAAGAAGCAGCACAATACCAGTCGGGTGGGACCTAATGCTAAGCAGAGATTTCTAACTTATGTGTTTTAGGCCACGCCCTTAATTAAATCAGCCACGCCCCTTTGACAGACCCCCCAGTTTTTTCATCCCACTTAAAGCCCTGCCTTGCATATTTGAGGTTCAAAATTGTAGAGTTTCCGCTTTGCTCCTTTATTCTAGTACCGGTCAGTATACTTTGAATAAGGCAAATAATGTAGGACCTTTCGATTTTAATCATATTGCATTTCATTCTCTTCTAAATCCACGAAATTGCAGATCTTTTCTATCACCAAATACTCTAGTGCAGTTCAAATAACTTTGATTACATAAGCTTCCGAATGTAGTGTGTTTCATCTTTCACTTTTTAACTAAACCTCTTTCAATTCTTCACTAAATTTCTGTGCGTCCTCTTTGAGCGCTCTCTGTCTTCCAAGGAGCTTATAGCAGAACAGTATAAACCAGCGGACATGGCTGCTCAAAATCAAGCCCTTTCCCCATTGTACGAATTTCTTCTCCATGGTCCATACTGTTGTCTTAGGACACATTGTCGGAGGTAATGGATGCCTCACTTGTCATTCAAGGTCCTCATTGACGGCTATCAAACGTGTTCATGTGGCCGCATGACTAATCACCAAACCAAGATTAAGAAGATCCTCCCTCAGTTGAAAGAACTACTTTGGATCTCTCTTTTCTCTCTAAGAGAATCCACTTCATAGTGGTTGTGTGATCTATAAAACACGTCACCTGTAACAGTCCTTTGTTGCCTCTGAACTAAAACTTAAGGTGTATGGTTTATGGTGGCTCCCTTACTGGTGACCAGGTCTGGTGGCTTAGTGGACTAATGCATCCACGGTAGGGGCCTGTGTTTGACCTCATAGTCACAGGTTCAAATCCCAGCTGGTCCACTCAGCCTTTCATCCTTCTGAGGTCAATAAAATGAGTACTATTGAGTTTGGTAACAATAAACATCTGTTATTCAGCGCCAATATACCCTTCGGGGTGAACATGAGCTTTACAAATACACATTTTATGATTTGTGACTGGTAGGAGCACATCCGGGGCATGCTGCCAGCTCAAGAGACTAAAGAAGAACTCACATGCCTGCAGGCTTTCTCTGCATCTCGACCAAAACTCAGCAAGGACCTTCCTTTGCACCTCAGACTTGCTCCTTCTTTGGTGCAGTTCAAACCCTATCTTTCCAAACTCCCCAAAATTACCTCATTGTAATGTTGTGGCGGTGAATCACCATACTGAAGTTTTAATACCAACATGTGCATACATCGACTCCGCAGTTTCAACTACCACTCTATTGTGAAGGTAGGTGGTGGTGGAGTAGGAACAGTATATCTATACTTCCCTTTATGTGCTTAACTTGATGATATAGGCGTAGTCAGTATTGAGGTCAACCCATGGACAGGTTGCCATTATTGACCTCGAAATTGTGACATAGAGTGATGCAGCGCTTCTGATCTCTTCTGAACTTGTACACACTAAAGCCCTCATTACAAGTGGCCATGTGCTTCGTGCAATATTTATTGCACCTGATAAATAACAATACTGTGGTGTATGTTATTTGCACCGAATAAATAACAATACTGTGGTGCATGTTATTTACCAGATGCAATAAATCTCACCTGTAGTTGGCGGGTGCAACAAAATCCACAAATATAATTCTATATATGCAATAACATTAGTTATCACATATATCAGAGTCTAAATTTAACTGGACACTCATAATGTGGTCCTTTTTGTCCTCAGCTGTCTTTGCAAAAATACCTGCTTGTCCCTTTACAAACCTGTTGGCTATTTAACCTGTTGGTATGTTTTATAAGCAGTTATAGCTACAGATTTGCTGTTTTCTAGCACTAAATAGCATTTGCTCCGTTCATTTAACTCAACGATGCTGAATTTATCAACCTCAAATAGCTGAAAGGAAGCTGCAAGAGCTTTACTCACTGAGCTATCTTATTGGCCACCACTGGCAGCCTCAGTGCACTTTACAAACCATAAGTAAACAAAATAAATCTACTCTACAATTTACATCAATTGTATAGCCATGTAAACAGTGATGAATATGAAATGCTTTGCAAATGGTCCAGAGATAGACTATCTGTGAGGAAATGAGCAGGACCTTAACAAGTGTTAACTCTTTAGTTACAGGGAGGGAATGTTGGCCCTAGACCTATCTTCATTGAAACGGCGAATGCCACTGTCTTACTGGGCACTTGAAGGTTCCTCCAAACTGTGCTTTAAAGCAGTGTTACGGATTAAGATGTTACACGACCGTCTCAGAAAATATTTAGGATTGGCCACATTAAGGAAAATGCAGAAAGAGCTTAGGAAGTAAACATATCAGTCATTTGCTGGCCATTTAAAAGATACTTAAATCAGGCTTCTCCAACGAGTAGCTCGGGATTTGCTTGGTTGAACTAACAAATACATTTCAAAATTGAAAAGCATGTATTTGAGATGAAAATGTGTGTATTTTTCCAGAAGTCATAAGTTAATGTTTGGAGAAAAATGGCTGATTGTCAACAGAATTTCCAGTTTCCAATTCAACAATTTCAACCACTGAGTTGGATAAAAATAAACATATGTTTTTCCAGTGTTAATATACCCTTGAGGATGCTTATCTGCTTTCAAATCCAGATTTTATTTTATGTTTAAAGCTAATATTTGAGTGATAAATCACGTGGCGCTGGGGGGGCTTATTATTACAATGGTGCCAGGGGGGGCACTACACTACGGCTGTTATGTATTACCCATAAAGAGCCATTGCATATTGATAGTCTTTTTTGCATCACTGCTGGTAACCCTGCCTGATGCATTGAGGAGATCACTGCTCATAGTCTTGAATGGCGAAGCCACCAATATAATCTTGTATGATGTTGTCGATATTACAACGCTAATATTATTAGTAGCTCAGGACGATTTTCAGTGAACATAAGTAGCTCTTAGCACAGAAAAGGTTGGAGACCCCAGCCTTAAATATTTATAGAGGAAAAGGCGGTACTGCAAACCTCGATCAATGTTTTTAGGTTAAAAAAGTATTTTCCAGCTGTAAAGTATTGTCTTATACAGGTAATTCTGTTATCGTTTTTCGAAGGCAAGAAGACTCCTGGATGTTGTCAAAGCAAAGGGAAACGAAGCAGCTCGGTGCCTCTTACAATGCATTCAAGGTTTACAAGAGAAAACAACTACATTGCCTGGTGGTAAGAAATACACATCTGTAAAAAGGCTAACACAGTTTGGTATACCGACCAGGGAGAGATCTTTTAATGCTTGTTTCTCCATATTAGAGAAACTGTAACAAGTTGACAATCAGCTGTAGTGCTTTGTTTGCGGTCTCTGTGCACTTTGGTATTACAGACGTAGCTGCATCTGCGCTCATACAAAATAAGCACTTTCATTCCTTGGAGGAAGGGGACATTCCGTTATTTGCACGGGGGTGTGCCAGATGTGAAATAGGGAGTCACACTTGCATATATTCTCCATATGAAAGTATTTGGAATTACCATTACTGAATGATATTTTGAGTTACACTTCTTGGATTGGGGAATAGCTGGGCTGGCACAGAATTACTATGTGGAATCAGCATTGTGTTCCTTATTTTTAGAGGTTTAACGCACACAGTTATCACTAGCTCTGAGCAGATGGTAAATGTATTCGAGGGCTTCTTTGTACTACAGGTAAAAGGGAGGATTGTAGGTACTGTAGAAGAGGAAATGAGAAAGGTAGCTCTGGCAGGAGCCAGAGGACTAGGCGGGAATTACTGGCCAATAAAATCATATCCGATGTTCCTGCTCTCAGTGCTGAAACAACTGTCTGTCTGACTGATAATTCCACCAAACCTGTGTATCACAGCCGAACAAATCCACTTTAGTCTTCTCTGTCCAGAAGTCTTGTGGTTCACTATAGTGCTACTTTGCAACCCTAAACTGCGAGAAAGTGTCTTTTTGCTTGGTCACCCACATTTTTTTGCTGACTGATATTACTGGTTTTTCAACTCTGCACACTTGGGCACTGAGGTCCAGGCCCCCACACAACATGGTAAAATTAGCTAATCATATTTAACGTACAGTAAGGCCATAGTATATGGTACAGACAAATACACCAATAGCATGGACAATTAAATGTTTCCAGCAGTTATTGTGTCATCCACTTGAGCAGCAGAGAAAACATAGCAACAGCCCTACCTTTGTAGCCTGACTCCAGTGGCTTTGTAACCAGGAAGTGAACCTGTCAAAATAACCCTTTTTGACAGGAAGGAACCCAACTTTTAAATATTAAACAAGTCACCCCCCAAACCCCAATGTAGACCTTGGAGCCCACAATGTAAAGTACCTAGTATCTAAAAGTGGTACATGCAAGAATTTAATGTTGGCATGAACTTACAGTGACTATCCTCCACTGTTAGGTGTGTAGCAGTCCTTTCAGAAACACTAAAGTTCAGATAAAATATATTTTTCATCTATTGATTGGGTTAAGCTACAGAGGCTTTTAAACCCCTATTTTAAATATTCATTAAAATCCAATTCAATGGTGATGTCTGATTTTTAGTATATATATTTAAGAAAGTGACTTAAAAAAAGTTACACTTTACTTGCCAAAGCCTCCAGTAGATTACGTAGCATTGGCCTTCTAACAAATGGGCCTGCCAGTGCAATGAGGTTGAAAACTGCTCCCAGAGCTGGAACAAGGGCTAGGCCTTTTCACAGGAAGACCTGGGTGTGAGGTATGTGACAGATATCAGTCCAGGAAGGACAGCTGGGGAGGGTTCAAGAACTTCACTAACCTGAAATGGACCAGGGTGAGCCCTGCCCATTCATGGTTTAGAGTAAAGGGAGACCTGTGAAAGAGAAGCTTTTTGCTCCATTGGCCCTCTGAAGCTAGTTCCTAGTGGGAGGTGGAGCTGGCCCCAAACCCAGTTTGGTGTTCCTGCAGAGGACGGGACTGCTCATTTCCCTTTTCCCTTGCTGGCACACAAGCTTTCTTCGGGACAGAAAGATTCATCTATGTTGGGTTTGCCCCCTGACTAATGCACTCTGAAATTCTTTGCAGTAAAGCAAACATTATGTGCTGCAAAACTGAGAAGAGTTGCTCCTGGGAAAGTTTTTTTCATTGGTTATGGAGTGCCCAAGAGTCAGAAGAGGACTGGATCTGCTCTTTGAAACCTGTGTGGAGACCTGAAACGCTGGACCTGCTCGGACTTGTACTCGGGACTAAGAAGTGGACTCCAAGAGTCTGGCTACTGCGACACAAAAAACTGCAACATGCCTTTTTGCTTAAATGCGCAGCTGATCATTAGCAACTGGAACAGCACTGAACCCTTCTAGTGGCCTCTGCTGGAGTGATTCCTGGTCCCAAATTTCTGTCCCTGTGGTCCTGCCAGACGTAGAAGTGATCAAGAGGAGGTGCTCCAGAAAATCTGAAAAATTGGAACTTTCAAGACCTCCAGAATGTCTGTCGGACCTCGCAGCACAGGTGTTCGATTTCAAAGTGGCTTCCTCTGATACAGCTTCAGGCTTGTCCCGCTGGAGAATTTTCAGCTCCATAAAAAGCGACTAAGGGATGTATTCACTGAGATAAATTTACAAATGTGTGAATCTACACATGTAAATTTACTCTTAAAATTTGTACTAAGGTTACTGCTTTTGACTATTAACCATTTCTGAGTGTAAATATGCTACAAAGTGTAGACTTGTATGTATCCACCCTCTAAAACAGGAGTGGGCCATATTTATAAGTGTAAAGTTACACAGACAAAAAGGACCCAAAACAGTACTAGCTCAGACCTGGAGTAAGTCTAGCACCGCACATTGCCAACCACTGGTACTGCAACACCATCCAATAAAAAAATATTAGAGGAAGGAGCTTAAAGTAGAACCCCATAGCAAATAACGTTAACAACATTTATTTATTTCAACTTTTTAAAACTATATGTACATTTAATTCAATGTTAAAACATTACATATAAATACAAAATACATTATTTTATGATAAAATATGTTAATAATATTTTTTTTATTTAATAACAAATTTTAGTGGTATTTTTGACGGGACATCATGGCCCAGGGGGCCCATTGCATGCATCCAATTAGAAAATATTACATAATTGTACCAAGATTGTAATACATCAACAAAGGCATTAAGGAATAATAAAACTATTCAAACCAACTCTGGCACAGGCAGTGCGCCCCACCGCAACCCTTAAAGATTGCCTGTCTAGTTCATCCGAGTGGTCAGGTCCGCTAATCAAGGGAGGGTCCATGACTATGTGGGTGTATGTCCTGTATAATGGAAGATTCTAGGGATTGTGTGGGGGCAGGTCTATACCCCTGTATTCAGCCCAGCGAAACCAAATCTTATTATGCTTCTGTGGGCTGCCCTGCGCCTTGAACACAGCTATCTCCATCCCCGTGAATTTATCCATAGCGCGTTTCCACCCGCCCACAGATGGCGGAGAGGTCCCGTTCCAGTGCTGGGCTATGTCCCGCTTGGCTAATGTAAGCCCCAGAAATAAAAGGTGTTGCTTATATCAGTTTCCCCCAATCCCATTGGTGCTGTGTAGTTGGAACAATTTGGGATCCAGAGCAAGTCGCCAGGATAGGACCTGTTCTAAGCACAAGGTCACCTTCCGCCAGAAGGGCTGAAGTGCCCTGCAACTCCATACTGTATGCAAGAAGGTAGCCTCCTCGTCTCCGCATCTAAGGCAGGTGGGGGCGGAATAGCGCCCATACGCCAGAGACAGGACCTCGTGTAGTATGCTCTATGCATATATTTGAATTGGATTAAGCAGTACCGTGTAGCGATAGCGGCTCCACAGGGACTTGCTAGGGACTCAGTCCAATCATCATCTGTGAGGTCTGGAATGTCCACTTCCCATGTCGTGCGTAATGTGTCTAGTGTGGTGTGATTATGCATGATTAGTGTTTGGTAAATTTGTCTGATTTTCTGGGTGCCTAGGTCTCCCATCAACAAGCGCCCCTCCAGTGGGTGGAACTCCGGTAGGTCCACCAGGGATCAGATATGTGGTGCCGGTGCATACCTGATCTGAAGATATCTATAAAATTGACTGCAGTGTAGCTGATATTCTGTTTGCAATTGTTGGAAGGACTTAAGCACCGTCCCGTGCATTATGTCACCCAGTGTTGAAATCCCAATAGTGTCCCATGCTCGGAATCCTGGTAAAGTGGTGACCTGGCAGAGGTAGGTACAGTGCCAAAGGGGGGTCGTCTGTGTCAGTCGCCCTTTCCAGTCCATCCTCTTAACTGTGCATTGCCACATTAATATTAGCACTTTACATGCTGGCGTTAGGTGATCTGGGTTCGCCTTGCCACATAGAGGGTCTAGTAAAGTCTGAGGGTTCATCGCTCGCCTTTCGACTGTGAATGCCGGATCTGCCTGTGCACTGTACCACCACTCGTTAATGCTGAGTAGGTGAGAGGCGGAGTAGTAAGCATATATGTCTGCCGCGGCGGTCCCCCTGCAATAGGTGGACTGTGTGCAGGTCCATAGGGCCACCCTAATGGCACCCCTCCATACAGGAACTGATTTAGGAGAGCATTAACTTGTCGGAACCACAATTGTGGGATGGCATACAGGAAATTTTGAAGTCAGAACAGTATTCGTGGAAGGTAGACCATTTTGAAGATGGTTGACCGCCCGTATAGAGATAGGGGTAGAGGCGACCACACCTTTTTCTCCTCCCTGTGACGCGGTAATATTGGATGAATATTATGTGACCATGAGATAATTGGACATGGCGAAATGAATACCCCTAGGTATTGGAACCCTCCCGTATCATGGGTTAGTTGAGTCAACCAGGAGCCCCTCCCCTGGTCTCCACAGATCGGGAACAACACCGACTTCGCCGGGTTGGTTCTGAGCCCAGTGGTTTCCCTGAATACGCGAAGTATTTGCAAGCTACGCGGGCCGGAGAACTTGGGGTCCGTGAGAAATAACAAGACGTCATCTGCATATAATGCAATTCAGTCGGACGTTTCTATGGAACATTTGTATCCCCGCACCAGGGGGTGCCACCTCACCCATGTCGCAAGGGGCTCGATCGCCAGAGCAAATAATACCGGGGAAAGCGGGCATCCCTCTCTTGTGCCTCGATGGATTGAGAATCGCTTCAAATGTGTCCCCGCTACCCATACTGAGGCGGAGAGATCTGTGTATAGGAGCCTGACATATGAGAGTAAACGCGGGCCGAAATTAAGTGCTCGCAAGAGGAGAAATAAATAGTCCCAACTGAGTGAGTCAAATGCCTTGTCAATGTCGGCGAGTAGGAGGGCTGCGGGGCGACCAAGGTCTGGGACCTTCCCGATGGCATTGTGGACTCGCTTGATATTGGGCCGTGTGGATCTGTATGGCATGAAACCCGCGTGGTCTGGATGTACAAGCTCGTGGATATGTGTGCGTAGATGCTCAGCAAGGACCTTCCCAAGGAGTTTAGACTCAATGTTCAGGAGGGAGATAGGGCAGTATGAGGAACATTCCTCAGGTGGGCGTCCCGGTTTAAGGAACACCACAATTTCGGCATGTCGCCAGTGTGGGGGGAGTATTCGCTGTTCTAGGGCTTCATTGAGCGCCCTAAGGAGGTGTGGGCCCAAGAAGGTCATGAGAGATCGTAAGAATTCACTTGGGAAACCATTGGGGCCCGGTGCCCTGCCAGGACGCAGGCCCGATTGTGCATTACCGAATTCTTCTACAGTGATTGGCTCTTCGAGTTGCTCACGGATGTGGTCGGGCAGTGATTTTGGTGGTATATCTCTTAGAAATTCACCAATTTGGTCTTGGGATATGGTTTCTTGTTTTGTGTTCAGTGCCGAGTACCATGATGCGGACACCTGAGCGACCGCGGTGGGTGTGGTGCATAAAGTCCCCTCTGTTTCGCAGTGCTGGTACTGGAGAGGTCGACAGTGCCGCCTGACAGAGGCGGTGCAGCATTTTGCTTGACTTGTTGCCCCCATTGGTATATTCTGGATTGGGTCGCTTGCCATACATGTTGGACTTCGTTTGTAAGCAACTGGTACAGTTGCTGTTGCGTGAGGAGGAGATCGCAATTGGCATTGGCTCTTGTGCCCTCCCTTACTTTGGTCTTTAGAGCGGGCTGCCGTGTCTCTAGGGCCACCACCTGCGCTTGGCGGCGGCGTTTCTCTCCTGCTCGGTGGCTGATATCCACCCCCCGTATCGTGGGTTTAAGAGCTTCCCATAATGTCGTTCAAGAAGGGGCCGTGTACGTATTGAACTCTAGGTAGTCCATGATTGTTTGTCTGAGGGTGGCTTGATAGGACGGGTCTCGCAGATGCCAGGGCGGCATGCGCCATCTGAAGGGAGATGTACGGGGTCCTACGTTCAGGTTTAGTGTTACTGGGGAATGATCTGATAACCCCCTGGGCAGGATAGAGACTCCTGTGAGCCTATGAATGTGTACTCGTGGGAGGAAAAGGTAGTCTATTCTAGAGAATGACCCGTGTACTGCTGAGAGATAGGTGAAGCCTGACTCTGCTGGATGGTAGGCACGCCATGCATCTGACCACTCGGAGCAGAGACAAATCCGTGCAGTTTAGATGCCCCCGCACAGCGTCCTGGCCCCGCCTCTCGCCACCGGTCAATAGGTGCCATAATGTCATTCCAGTCATTCCCTATTACTGATAAGCCATCTGGGAGCTCTCCCCATAACTGTACGACCTTGTCTACAAGGGTCTGCCCAAAAAGGGGGGTGCATAGAAACTACCAAGTGTCAGGGATTCCCCATGTAGTGTTCCCAGGATAATAGTGTATCTCCCACCCGGGTCGGACCATATTTTGGAAAGGCTGTAAAGGATCCGACGGTGTATTAGAATCGCTATACCCCGTGACCCCCGGACGAATCTGGAGTGAAAAACCTGGTTAAATTCATAGCGGGCTAGGCATGGTGCCTTAGTTCCCAGCATATGGGTTTCCTGCATAAGGAGTATTTGTATTTGTATTTGGGTGTTTGTAAAGCGCATCAATCATCCTGAGGGACATCATGGCGCTAGGGCTGAGTGTAATGCAGTGCAGTTTACTCTAGGATTAACCATCAGCAGGGTCAGTATCTAGGGAAAAGAGTGGTTTTCAACTTTTTCCTGAACAGTAACTAGTCGTCTGTTAGACGTAGGTCAAGTGGGAGGTTGTTCCAAAGGACCGCGGCTGCTTTAGAGAAAGATCGATCGCCCATCTTGACCTTGGTCGTACGTTTGACCGAAGCAAAGGCCAGATGGCGCGATCTCAAGTTACGTGATGGGACATGAAATTCTATTTTGTCGCGTAAGATGTGTGGGCCTTTTTTGTGCAGGGTTCTGTGTGCCAAGCAGAGGAGCTTGAAACTGGCTCTTTGGCGCACTGGTAGCCAGTGTAGCTCTTTCAGGCAGTGGGAGGCTGAACTATATTTCTTTTTGTTGCAGATTAGTTTGGCGGCGGCGTTCTGAACCGCCTGGAGACGGGAGAAGAGATAGTCGGCCATGCCAACATAAAGAGCATTGCCGTAGTCCAGCCTGCTCATAAGCAGGGCTTGTGTCAACTTTTAATCTTTTAGCCTGCTTTAGAACTGCTCCCCGTTTGATTTTATCTAGTATCCCACGGACATTCCATGTCATGATATTGAGCCCACCAGACTCAGTATTAGCGGTATGTGTAGTCATCTGTTCCTCGGGGGGTTTCCGGGTGTGAGGTGCGTGTATGAGGTCTATGGTGAAGCCGTGCCTGTGCCTAAACTGAAATGAACTCTGCAGAACTGAATAGAACTCTCGCCCCCTCCTCCCCCCACTCCAAAACCTCAGCCAACATGAAGTACCTGTTGCGGTCAGAATGGCCCCAGGACCCCAACGGGGGGCCCCAGGAGCCTACCGCCAATGGTTCCCCAATGTCCCAAAACCCTCAACCATAGTGTCTCAGGGCATGCAGTTAACACCTGTTGGGGTCCCCCAAGCCAAGTAATATTCCAAGGGTGGACCACCCAAACCAAGTCTATGTATAATCAGCCTGAGGGCTTGTAACTGGGCACTCTGCGGTTTTCCATTGCAGTCAGGAGTCTTCGCCCAGTGCCTGGGAGTGCCAGTTGGACCTGGACCTGTGCCGTCGTTTGGAGGTGGACTTCTTTGGCGATTCCTTCCGTTGCTTTGGTAAGAGTCAGTGGAGGCGGAGTATGTGGTCTGAGGTGAACGGTTTCGTCGGCCCATGTGAAGACAGCCTCTGGGATGTCAAAGAATAAGGATTTGTTTTTGTAGATTATATGCATCCGTGCTGGGTACAATAACATATATTGAATGTTCAGTTCTCGGAGTCTACGTTTGGCCGCTGCGAATGACTGGTGGTGCTGTTGATTGAGCTGGGTATAGTCGGGAAAGATCATGATGTTATGAGAGTCATATACCTGTTTATCTCTGTGGCCCCTGGAAAATTGAAAGATGGTGTCCCGGTCCATATAGTTCAACAGTTTAGCTATGATAGGTCGGGCCGCTCCCCCTGGGGGGGCTTCCTTATGAGAGTTCTATGAGCTTGTTCCACTACAAAACAGGAGGAAAGGGAGCCCTCCAGCAGAAGAGATCCCAACCACTGCGTCAGAAAACCCTCCATTGATGCGCCTTCGCATCCCTCCAGGAATCCAATAAGACGTAGGTTGTTTCGTCTTGCTCGACCACCCGCATCTTCCACCCGTGAGGCAAGTTCCTGGGTCACCACTGTGAGCTTATTGACTTTTTGTTGTAGGGTTGCGACCGTATCTTCCACAGATGACACTCTGGCTTCTGCCTCGGTGATGTGGTCCACGGCCTTCCAGAGGTTCCTGACGAAGAAAGGAAACTTCTGAACCAACTGCACTGATCTTGGTATCCAACATGTTGCGGGACTGCATTATTGCAGCAAGCAGGGTGGAGTTGTCTGGAACAGGCCCCTCCCCCCATCGACACCGCCTGCCCCCATGAGGGCAGTGGTGTATTGGTCCAGTGTACTTTGTTTTGAGGTAGGGCCCGAGGACTTGTCTTTTGTCATGATGATAGGAGGAAGGCAGGACCACAGGCCGAGCACTACCTCTCCTGTCACTTCACTTAGGGAGCAACAGCTTTGTGGCACCGCTGTCTTCTCCAGGTGTCTCTTTGGGGAGGTATCAGGGCAGATCACTGCGGGCCGGGCCTCACGGAAACAGGCCGCAAGCCTCACTGCGACAAGCTCTGCCACTTCCGCAGCCTGGGAACAGACCGCAAGGCGGACCCCTTAAGGGGATCACACCCGCCAGACCCCAGCCCTCTGCCCACATCTCTGTTGGACTGCCACATGGTTTACCCCTGAGTCTGACTGAATTGGTGTGGGCCCAGACTGCGCTTGCGCCAGGCGTCTCCCGTAAAAGGCCCCGCCTTCAGGCTGTTGTTGTGTTGCGGGGGGGAGAGGCACAAAGTCACCCCCATCCGTGTGCAGTAGTGTATGGTCCCATGCTGTGGGCCTACCTTGTTTCGGCCAGGAGCCCTGTGGGGCTGATGATTCTTGGCTACAGTTTGAGCCCCTGGGGTGCAGGGCCTCCTTCTCGGCCTGATGGGTTGAGCATGCTGCTCAGGTGCTGAGGCCGGTATCTCGCCGGAGTCCTCTGTGCTCCCAGGTTGTTGTTGTGTTGTGTGGGGGGGAAGGATAAGTACAGAGTTGGCCCCTGCCCTGTGCGTTGTGACGAGTGATCCCGCACCGCGGGCCTACCTTGTATGGGCCGTGAGCCTTAGTAGTTCCATGTTTCTGGGCTGCAGGTTAGGCCCCCGGGGCGCAGGTTCTGCCACTCGGCCCGGTGGACCGCCCGTGCTGTTCATATGCGAAGAACTGGATGCCGCGCCGGAGCCCTTCGTGCTCCTGAGCAGGCCCTCCGAGGGAAGAGCCGACTCGCCTCGTCACTGCCACGTTGGGGGGGCACCGCAAAAGTGCACACTGCCTCTCACCGTCACTGCCCTGGCCCCAGCCGGGCTAGCCCCCCAGAGCCGGCCACACCTTACCGCTGCTCCAACTTCCTCTACATACCACCTGGGCCGGGGAGGGCTCGCTGTGTGGTCGAGCCGCGGCCAGGCGGCATGTGCAAATGCCATCTATCCTCTCCGAACCTCACCCCGGTGCAGCCGGGTCAGACGGCGGGGCGCCACATGTCGCAGAGGCCGGGCCCGGACGAACTCGGTTCAGGGACGATCTCTCGCGCCCCGTGGCGTTTCTCCCTCGGTTCTAGCTCGTTGCCCGGGGCCCCCCACTAGTGTTAGTGTCTCTGGGTCTGCCCGAGGGGTGGTCGTTGTGGATGATGCCGGATTACAGCCTTGGTGAGATGGAGCTCTTTCAAATGGCATCCGCCCTGATGGCTTCCCAAGCCACGCCCGTTATTAATCTTTTTAAATGTAAAATAAATACAACTTTAATTTAAAAAATACTTTCGTTGAAATTGATTCTATACTTAACGTTTTGTAATTTTTAATACATAATAAGTAAATACAAACATTTTGGATTTTTAAAATAAATCTTTAAAAAATAATTTTAATTTGATATATTTAAATTAATTAAATATGTAATTCCCAATTAAGTTAGAAGTGTAAAGTTACTACTAGTAATTTTTCATATGTAGGCAGAGTTCTCTGCCACAGGGCAGCGATCTCCCTATTGTAAACTAAAGGGGAAATTAAAAAAGTTGATTCAACTTAAAAACAAAATAGTAAAAATATGTGTAGGTTTAATATTAATATAAATTAATTTGATATGTTTATTGTACTTATTTTAAATATAGAACAAAATAAAAAAATGCTACAGTACTGTTAACGTAACTATGAATTTAATATTTTATTTATTTAAATACATTAAATGAAAATTACTTTTTAACAATATATTTTTACAAAATTGCACTTTAAAGTAAAATGTTTATATTTACCCATTTTGTATTAAAAAGTACTAAAAGTTATGTATAGAATGAATTAAAATTATTTATTGAATTTTAGGTTAACTTTATTTTTAGATTAAAAAAATTATTAAAAATATTTTACCTCAAAATATGTACTCCATATTTATGTATACTTTTTATAACATTAAATGAAATGCATATACATTTTTAAAAAGTCAAAAGAAATTGATTTATTTTAACATTATTTCCTGTGGGGTTTCATTTTAAGTCCCTACCTCCATTTTCTTCTATTGGATTGGTTGCAGTACCAGTAGTTCACCATGTACGGCACTGGACTTACTCCATGTATCAGCTGGAATATATTTACTATTATTTTGGGTCTTTTTTGGCTATAGTACTTTTAGAAGTGCAGTTTGTGAAGAGCAAAGAAATTATTGTTTTTTGGGGCAGTGTCTGTTCTTCCCTAAATCCATTCTTCGCCTTCTCTAAACCCCTCCTTACTCCTCCCTAAACCCGTACCATTTAGTAGTAAGTGTTCCCCTTTTTCCAGCCACTCCCTGAGTCCCTCCCACATTTAATATTAAGTAGTAAGCTTGCACGTGTGACGGTATCCCTCTAGAAAAGATAGGGTAGGTTGAGGTTTGCACTCGTAGGTCTATGAATAACATTTCACAGTAAGTGGTACTACTGCAGTACTACAACGTACTATGTAGTGCTGTTTGAGTATAAGCCTCCATGTCCGAATGTGGAAACCTCGACCAGACGAAGGTCCGAAAAGTATCAGCCCGACTCGAGGACCTTGTTGGCCACAAAATTTTAATTTCTCCCACTCTGAGATTTTTTGCCAACAGCAACACCTTCGAAGAACCTCGTCCAGCAGCTATGCGGCTTCAAGGTGACTTCAGTGGATACAGCCTGCAACCTTGTCCAACTGGAGTGATTTTGACTTCCATTTCAGTGACTAAGTCAGAAAGTAAACTCTTTGACCATGACAGACTCGCTTGGTGTATCCAACACCTGCTTCATTGCGGTCGCCTGTAATCACTCCTAGTTCTCAGTCAACCACAAACAGTGACAAGTGATGGCACTTTACTTTTTCTTGCCACTTTTTGTCTTAAATCTTAAAAAATTCATCTCTCCCATTTACCCTCATTGGAGTTTTGTCCTTTTAGTGTCATTTTGCTTATTAAATGTTTCTCTATTGTGTTTTGACTTTTTAACTGTTTTGTTACTAAATACTTTCTACATTTGCCTAAGTTAAGCTTGTCTGCTCTGTGCCATAGCTACCAGGAGGCCAACTCCTAGTTTAAAGTATTGAAACTGTGTTTTACCCTGACAGGTTTGTGATCTTATTCCTCCTGATGGACTCACATCAACCCCAATTAATAACCCACCATCTTCCATAAGCCATGCTGCAATTTACTTTTTTTGGGAGAAGTGCTGTCCTGGCTACCGTTCCACAAATGATATACTTATATAATCTTTACCTAGCTGCAAAATCTCAAACCATTTTTACAGAGGCGAGGATTCCGCTTTGAGATTCTTTGCAATCTCTGGGAGCAGTGTAGGGTCTGATCTTGGAATTAATTTGTTTGGATGCCACTCCTGGAGAGATTAGAAGCCATTGTGAACTTTCTCAGTTTAAAATAATGTCTCCAACTGTGGAATGAAGATCTTCGTATTGTTTGTAAATGGCTTCATAACCCTTCCCAGACTGATAAGCACCAAAAATTATTTTTCTTAGATCGTGACAGATATAATTTTATCTAGGCATGTTGTCATACCACAAATCTGAATGCTCCAGGCCAAACTAGCAAAGTTTCTATTCTTATATAAATAAGAGTATGATCCTTTCCTGATGATCAAGTAATTATGTGCACTTTCTGGCAGCACCTGATTCTAATTATATTCTTAACTGATATTGTAGCAGTAAGAGTACACTTACTTTTTTCATATAATGTTTCTTAATGCTGGCTAATGTTTTGTTCAATAAATGATGACAAAGTGAAATGTGTGTGTTTTTATTGGGCTTATGAGGTTAGCTTTATCTAGTATTGGACTTGGTGAGGACTAGAGGGAAAGCTAGACAAATAATATGTGAAACTTTGAAATTTTGAAACGGTATACTTTGTTTTAGCATCATTGTATATATGGGAATTTATACAGTGTAAATCTAGTTACAAAGCAATGAAGTAATGTACAAATATGGAATGAAATTACTTGTATGTAAACAATCCTAGAGGAAGTCCACATCAATTTTCCCTTCGGCTATCAAATGTGATTAAAACTATTATGAACTCTCCTGATCATGTAGTAGATTAGTGTTAAAATTGAAGATTTCCAGAACAGGTTTCTAGTTTGAATAAAAAATAAAAATAAAAAAAAACATTAGTTTAAAAAATATAAACTAACAACAATACAAAATATGGAATAGGTGAATAGTGTGATTGCCACGCAGATATGACACATAGTTTACAATTCCAGATCTAGAATTTGGTATGAGCATATGCAACTTGTGAAATCTGACCTGCCGTTGAATCAGAAGCTGCTTCATTCAGCCTGGAACTGGAGAAGAGTGACTTTCTTGTCTGGAAGCAGTCTCTGCCAAGAGCTTAATCAATGCACCCCTTTCTGAAGCTCGACCTGTGACACAGTCAACTTTAAATCCTAATCAAACATTTAATAAGCAATACCTTTTGTTCTGATGGCGAAATGCCCTCAAATCTTGTGGTAAATAATTATGCTCTCAAATCTAGTAGTGAACTTTCAGAATTGCTCTCTCATCGTATCAAGGATTCAGACACATGGGGCCTCATTACAATGAGGCTCTGAAAACCTTGAGGTGCCTGCCATGCGGAGCAGGGATTAACAGACTCTCCCATTTATCAATGTCGAGCTTGTGCTACGGCCGGTTTACAGCCGCAGCACAAGCTCCCATTGAGAAATGGGAGCATGCTACCGCACCATGTGCGGTCGCATTGTAATTGCGGTGTCGGGACCGCCGACTGGAGGTCGATCAGTCCCGAGACCGCGAGGGTGTCGGTCAGAGGCAGCTCCAACCGACATCGTAATTGGGCCCATGGTAGTTAGCTATCTATCTTTCCATTAAAAAAAATTGAGTATATGGATAAGCACATAAAAACTTTTATAGTTTATATAGCTTGTATAGCTAGTATCAATCTTAAAATGTCTTTAGGCGCTAAACTGTTAATTATCTGTAGAGCTTTGAAAACCAGACCTCACAAAATAGTTTTAAGAAACCTCCTAAACCTTTAGTGGGACATGGTTTCCATTAGGCAACTGTGAAGAAGACAGCAAAGATTTGTGCTTTTTAGGGACAATCTTCAACCATCATGGCGAGGTGAACGACTTCTGGGCTAGTACATTTGTACCTGATGATATTGAAGTGGGATTTGCTGGTGCCACAGATTCTGTATTCCTTGTGTGCTGGTAAGCAGATCTATCAACGAAGGGGCTTCAAATCCTAGAGACCTTCTGCTTTTGATGAACTTAATGCCCTCAGATCATCCCTCCACTTTCTAGGATATATTTTATCAATTACTCTAATGCAGATGCCATTTACGCATTTTATGAAAGCTCGGTTTTGTTAATCATGGTATGTTGTTAACGACTGGTTTTGAATGTTAGCAGTGATTTTAATTAATCCTGAAATAAACTTTAATTTATTTTACTTTAATGCCACTAGCCTGCCTCTATGAAGAAGGAAGGACTACTTGGTGAAGTTCCTGAGTGAATATTGCCTTTATGTCGTCTTCATTGCAGTTAAGCTGATACTGTTACATAGTTTGCACTGTCATAAGGTTTCTGCACATACACAGAGCTATGCACAGGAAAATGAGACCCCGGAATACAGTGGTTTGCCACCATATACCGTAGCACCCAAAAACCCCAACCCAACTAGCTTAGCATCCCATTAGCACCCAAGTACTAATGTTTGGACAACCCAGAACACGGTATCTTTATCTCAGGACTCACAGAAGCAAGAACACTCTTTCGTCACTCACTCGTACTTGTCCACAAGGTGCGTAGGAAGAGACACTGGATAGGTTAAAATGTTTATTCCAACTTACGTGCTCTAATGTACAGTACACGTGTCAGTACTAATAGCATAATGCATATGACTAATATAAGCAGCATGGTTACAATTCCATAGAATACAAACGGGGAAAGCATCTCAGAGCTCAGTGGATAAACGTTTAAATAACATTACCACCCTCCCCTTGCAGTAAGATAGTTTATTATAATAATAGAAGACCTCTGGGCTTTGACTAGCGAACCCCCATACCTCAGTCTCTAGATGCAGAATTACATCAGCAGGACATCATAGCTCTTCTCACTGAAAGGGATTTCTCCAAGTGTGTTTAAGCGCTCGTAAACCACAGTATTAAAAGCATATCAAATCCTTCATGGCAATTGCACATAATGTTATGTCTGGGTGCGCGAGACTGGCCATATCAGGAAGAACCAGAATACATTGTTATGTGACCTTGTACATGTTTGTGCAGACTGAGCCCAAAAAGGTGAACAACAGAAAATGCAGACAGTGCAAAAGAACTTGGCACGAGCAAAGGGCGAGGAAGGCCCGGCTCAGTGTAACGTGCGCAAAGAAAAGCAGCATGGCAGCCAGGCCTAGGCCAACATAACAAGGCAGGTAACAATCCACAAGACACCCTCCCCTGGACAGTCCGGCGGCCAGGACAGAGGCCCATCAGAGGAGAAAATTGACGTCGGAGCACAGGGAGCGCCCAAACGGCGAAGGGCAGGTCAATCCATGAAAGTGAAAGTGCAGAAAAAGCCATACCCTCCAAGAGTTCATCATTGGAATCGTCAAAAAACATAGATGCCATCCAATCCATGAGTTCAAAAGAGCAGGAATGCTCCTCAGCAAAGGGAGCATCCAGAAGCAATGCGGGACAGCTTGCGTGATAATTGAAACAGCTTCGTTGTAGGAGATCCTGGGCAGCCGCCCAGATATCCCATTGCGCCAAAATCCCCAGTGCAGCCGCACGCGCCATACAGCCAGCGACGGAACAGTCCTGCTCATGGGCCTCTAAGGGACCCATCAACTGAACAAAATCCGGAACAGACAATGACGAAGTGGAGAGGCAATAATCCAGAGTCCAGGTGAAAGGACAGCGGACACAAGTCATCACAGGTTGCACGCAAGTGAAATACGCAAAGCGAAATGAAAGAGTATATGACACACTCAGTGTCGCCAATGGCAAGACACCAAAACCGGCCAAAAGTCGCTCACGGAGCAGCTGGAGGCGTTCTGGATCGAGCAGGTCCCATCGGGGAGCAGCCATTGCGCAGAAAGCAAATTAAGAGCAAGACACCAGCCGCTAAAGCGAGGATCAATGGGAAACCGCCAAAGACACTGGAAAATATAGAATGTATGAAAGCCGGGATGACACCAAAAATAGTCTGGAAGGAGGACACCAAGCCCGACCCCACGACCTTAAAAAAGTGTACTAGGCCTTCAGTGTTAGATGCGTTAAAAATACGATGTATTAACTCCCCAAAATGTTGGGGGAGATTAGTGTTTAAAAGGGCCTGTATTTCACTGTGGGTACTCGCCACCTGGAGAATGAATGTCTCCCGGGCGGACGTGAGCATAACTTCCTCGTTTAATAATAGTGCCTTTATTCTGCTCAGTCTATTGAAATCTGCTTCCATGGTAGGGATGGAAGGCCAAATAGAGATATCAACCTTGCCATGAGGGGGAGGAAAAAGCACATTTTTGCAGCAGACAACCCTGTGCGAAACTGTTACAATGTAAGGAATGCCAGCTTGCAGGCCACAACAGTTTTCGTTATTTAAAAGTAAATAACTACCATTGGAAAGGAGAGTGAAAGTAGGTGAAATAACAGGAGCAGGAATACCTTTCAGCACACAAGCAAGATTAGGAGAGGAAACGCTACATGAGCCATGCAATTTAATGTGTTTACAAATAAGCGAATGACCTATAGTCGAGTCGCAGTACTCCCCGTGAGAAAGACTTCCTTGCCGTCCCGAAGGCATTTATACATGAAAGGCAAGGACCAGAGTTCATGCAGGAAAGCACTGCCCAATGGCCGGTAACGGCCCACAGGATAATGTTTCATGCACGAGTCAAATTCAAACAAGGAAAATGGTAAAGCTATAACCCCATGGACTAGCCATACAGCAGAATCGAGTTCTGCAACAGAGAACGGCAAAGGATCCACCTTTTCGATATGTAATAGAGTGTACGTTGCATCCTTCATGGACATAAATTGCTGTTTGTCAGTTAAGTTAAAAGGTAGAAATAAGGCAGAGGTGTTCAGAAAATGCCAAGGCACTTTACCTAACTTGAGCGTTTGTAAAGTCCATGCAAACTGCATAACTGAGCGCAATTGATTCTGACCATGATATAACACAGAAACATCATCTTGTACAATATCAACAACAGAGGACACAATATTCTCTAAAGTGTAAATGCGAGAAGACAGGGTATTAATACTATTGTCAACAACAGCGAGCACCTTTTCCATATTTGCTTGATCTATTTCCCGAAGACGGGAAGCAGCTTCCATTTGTGATAGCTTCCAGAGTTCATTATATGTTTCATAAATGAATCTTTTAGGTCGGGGACCACGAGGTCCCAAAACAAAGTCGGACAGATCAATATTGCCTGTAAGGAGGGACAAATGTTGTTTAACAGAATCAAGGGACGAATGTTGCAGCCATTGTTTGCATAATTTACCAACAGAGTATGTAGTGACAGTACGGGCATCAGTAAACCTCGGATCAGGCCTATTCTGTGTGTAGCTAGCACCAGTATCATGAAAACGCATTTGACATGCATTAGATGATATAGGCCATACTAACCAGGGTGACTGAACCAGCTCAGAAACATTAAACGAGTTATTTTGTAACATTGCCTGCAGGGACACGAGGGACAGATTGAATCGTGAGCTTTCATTTGGAAAACTCGACAGGGATGGTATTGATGGCGTATTCAATTGTTTAGTGGTTGCTAAGCCCCAACATGTAGTCTGATAGATGGAAGCATTTAGGAACATAATTTGGGTAGGGATGAGGCACGCACGATGCAACGCCTCGGTTCCCTGTACCTGCCATGGCTTGGAGCCCCAAATAGATTTTAAATCCACTGTATTATCCCAGTACTCATAACCACCCACAGCTAAGGCACTTAGAAAGGAACCTGAATAAAGCAATTTGGTGTGTGTTAACATAATTTTCTGAGTTGATGTGTTATTTAGTCTAAAATAATAGGATGCAGGGTTCGACCGATTAAAATCAGTGAAATAATTAAACTTATTTCGAAGAGTTTGAGAGCTACCTGGCAAGGGGTTTGGACAATGTTCCCATTGGGTATGGTTAACAGAACTACGCAGGGCACTGGGCTTATGGAGAAAATGATTACCCCAATGTTGGTAACAATACAAATCGGCATAATTAGCAGAATTCATATATAAATCTTCAGCATTAAAAGATGCATAATATTTTAAATCGGCAAACAATGCTTCAACGGCATGCACATCCCAATCATCAGAATGAATATTATTTTGTACTACATCACCCATTGAAACACGAAGGACATTAGGTACATTAATAATTTCCGTCGGACCATGGATTTGATAATTCACTGCATCCCATACGATGCCATCAGCAACTGGGAAGGCTGAAATGTTCACAAATGTGTGGTCACGCTTCATGATGTGAGACGAGGAATGAGGAGCCAAAGTTCCAGAAACATAGTCTACAGCAGAGCGTTCAGGTAAATAGTGACCATTGATTAGTAGAAAAAACACTGTGACAAAGCCAATGGACATGAACAAAAATATCAAGAAAAGTACCAACCAGAGGTATGTCCAGGGGGGAATCAAAAAATTGTCTCTAAACCAGGATATAAAAATACTGAACTTGGATGGAACTTTTGAAGATGTGGAATCCGAATCAAAGGAATAACGAGTCGGGCTTAGTGGCGTTGTTGGTTGATGTGCCACCGATTCTGATGCAGGATATGTATACTCGTCCTCGTCGATATTGGTGGAGAGTTGGGGATCAATCGTAGTTTCAGGCAAATCAACCATCTCAATTACAGCATCAGCGATCGTTCGTGCAGATGGACTATGAACATATGTCCGATAAATGGCAGGACAAGAGACCGCTGGTGTGACACTATTCAGGATCGGCCAGGCGCTGTAGCTTGACATTTTCAACTGAGATGTATCTGTTCTCTTTGCGACCAGGAAGCGGTGGTAAAATGACTGTACGTGTTCCCTTCAGGCCAAGAACTGGAACCGGTGCACGAAAAGAGGGGCCAAATTCTTTTTTGTTTTCAACCTTCTCTCGAACCAGTTCTCCAACTTTCGGAAGCCAGCCGGCTACCTGAATCTGCAACGCAGGATCTGTGGCTGAAGGCAAATGTGTAGTTGCAAGTTTGTCTCGGGCTTCTTGTAAGTCCTGTAACATAGCAGAATGGTTATCTACATCAAACTTGGCGGATTGCGCCGCGATGTCTGGACCCTCAAGGTCAGGCACAAACATTCTTATGCCAAAGAGCATTTCGTATGGGGTCCGCCCACCCAGAGGTCTTCTAGGGAGATTATTAAGTGCACGCTGAACGGTATACAAATGGGCCAGCCAGTTCCTGCCAGTACCTAAAACCCTAGCTGTTAAGGATTGCTTTAAGTCACGGTTCATTCGTTCAACGATAGAGTTGCCCTCAGGCCTATACGGAGACGAAAATTTCACCCGCACCCCAAGCGAAGCCATTGCATCCTTGTAAGCCCTAGAGGCAAACGCTGGACCTTGGTCCGAATGGAAGGTGCCGCATGCGAAAATTCCCACAAAGACACGCAAATCCCTGATTACATTTCGGGCGTCAGCACTCCGTTGTGGCCAGACCCAGAGAAACCGTGTGCACGAGTCCACTGCCACTAAGATGTATTTATAAGCAGTGTCTGATGAGAATGGACCGCAGTGATCCAAGTAAACACACCCAAAGGGTCTGTTAGCAATGCAGAGCGGTGTTTGTGGTGGACGTGTTACCGTGGAAGGCTTAATCTGTTGACAAACGTCGCAAGAAAGCACAAAAGCACGGGTGTCTTTATATAACCCACGCCACCAATAACGCTGCTGCAAGATGGAAACCGTAGCTGACACACCTGCATGAGCAGAAGCCATGCCTTCGTGTGCAGCTGATATCAAGGCACTCCTGCGGTCCGCGTTGGGGATCAGCCGATCTCCAACGTCAGGTATAGTTACATAAGGAACCTGATCGGGACTTAAGTTGTAAGAATACTTGGAAGGGAAACCTGTAGGGTAATTATCACCTTCCTTGGTTGCAGCAATAGCTGCTAAAATAACAGGGTCTATTTTAGACATGGACCTGGTAACCGCTGCTACTGAACACGTGACTACTGCTGAACGGGCAGCTTCATCTGCCAGATCGTTACCAATAGCGTGTGCGCCCACCCGCTGATGGCCTAAGGTGTGAACCACCTGTGTGAGGGGCAGACGTTGTTGCAATTCTGCCACTCGAACCCAAAGCATTTTATGCTTAATTGTGCTCCCTTTTGCGTCCTTGTAGTCGTTTTTCGACCAGAAAAACAGATTGTCATTGTAAGATTGTACACAGTAAAAAGAATCACATACAATAAGAGTGGTCTCATCCTGTGAAGCGAACTCAAGTGCAAGTAGCAATGCATGCAGCTCGGCCAATTGTGCGGTACTGTCTCCAAGTGTGCGTGTGTGCACTACAGTGGATTTGAACTTGCCATCCACAAAGGATCCCGCAACAATAGCACATGCAGCAGAATAAGCGTGCTTGGACCCAGTGGCCGGTTGCGCCGAACCATCGGTGTAGATCACACATTTGTAATCCTCAAGCGGCAACAAAAACAGAGGAGGAGGATGAACAAATTCATACTGTAAGAACTCCTGAGTCTGAAGAGAAGAATCAAAAACAAAAGTGACGTCCGAAGACGTCAAAGATGTAGCCCATTGTATCCAACGGGGATGCATTGCTTTTGAGTTCGGTACACTTGCCTTTGTTACTGCCTCCAGGGCAGGACAGGGTGTTACCACCAGAATCCGCTTACCCTGTGCCAGTGCGCGTTCTTTTAGAATCGCCATTTGCACTGCAGTCAGAACTTTTTCAACAGATGTAAAGCGCAATTCAGCGGAAGTGTACAGATGTGACTTGTATGCGATAGGTACTGTATCACCTTCATTAAAGGTTAAATAGGTGAATCCCACCGCCCCCGGAATTATTCTAATCACCAGGTTTGTGTGGTTATCACGAGTCAAAAGATATTTAGACTCCAAAAGGTCTGTCTGCAAAGACTGCAGAATTGAGGTATGCTCAGGCAGCCAGCAAGACCTTGAATAAGTAGGTTGTATCAAAGCATACAAAGGCTTGATACGCTGGGCATATTCGGGAATGTAAGTACGCCCGAAATTCAAGAAACCCAGCAAAGACTGAAGTTTCTTCAGAGTATTTGGGGGGCACAAATGTGCACATTTTTCCAAGAAATGGGGGCTAAGCCCTTACCTTCGTTATTGAGCTCATAGCCCAAGAACAGAACAGTAAATTCAGCAATGTGTGACTTAGCAAAGTTAAATTTGTAACCCTGCTCCGCAAATTCAAGAATAATGCGGTCCACACGGGACAGATGCTGATATAACTCGTCGTCTGTCAGATAGATGTCATCAACGTACGAACATGCGTCTTGATCAATGTCATTTAACAAAGAAACAACACGGGCGGCGAATATACCCGGACTATTTTTATAGCCCATGGGTAATCGCCGGAACTGGAATAATTTACCACCGGATGTGAATGCGGTCCATTGACCACTCTCCGGGGCTAGGTTGTGCGTGTAGAAACCGTTTGAAAGGTCAAGTGTCGTTTTGTATTTTTTACGAACAAGACTGTCTACAAGCGCAGAACTGTGTGTATTTTGCACCGCAAAGTTCCGACAATGAGTATTTAAATGCCGGTAATCCAAAACTAAGCGGTACGATCCATCGGGTTTAGAAACCACGAAAAGGGGATTGTTCATAGGTGATACGCATGGTTCAATTACTCCCTGATATTCCAACTGTGTCAGAATTTCGGAGACGGGGCCTTTTGCCTGCCGTTTGATGGGATATTGGGGTTGTGGCTGCGGTAGTGACCGCAAAGGTATTGCATGGGGAGGTGACTCTTCATCCCATCCCACATGGTTGCGGTATAACGCTGGTGCCAGGTACACAGCCCACTCAGCTGCAAGTGCTTCAGCTTTGTCTTTTGGGACATGCCTTGAAAAGCTTGGAAGGATTACCTCCTCTCCTTTATGTGCAGCTAAAACGAATGGGGGTGGCCAATCCACCTCTGCTAACAAAATGTCATATGAAGAGGTTAGATTTTCCCAAAAAATCCCTTTTATTTCACGCGGTATGTCACCTTCAATTTGTATGACTATATTATATAGTCTGTCAGGGGGTGCCACTCTCGTGTCAGCTGTCTCTACAGTAACGAATGTTTCAGTTGCTGTCGCCTCCATATGAGGACGTAGCGCCTCCCGCACTATGGTAACTTCCGCGGCGCTGTCTAGGAGGGTTACTGCCCACGTCCAATTCTGGAGTCTCGTTCTCACCGTCTGTGGCATATTTCGCTGTTACAGCGGCAACCTTTTTCTTCTGAAATTGTGGTCGGGAATGGTGAAAGTCTTCCGCTTTCCCTCTGACTTGTTGTCGAGGTTGGTCTCGCTCCTGGGGAGCCTCTCGGCCCCTTCCTCTATCTTGCCGTTCTCCTCCACCAGCCTGTGACGACGTCTGGGCCTGTGAAGAACGAGGAGAACGCGTATCAGAGCTTTGAAACCTATCCGGTGATTTAATTCTCGACCTATCACGTAAATCATATGTACGTTCAGAAGAAACCGAAACTGGGGAAGCGCCTCTCGACCCCGGCTTCTTTTGTTGCTTACCCTGTTTTTTCTGTCTCCAACTCTTTTTAGTGAAGACTGGTTTATCATCTTTCTCAGATGCACTTTTTGTTTGTGTAACTTGTGATTGCGATTGAGTTTGCGTTTTTACAAAAGGCTTGTTGCCTAGGCTATTTCGTCCAATTGTTTTATAAGCCCGGGCAATGATTTTCGGTAATTCGCGGGGCCGGTCCAACTCTGGGACCAAAGCCAAAGCATTCGCTACTTGAAAGTTCATAGCATCGCCCTTGACATTTCCAAGGATCAGCTCAGCTACTACATCAAACACTCCCACTAGTCTCATCCCTAATTCCACAGCCGCTTCAGGGCCATGTTCATCCTGTACTTTTTTAATTACAGAGGGTAGAACCGTCATGGAAGGAGTTCCAAAACATTTTGAATAAACTGCTGCGAATACCTTACCCCAGTTTTCACATGATGTCAAATCGGGGATTATGTCTTTTGGCAAACTTATCGTGAGGATGCGGTGTTTATCTACTGGGGATGTATGTGGAAACACCGCTTCTATCTGATCGAACTTTTCTGCAAGCCAGTAAGGATAGTCGTCCTTATTTTGTGGACGTTTGCCCATCACGGAATTTACCATGACAGGACTTATGGACACTCCAGCTGCAATAGCTGGTTGGCCTGCGACTACAGGAGCAGCTCCATGGAGGCTACCTGTAACGTATGTCACTAAGGCTCGATGCACTCGCACCAATTCGGTATGCATAGTGCGCAGTTCCGCAATCGGTAATGCCAGATAATTTGGATGCGGGGTATACCCGGCCAATACAGGCCAAGTGGCCCCCTGAATTGATAAGGGGCCTAAACGAACTGCGGTAGTTGGTTGTGGTAGGGCGCCATTGAACCAAACACGGTGCTGCCAAGCCGTGAGAGGCACTTCAAGAGTGGTATAGGGTCGATAGGCAGCAGGAATAGCGGTGGGTTTATATTCATGAAACAGCTTATCACCTGCATCCACCGCCTCAAAAGTGATCCAAGTGTAAAACACTTCAAAGTGATAAGCCGCATCGGCTTGAACCACAAAGACCAACTCGACCCCAGTATCGGGCACTCCATACACAGCTAAGTGGTCTCGGAGTGCTCCTCGACTATGTGCAGCTATCGCCACACCAGCCATGACTAAACAATTATATTCGACAACCTAACAGGGAGCACAAAAATGGGTCTGTTAACTAACCTTTTTTAATAATATCAAGCTTGAAAGAACCTATAAAACATTCAATATAGGAGGTATCACCGTCACATACGCCTCCGGAAGCGTACGCGAGGGGTTTGTGGACAAGCACAAGTACTACTCAAGCGTCTCGCAGATAAGCTGCCCCACGGTGGTCGCGCCATGTCATAAGGTTTCTGCACATACACAGAGCTATGCACAGGAAAATGAGACCCCGGAATACAGTGGTTTGCCACCATATACCGTAGCACCCAAAAACCCCAACCCAACTAGCTTAGCATCCCATTAGCACCCAAGTACTAATGTTTGGACAACCCAGAACACGGTATCTTTATCTCAGGACTCACAGAAGCAAGAACACTCTTTCGTCACTCACTCGTACTTGTCCACAAGGTGCGTAGGAAGAGACACTGGATAGGTTAAAATGTTTATTCCAACTTACGTGCTCTAATGTACAGTACACGTGTCAGTACTAATAGCATAATGCATATGACTAATATAAGCAGCATGGTTACAATTCCATAGAATACAAACGGGGAAAGCATCTCAGAGCTCAGTGGATAAACGTTTAAATAACATTACCACCCTCCCCTTGCAGTAAGATAGTTTATTATAATAATAGAAGACCTCTGGGCTTTGACTAGCGAACCCCCATACCTCAGTCTCTAGATGCAGAATTACATCAGCAGGACATCATAGCTCTTCTCACTGAAAGGGATTTCTCCAAGTGTGTTTAAGCGCTCGTAAACCACAGTATTAAAAGCATATCAAATCCTTCATGGCAATTGCACATAATGTTATGTCTGGGTGCGCGAGACTGGCCATATCAGGAAGAACCAGAATACATTGTTATGTGACCTTGTACATGTTTGTGCAGACTGAGCCCAAAAAGGTGAACAACAGAAAATGCAGACAGTGCAAAAGAACTTGGCACGAGCAAAGGGCGAGGAAGGCCCGGCTCAGTGTAACGTGCGCAAAGAAAAGCAGCATGGCAGCCAGGCCTAGGCCAACATAACAAGGCAGGTAACAATCCACAAGACAGCACATTCACATCATAAAACTTCACTCTTTTTAAAGATTGTCCGAATACCTCATTGGGTTTTTGCCGCTTCCACAGAGTGAATATTTGGTTCAATTGGATTTTCAAATCACCCATATTAAAACAGCGTTAAACATGTTAATTAACCAAATTTGTAGCTCCAGTAAAAATACTGTTAGCTTGCATTCACTGAGGTCCACTTCACTGTCAGGGCTGGGGGCACTCAGACTAAGTGTGGGCATCAAGCCACTTGGGAGTACCCACCAAAGTGTATGCATAAAGACCGAGTGGTGTGCACATTGATCTGACTTTTAACTCATGCGAATGTAGTGATGCCTCTATTCATTGTCACTAGATGTTTGTGGCTGAAGGCCACTTCCCAGTAGGGTGAAGCAAGCATTTGAAGTTAGACTGCCCAAAACAGCTGGTGATCCTGTAATTTGGGATATATTCCATAAATACCAAGGTCTTCCCTTGTCCCTGAAACTCTCATCTCTTGGATATCTAAACAGCCAAGAGACTTCATGGTTAAGCGAAAAGGGGCCGATAGCCCATCGGTAGGCAAAAAATCAAAACAGATACCTAAACACACATCAGAGAACTGTACTCCTGATGAAACAGATGATACCATGTTAAATACACGGAGGAATATAGAGGGCTCTAAAATAGTCAATGCAAGAGAACCTGAGCAATCGGCATCATTACATCCTCCTGGCATTATGAAGGAGATTTCTGCAATGGAGAACAATAATGATTTATGTAATATTATAAAGTCTATGAAGAGAATAGTGAATTGTGGGCTCTGGCCATGGGTTTGGGAGATTTGTTACACAAAACACTGGCAGAGGTGATTAAGGACAAGCAGCTAACAATCAATGCTGAAAGTGTGAATCAGTTTGCTCCTTCCAGCACCTTTTTAGATTAATGTGTTTCTTAAATTTGACACTGATTTTAGAAGTCACTTACCTCCGGAGGATGATAATGAGCACAGTGACAAGCCCGCCACAAATTAGCCATTTCGAACAAAGCAAACTAATGATCCTACAATGTAGGTCATAATATAAGACTTAATAAAAGATCTCTGATCACATTTGTTTTATTTATTTTTAAAGTTTTATATAGCGCGAACATGACCCCTGGGGGTATCTGAGTGCTTTACAACTCATCAGAAAAGAAGAAGTATGTAGAGCAAACAGCAAAGTGATCGCGAAAGGTACAGGATGTAGTAACTCTAAACCAACAGATCAAAAACACAATCATACATTTGAGTAATAAACAAGGGTGAAGACAAAGTGCCATATCGGGCCCAGAGCGTAGAGGTTCTAGAGCAGAAATTTGTTCATCAATAGCACTTTCACTTCCTTTTGAATGATACAGTTGAGGGGTTCAGTCTGATTTCAGGGGGCAGGGAGTTCCAAATTTTCAGGGCGATACCTGAGAAGGCTTGGTTGTAAGTTTTCTTCTTATATAATTTCTGTGGTTTCAACAGTAAGGTGCAGGAACTTCTAGAGGATCTGCAGCCACCAGAAAGCTCTAGTTTTTGTGCAAGGTAAATCGGGATGTTGAAGTGTAGGGCTTTATGGTTCATGCAGGCAATTTTTAGATTTATCCTTTTTTCATATGGGAGCCAGTTTAGGGATTTCAAATCGGGAGTGATGTGGTTATTTCTTTTAGATCCTGTGATGAGCCTTGCAGCAGAGTTAAGAGAGGCCCTTAGTGGAGATATCTTAGATCTTGGTAGGCCACAGAGGGCTGCACTTCCATAGTCCAGCTTGGAAATCACTAGGGCTTGCACGGCAAACTTGAAGTCATTAAGGGGGAGGAAAGGTTTTATTTTTCTTAAGATGTTTATTTGGAAGTTCACTCCTTTCGTGACAGCACTGGTGTGCTTCTGCATGTTCAAGTTTTTGTGCAGCATTATTCCCAATGAACTAGGGGAATCTATAACGTGTGGTACACAATTAAGGGCTGTTAGTTGCTTCATCCATTCTTCGATAGTGGGTGACTGTTTGGGAGGGGTGATTAAGAGGAATTCCATTTTTAGAGCGTTTAATTTGAGATGGTTGTAGGTCAGCCAGTTTGGGGTTTTTTGTAGAGTTATGTTGAGGGACCTGATGTCCTCGGGAAAGAAGACTTTCAGGTACAGTTGGGTCTCATTTGCATACATGTGATAATGGATGTTGGATAGTTTCAGAATTTCAGTTATGGGCTCCATGAACAAGTTGAAGAGAGTTGGTGATAGCGTGGAGCCTTGTGGTACCCCTAAAGTGACCGGTGTGAAATTGGACAGGGACTTGTTAACCTTGAATCTTTGAGTTCTATTGTGGAGAAATGAGGCAAACCAATTTAGGACGGCCCCTGAAAGCCCCATCCTATGTTCCAATAAATAGTATGCTGTCATATGTAATCGAATTTTGAGAATACTGCTTTCATCATAGGCTTTGATAAAGGTTCCACAAAGCTTTGTTTTTGGGGGTGTGAACAGTGGAGTGTGGGGAGCCCAGCAGTATAGGGAGGGAGGGGTGGGTGATAAGTGGTATGACCGGCAAGTGCTCCAATGCAGGCCGCAAGTCATATTCAGTCTTTTTCTCCTTTTCAAGGAAGAAGGCCGCAAATTACTCGCAGTTTGGCTGCGGACTAGATCCAACTGGGGAAGGGTTGGGTTAGCTATTCGATTGTAGCTTGATGAGTTCAAACTGTTTTTTTTTGGGTCGATTTCTATCTGATTTCTGAAGTAATTCACTTTAGAAATTCTATTACGTTTGTGATATATGTTCCTCAATGATCTCAGATGCTTGAGATGTTTGAGGGATGGAGAGGATCTCCACGCTCGTTCCACTAGTCTCAGTGTGCAGCTTTCTACATTTAGGCTACCATTGTACCATGGTTTGGAGGCTTTGGTGACAATTCTTTTTAGCTGTAAGGGAGCAATCTAATCTGGAATGTTCATCATGGAGCTGCTGTAGTGATCGGTAAGGTCATGGACATCTGACATGTCCACAGGAGGAGGCAAGATGGTATTGCTGAGGGATGTCAGTTCATTCAGGTTAATGTTTTGCAAGTTTCTTTTCCAGTGTTTGGGTTTCTTTAGTTGAGGTTTGTTAGTTCACACAGATTCTATGATGAGGAAGGTGATGCAGTGGTAGTCTGTCCAGTTGCAAGGGACGATAGATTCAAGTTGAATGGAATTGACCTTAGCAATGATTAGATCTAAGGTCGCTCCCTTGTTGATTGCAGGGCTTTCACATATTTGGATCAGTTTGAGGTCAGCTTGGAAGGTTTTAAGGCTGTTGACTGCAGGGTCATTCACGTCATTTCAGTGGAGGTTGAACTCTCCGAGGAAGATCTGGGTGCATTGTTGACCCTCGTTAGTTGGGATGATTTCCATAATTTGTTCAATGAAAGAAAGGTTGTCTCCTGGTAGGTGGTAGATCACATGAAATTTGCATATTTGCCTGTTACACACAATATCAAAGCGTAGGTATTCGCATAAAGCTTGAGTGGCGGTTTGTGACTGTGGTTTCACTGAGAGATTGTTACGGTGTATGCAAGTGATACCTCCACCTGGTCTACTAGAGCTATCTAATCTAATGATATTGTGGCTAGGAAGGACTAGTAAGTCAAGGATATGTGTAGAGGAGTCGTTTAGCCAAGTTTCAGTCAGTATTAAGAGGTCAAGCTCATGTGCGAGGATGAGGTCTGCGATGTATGCCGCGTGTCTTACAGCCGATCTGCAGTTGGGTAGCATGCATTTCAGTTGAGGTTTGGTATCAGCTAGGGTAGTTTGTGTGGTGGTAACTCGCATGAGGTTGTGTTTGTTTATGGATGTGGTGTTGAACCTAGGTTCTCCGTGAGGGTCCGCATGAATTGTTTTGATTTGACACAGATTGTCTGTGTTAACGAATTAAGTTGGATCATATGAGAGGAGGTGGGAGTTAATATCCCTATCGTACAGTGGATCTTTCACTCTAATGGGTAGGGTGAAGTTCTCCATCTCGGGTGGGGAGAAGCTGGGATTATTGAGATCACGGTGGTTGGGGGGTGTGCTGGAAGCCTAGTGCATTATTTACTGGGGTTGTTGTGATATTTGTCCTCAAAGTCCTGCTTGGCCACGGATTGTTAGCCAGCTCTGTGGTGATGTGTAACAGGCTTTGTATGTCTGACTTGAGTTGTTGAAGGTCTAGAGTGATCTCATCGAGTCTGAATTCTAATGAGGGGTGGGAGCAGGTATTCGAGTCTTGGAACAGGGGCCCAGGTGGAGGGGGTGTGCTCGGGAATGTGGTGTTAGAAAACTGCTGGCTTGGGAGAACCAACGGAGGTGGTTTGATACTCCTTTTAAAAACACAAACATAAATAGTGATTCAAATCATACCATGAGGAGGTGCAGTCCTATTAGTCATCCTTTAGGTATTTCATCTGCATTTAGAATTTTTTCTGTCCTGTATATCAAAAAGCGAGAAAAAATGGATTATACTGGCATGCTGTCACTTGAGAGTAAAGAAGTATACAATTGCTCTTAATATTTAAAAATCAGGTATTTTTTGCCATATCTAGTTACATAGTTTTGGCATGGCAGATCAGACACAAGTTAACTGGTTTAGTCTAAAACTCCCAGGGGGCTCTCCTAGATTTTAATCTTTCATATTATAGTAGATTATGGGCCTCATTATGATGTCCGACACCGTTGCAGAATCGGAACCAACAGACCTCCGGTCGGCAGTCCCAATTGTAGTATTAGGATGCGACCGCACATGGTTCGGTCGCACACTCCCATTTCTCTATGGGAGCTTGTGCTACGGTCAGAAACCAGCCGCAGCACAAGCTCCCATAGAGAAATGGGAGTTTTTGTTAATCCCTGCACCGCGTGGGAGGCACTACACGGTGACTGCCACTCAGTGCAGGGATTGACAGGGGGCACCATATGTGCCCCCAGGCCTCCAAACGGAGGCTGCTGTTGCAATGGGCCCTGCTAGGTGCCTCCAAAGTCGCTTTCCGACAGGCTTTTCATGTCAGAAAGCCCGGCATGAAAAGCCTGTGGGAAACCAACATTGTAATCCCGACGGCGGAAACGCAGTCCTTAAGGGATTAAGTGCTGGTTCCGACTGGCCAATGGACTCCTTGGGCCCGTCGGAAGCCAGCAGGAATGACCACCTGGTTTCAATTCTGACCGCCGTATTCGTAATACAGCGGTCGGAATTGAAACCGAAGATGTCGGTCGGAAAGCCTTCGACCGCATGTCGGAGGCTTTCCAACGGACATCAAAATCAGGGCCATTGCGTTTTATCCTATTTGAAATTATTTTATCAAGTCTGAGAAGAAAGCTTTTAATATTTAACTTTTTTAATTTATACCTGTGAATATTTTATGCATAATTATTGTTTGTTTAATGGGTTATTAACTTGAGAGGGACATTAATGAGTTCTAGGAAGACATTTTGATTTATCTTAGCTTGGACCGAGAGCAAATTTCATAATCAAGCATCTAACTGACTCCTTATATTCTATTGTTACTACAGCAGGTGGTCAAGATTTCCATTACAATTCTATCATTTCAGTCTTAGGTCACAGTTAATTAAGAGAAGGTATAGTTTAGCTTGGCATATTCATTTCTTTCTCATAAGAACTTCAGCCTCACTAATCCTCATAGCAAATGAGCAATTGTTACACCAAGGAACCAAACTCCCACACAGGCTATAAAGAAAGAATAATTTCCTGGAAGAAAGTTTTATGGCAATCCAGCAAAGCCCTTTCCAGGAAAATTGTTGAACGATTTGAAGCCAAACAATAGTGAAAATGAACACTGGTGTGATGCTGGCAAACAAGTTGAACCTGTTGTTGCACAATCAAAAAGAAATGCTATGTTGGTTCGTTCACAACCACAAAGTTTGCACTTCTGATTCTCTGGCATTGTCTGCATAACTCAATAATTAAATATATTTGTGATGGAAGTGACAAAGGGTGAGGTGCAACAGAATTACTTTGACTACTGACACAGGAAGAAAAAGGCTTAAAGGTCATACGGTGGGTATAGATTAATTAAGGGAACTGGTTGAATTTTATAGTATGTGAATTTGCTATTTTCACATATTTGCATGATTGTGAGTATTCCAAGAGTGTATCCTTGACTCTGCATGTTGCAGTTAACTTCCACTCAGTATGGTACTCATAAACAAATTGTAGGTGCTATTGCAAGCTGATTTCCATTTTTTGAAGGCAGCAAGTGCTTTTCCGGGGTGAAAAGGGGGAGGGAAAACCTTAATTTCAATGTTGAGGAAAAATGTTAATCGTGCTAATATACATTTCAGCATTATTTACTTAAGCTGAGTTTTCCTATTGTTGGACATAATGCAGGTGTAAACTTTCCAAATTCAACTACAGGAAGTGTTGAGAGTGCTACCTAGATTCTTTGTGAATCAGTTAAAACAAACAAATCTATCCCAAATGTAGGAGTAATTCTGACTTTTTCAGGCAGAGAGTTGGGAATCAAGCCCTTAAGTAAGAACCTGGGATTTCCATGCCATTGGCTTGACAGACCAGCTTAACAAGGTTAAGGAACCAGAGATTTAGCAGGCCATATGGAGAGTGGAGTAAGATCTTATTTTGACCATATTGATGGGCAGTGTTTCTTGCTCCTGGTTGTGCTAGCAATAGACGGGCATAGATGCCCTTGCCTTTAAGGCACAAAACCACTAATAGCTGCCAAAAACATCATCAGACGAGCAAAGTGAACAAGCTAATCTTTGGTCAGGAAGGATTAGTGAGCAGGTGGTCTCTCAATTTGAAAAATTTTTGCCAAATGCCAAACCTTGTATTTTACAGTTCAATTTTCAATTGTCTGAAAAGTCACTGGCATTATATGCAGTTCTGAAGGTATACTATTGAAATAGTTCTGTACTGTCATGTTGTGCTTTGCAAACCAAAAATTACTTATGGTGTTTAGGAGATTTTCTCCCTAGAAAACTTTTACATAATGTAGTAAAACAGTGTACATTAGAGCACAGTATCCAAATACTGATCATTTAATCTGGTCAGGAAGACGGTGATTCAGGCCCTCATCACCAGCCAACTGGACTAAGGTAATGCACTCTATGCAGGCATCACCACTGAACTGGTGCAAAGACTCCAGACTATCCAGGACGCAGGCGCCAGACTTATCCTCAACCTGCCCAAGAGAACCCACATCGCCCTGCACCTGAAGAACCTCCACTGGCTCCCGGTCCAGAAGAGATACCATTTCAAGCTCCTGACCCACGCCTACAAAGCCCTCCATGACCAAGGACCCGCCTACGTAAACCACCACCTGCACTTCCACCGACCCCCAGGAACCTCCGCTCCCCACACCTCGCTCATGTACAGATCCCTTGCATATGTCACTGCTGCACCAGAGTGTGCTCCTTCTCCCATCTTGCCACCAAAGCCTGGAACACCCTCCAGCTCCGCACCGCCCACTCGCTGACCCACTTCAGGAAGGGGCTCAAGACCTGGCTCTTCGACTGAGACATGATGCAAGCGCCTGGATTCCCTCTCGGGTAACAAGCTGCACTTTACAAGTATGACCCGATTGATTGGGTTTGCAAGTTAATATTGCCTTCCATTAAATTTTCAAAGTGTATGTTGAATCAGGTGAACAGTCCACTTACCTTTATTTTTCTATTCCATCAAACTGCGAATAGCATAGGGTTAGAAATGAATGCTCCACTAGTCGAGCCAAAAAGTGATTGTCAAACTCTCAACTCAGTGGCAAAGAGGCTAGTTGAAGAAAGCAAATGGTTGAAAGGATAGACCCAGAGCTGACTCTGTGTATTATAAGCAATAGGTCTGTTTGACATCTATGCTGTCAAAACCCCAACCTAAAAAGTAAAGCAACAACACATTATACAATGTTTTACGTGAGGCATGAGTTAACAGCCAGAGTTACCTATGTTACCAAGAAAGTTGTAATAATTGTGCAGCTCTTCACAAATTATCCTTTATACCACTTTCAAGTAGATTATGGAACTTTAATAACTTTATCCCTAGATATCAGTTTGCTATTGTCCTAAAATATGCATCTTTTGGTCTCTCACACTAGCTTTTTCCTCAACTCTAGTACTTCAGATTCTGAAAAAGCACATATTCTGCTTCATAAATAAACTCATTGCTCCCAAGCTTTAGCCTGTCTGTAAATAGACATGTTGGTCACCAAATGTCAGCTTAAATGTTTTCGTGAATACCCATGTTTTGTCCCCAAACATCCAGGTATATTTTTAATCTAGTGCATACACGTCTCAGTCCCCCAAATTCTTCCTCACCTGGCCATTTATTACCATTACAACATGAATTCCTGTAATAAGCCAGGGAAGACACAAGATATCAGATAAGACCATATGGTGCCGATGATACCCATCAGATAACAAGGAGATCATCAGAAGCCAAGCTTGACCACCGTCTGCCAGGGCAAATCATTATGCTAAGAATTACAACCATTATGTAAAGGAAAGCAAAGAAGCTAGGACCACCACTGTAACAGAGACTGGCCCAGATATGCGAATGCTTTCATTATGTCAGCGAAGGTAACAATATGCTGCGTGCCCATAACACCATGGGTAAGCTACCATAATGACAGAGGGCCATAATATGCAAGGGCCCCTCTTATGTCAAGGTTGGGCCAACACGTCAAGGTGAGCTAGAGTATGCCATGGCCACCATTATGTCAAAATAGGACACAATATGCAAGGACATTTACCATTTTATTTGCAGGCCACCATATTGTCAAGTAGGGACACTATATGCAAGGGCCACCATTATGCCATGGAACATCGCCATGTCAAGGAGAGCCACTTTATATAAGGGCCTCCATTATTATGGCAAAAGGACCACAATAATGGCATGTGTATGCCACATTAATGACATATCAGGGAATGAAAAGGTATAAAAGAGCCACCATTATGAGGCTGGCACTTTGGACTTTCATTATGTTATTTAATGCCACAATATTCCAGGGTTTCAATTATGTCAGAGCTCGCTCCCAACCCCAACAGCCCTTTCAGGGGTGATGAAGGATGTACACACACCTTGTAAATATGTCTATTCCTACACCAAGTCACTATGCACACACTCCCTCGGGCACAAACAATGGCTTCTGTAAGACTCTATTGTGCCCCGTCACATAGATCCGAAAATGGGGCGGAAGGGCTGATCATGGATCCACAACACTGTCCATGTTACAGGCCATCCAGTCCAGGTGGCAAGTTGATGTGTGAGAAGGGAGAAGTGGGCCCATTAGCCAAAATGGTGGTAGGCCTTCCCAGGGCTCTAGAGAAGGAGATGCAGTTGGCATCTAGGAGGCAGTAGCAAACGGGGGAAAGGGTGGTGGCTGCAGGATATGCACCAAGAGGTAGAAAGGAGCCTGGGGAACCAGTTCTCAAATGGAATAAATGGAAGAAGTTTTTGGCAATTTAACACAAGTTTTGGCAGTTTTTGGCAGTTCGGAGAGAAGACGTGCTGTTGTTACACTCTTTGCGGGCAGAGGAACAGGATGTCTTGGAAAATCTTCCAAAATTAGCTATGGAGGACTCTAGAAATATTAATGAATACAAAATTGCCATCAAGAAATTAGGGGCCAGATGTACGACCCTTGTAAATTGTGCCTCGCAATGTGCGCTCGATTGCGAGTCGCAAATTGCGAGGCGCAATTTACAATGTACTACAGTGACACTGATTGCGATTCCCAATGGGGTCGCAAAATGCGAGGCTCATGAATATTAATGAGCCACTCGCAATTTGCAACCCCATTGGGAAGGGCTGGCCCTCCCAGGGATGGTGGCCTGCTGGGCTCAGCAGACCTCCATGTCTGGGACTGCTTGTCATTAAAGCAGTTTATTTTTTTTAAATACAGCCGATTTCCTTAACAGAAAACGGGATGCATTTAAAAAAAATAAATGAAACGTTTTCGTTTCATTTTTTAAGGGCAGGTAGTGGTCCCTTGGACTACTGCCTGCCCTTAAAAAATATTTCGGAGCCAGTCACAAAGGGAAAGGGGTCCCCTTCCCATTTGCGACTGCATTACCACCCTCTTGAAGAGGGTGGTAATTTGCAAGTGTTTTGCGACCACAATTGTGGTCGCAAAACATTGGTACATGAGCTTGTGACTCGCTATTAGGAAAGGAATGCCCCTTCCTAATAGCGAGTCGCAAAACACTATTTTGCGAGTTGCAAATTATTTGCGACTCGCAAAATAGTGTTTGTACATGGCCCTATCAGAATTGGCATGCGCAAACGGGTCGCAAACCCTTTTGCGCATGCTAATTCTCGTCATACATCTGGCCCTAGATCTACTTTATCTTCCAAGGATCAGTACGATTTTAGAAAGGTGCCATTTTGGACTGAGATGTCAAGGGAAAGATGAATCAGTGGAAGTTTTTGTAACTAGTCTTTGGAAACTTGTGTCTACTTGCAAATTTGGTGAAACTACACATGGGAGAATTAGAGACCAATTTGTGTTACGTTGTAATAGAGACAAGTTCGTGATGAGTTATGGATGACGGATGAGCTGCCACTGGAGGAAGTGATATTAGTGGCAAAGTGGGTAGAATATAAATTGAGGTGTGTGGAAGAATTGAGTGTGGGGAAAAATGTGAAGCCTACAGTGGTCATTAAAAACACAGGTCAAGTGTGTGTGGTTAAGTCAAAGAATGATTCTAAAAGTAAGATAGACTCAGAATTTAAAGGTACATGTTTTATGTGTGGAATGGAGTGGCCCAGAGCTAATGACAATGTGTGTAGGCGTTGACTCAGACATGTACTACATGTGGCAAGGAGGGTCACTTCAGCAGGTGTTGCAGAAATAAAGGGAATTCGTTTTCAAAGTCAAAAACTGCTTACATTTGTCAGGAAGTTGTACTTCAAGTAGAAAGTGTACCCAAAAAGCTTGCCCTTCACAGACTGTGTTAATTGACAATGTAAAAGAAATTATGAAATCCGACTCTTCACTATAATGTCGAAGAACAAGTTTGATGAGTGTTTTCCAGAAGGGAAGAAATTTATGAAGATGGACATAAAGCCTGGAGGTTCTTCAGTTAAAATGTTGGGTTACTTTGAGGCGTGTTTGTAAGTGAGAGGCAACTATATCGTAGGGAAGGTGTATGTGTCATGTATAGGCCTTTTTCAAAACAAACTTGGCAAACTCATTGGGTATAAACACAAAATTAGGTTAAGGGAAAATGCCAATCCTATTATGGCTAAAGTGTGAAGCATTCCCCTTAGTATACAGGATACAGTCAGCAGTGAGCTAGTGAAGTTGTGCTTTTTGGGGGTCATTGAACCGGTGGAAGCTGTGGAGTGGTCAGCCCCAATAGTGGTTGTCTGTGAAAGTAATGGGGACATTTGACTCTGTGTTAATCTACGTGGGCTCAATAAGGAGATTGTAATAGACAAGTTTCTTTTACCTATTATTGAGGGGATGATTGCTACTTTCGCATGAGTGAACCTTTGACTTAGTGCCTGCATACCATCAAGTGGAATTTGACAAGAAGTCTCAAGAGCTTACAGCATTTGTAACCCCATGGGAGCATACAAATTCAAAACGAGGTCCTTTGGCTTAATTACTGCAGCCACAGTTTTTCACAGCCATGTTGTTGATATGGAAAGGCATACCTGGTCTTAAGTACTATCAGGAGGATGTGTTTATGCATAGCGCGACTGTGAAGGAACATGATGAAAGGTTCTTTATAGGCTGCAGGATTCAGGTTTAACCTTGAAGGCAGAGAAGTGTGTGTTTGGAGCAAATGAAGTGAATTATTTGGGTTATGACATTTCAGGGGATGGGATACATCCAAAGGCAGAATTAGTAGAGACAATCATGAAATTGAAGGCACCCATGAATAAAGAGTAATTGTCATCTTTTTGGGGGGTGAAGGAGTACTACAGTAAATTTGTGAAGGGTTTTGCCAGCAAAATTTACAACATGAGGAAACTGCTAGGTAAGAGGGTAGAGTTTGTATGGAACACTTAATACGAACAAAAGAGTTTGCTGAAGTAAAAAACGACTGACTTATGCACCATGTTTCCAAGCCTTTATTCCTGGATGTGAGACCAAAGTTGTCTGTGATGCCAGTGCAAAAGGTCTGGGGGCTCTACTGATACAAACTGGGTGATTGAACAGAGAAACTTACTGCTTCTATGTCAAGAGCATTGAGGGATTCTGAGTGTAATTATTCAGTCATTGAATGGGAGTCATTAGCTGTGTATTGGGCAGTTAATAGATGCAAACATTTTGAAGGAGAATGAATTTCACAGTGCAAACTGATCACAAGCTACTGGTTGTAGTTTTTAAAAAGAAAGGGCTTGATGGAATCTCTGCTAGAACAACGTAGGTAGGTGATTAGCTTACAGGAATATTCAATTAATGTGCAATATGATCCTGGTTTTGAAAGTTATTCAGCCGATTGTCTGTCGAGACTGTTGGACTCCTTCAATACTGATGTCTGTGAGGAAGTGGATGAAGAAGTGAACATGAGTGCGTTTGAAATCACACGAGGGGCAATAATAGAGGATGTGTGCAGGTAGGAAATAGAGAATGATGATGTTTTAAAAAGAGTTATTAATATATTGTATGCGTATAGTTTAAATGGAAAAGAATTAAAGAAATTTGGTACATCCTAGTGGCTGTTGAGACATGAGCTAGTAGTGAATAATGGTTTTCTGTTGAGAGGAACAAGATTAGTACCTCCACATGGTATTCGTGCTAAACTTGTGTGTTTGGCTCACGAAGGCCACTCAAGGATCGTTACAACGAGAGACTGTGTAAGGATTTTTGGTGGCCCACACTCGATCGTGATGAGTGTATGGTGAGAGACTGTGTTGAATGTGTGACATGTGACAGGGCATGGAGAGTTAATGAAACACCAATGGTTTGTCAAAAACTTCCCACTTAGCCTTGAGAGGAGGTTGCTATGGATCTCTTGGGACCGGTGCAAGGAGAGCACACAACTCCTTATGTACTTGTTTTAATGGATTTATATTCAGGGTGGATAAAGGTATCTTGTATAAGAAACATTTCTTTATCATCATTGATTAGATTTCTAGAGCATATCTTCGAGAAAGAGTTACCCAAGATTTCTTCTTACAGATAATGGGGTGCAGTTTAGTTATAAGGAGATGGAGTAATAGAATGAGTGAATGTGGTAATGAACACAAGAGGTCTGCTCTGCATTATCCACAAACTAATGGCGCCATTGAGAGAGTCAATAAGATACTAAAACAGGGTATACAGTTGGCAAGAGTTAATGGGTTGGATTGGAAGTTGTCAAGAAGAATTGTAAGGTACTGCATGTTCCCTCATTCTACAAGAGGGAATTTACCATTAGATGTGTTCAAGGGTAGTGTTAATAGGACTAAAGCTTGTCCAGGTTGGATGGAGTGGAACCAAGGTTGTGTACAATTTCCCTGGTGAGCAGCAAGAGCAAGAACTTGGTTTACAAAGGAAAAGGAAGGAGGAATATGACTAATGGGAAAGGGTGAAGAATGTGATAATCAAGGTGGGTGATTGGGTAAGAATAAAAACACCAGCCAGGATTGCTGATTGGTTCAGGTTTACCAGAAATTTGAAAGTGGTCAAGCTTTTTAAGAATGCTGTCAAAACGCAGGATGACAGGATCTGGAATAACAGTAGGTTTGCTGTTCTAAGACGGGTAGCCAGGTTAGCTGGTGAGGGTTGGAGTCTGCGAGTAGAAATGAAGCAGTAGAAAGGATCAGATCTCCTTGTCATACGGATGGAGTGAGGAAGAGCCAGCATATTACAAGGAAACCCATGCATTTCAAAGACTTAGTAACACATTAAATGTGCATGACTGGAGGAGAAATCAGGGTGTTACAAGGGAACTCATGTATTTGAAAGAGGAGAATCTATGTATTTGAAAGACTTTGTAAAATATTTGATGTTCAGCAGAGATTTATCTTTACTTAGTCTGTTTTTGTATTTGTTAATTAATGTATGATTGGTTTGTGTTAGACCTGACAGCCTTAGGGTGGTCTTCCCCCAACTTTCTGCCTACCTCCTCCACTTTTCTGACCTCATTTTGGCTGGCTTTAGGACTCTGTACACTTTACCACTGCTAACCAGTTCTAAAGTGCTTGTGCTCTCTTCCTAAACATGGTAATATTGGGTCATCCCCAATTGGCATATTTAATTTGCAAAGTGGTACCCCTTGTACTCAGGGCCTGTAAAAGAAATGCTGCCAGTGGGCTTGCAGTACTGATTGTGCCACCCACTTAAGTAGCCCCTTTAGCCATGACTCAGCCCTGCCACTACAGAGCCTGTGTGTGCAGTTTATACTGCCATGTCGACCTGGTAAAACAATCCTTTTGCCGGGCCCAAACCTTCCCTTTTTGTACATATAAGTCACCCCTAATGTAGGCTCTGCATAACCCACAGGGCATGGTGCAATGTATTTAAAAGGCAGGACATGTACTTTTAAGTTTTATATGTCTTGGTAGTGAAAAACTCTCAAAGTCGTTTTTCACTGTTGCAAGACCGATCTCTCCCATAGGATAGCATTGGGATTACCTTATTACATTTTATAAGTGTAATTTCCCATTGGGAAGAGATAAGACCTCCCCAAGTCTGGTGTCTCTGGAATCACAATTTAAAATCACAACTTATGGTGAAGTCAAATTTTAAATTGCAATTCTAAAAAATGCCATTTTTAGAAGGCTGCAAAAAGAATAATTGATGGACAGAATGTTGAACAGTGTCAAAATTCACCCCAGTAGAGAGATCTGGGCCTAAATCCATTGTTTTTTTGCTCCCCATGCCATTCCAGTTTGATCCCAGCCATATGCAAATCAGTCTTGACCCTTCTCCCAATGGGAACTGTCCACCCGAACTGCAGGCCAGGTCCTCCCTGGACTGGACACAAGCATCCTAGGTCCGGTTTCGGGGTTTCACCCCTCATCAGCCAGGCTAGCTTGACTCCAGTGGCATGGAGAGCATGGGACCAACGTCTGGGCATACCCGTCCCACTCGGGGTGACAAATGCATAAAGATGAGGGTGATGCCCCGAAACCTGTCCCAGGCTGCTTGTTTCCGGTCCAGGGAGGACGTGGCTCGGCAGTTCGAGCTGGACTGTTCCCATAAGGGACAGGCTCAAGACTAATTTGTATATGGCTGGGTCCAAACTGGGGTGGCGTGGTGAGAAAAAGAACAATGGACTAAACCCAGATCTTTGTGACTGGGGGTGAATGTTTGCATTGTTCAGCATTCCGTCCATCATTTGTTCCTTTTGCATTTGTCACCCTAAGTGTGAGGGGTATGCCCAGACGTGGGTCCCGTGCTCACTGCGCCACTGGATTCAAGCTAGCCGAGCTGATGAGGGGTGATGCCCCAAAACCGGTCCCAGGATGCTTGTTTCCGTCCAGGGAGGACCTGGCTTGGCAGTTCGGGCTAGACTGTTTCCATAAGGAACAGGGTCAAGACTGATGTGCATATGGCTGGGTCCAAACAGGGGTGGTGTGGTGAGCAAAAGAACGATGGATTAAACCCAGATCTTTGTGATGGGGGGTGAATGTTTGCATTGTTCAGCATTCCGTCCATCATTTGTTCCTTTTACTTTTAGAAGGCTGGCATTTTCTTACCTTAGCCATTTGGTGCCTACTGTCTGTCCCTGTTCAGTCTGCGTTGCATGATAGCGGGGCTTTGTGTATTCCCTCTAGACATCCACACACAAAGGGAGCTTAGGTGTGACTTTATGGGCCACCCTGAGAGTTGGGAGGGAGGAGCTGGGCACAGCCTCATACTTACACCTGAATAGACTGTGTCTTGTCCACACACAAAGGGCTGCATACCCCCCTGTAGTGAGTCTGGAGCGAGGACAGGATGGGAAGACCTCTGTGTACTTCAAAGCTCTTCTTTGAAGTGTCCCCCACTTCAAAGTCACCTCTGGGTATAAGTACTGAGTCTCTGACACCATTACTTCAGTACACTTCCGGACCTGTGGATACTCTACCAAGACGGACTGCTTTGCTGCCGAAGGACTGTCACTCTGCTGGACTGCTGCTCTGGAAGAACTGCTACCTTACTGACCTGATGCCCTCTTGCCTGGAGAAGAACTGACCTGGAACCCATCTTGAACCCAGGACCTCAGAGTGACTCCAAGGTCTAGTCTGCTGGCCTTGTGATCTGAGCCTCGGGACATAATAGGCTCCCCACAGCTCCTGAACCTGTCTTTAACATGTTTCTGACCCTAAAGAGGCGCCTCGCAGTCCTGGGTCCTTGTAAGTGGTATTTGAGATCTGAATGTAGTTTTGGGCTCTTCATGAACAGGCCTGTGCGCTCCGGAAAAGCGCTGCTTGCACAAAGGATCAGCGTGAGTCGCCGCAAGTTCGTCTCTTTGCAAAGCAAGCATCACCGCTTATGACCGCGAGGCTCTAGCCCATCTGTCCGCTACGCCTGGCTGCTCTTCGCACCCTGCCAACCACTGAAAGCGGCACTCTCCTTGCTCCTGGTGACCTGCTTCCCCGCAAGCGGGACTCATGGCACGATTCATGAGAAGGTAGAATGTTAGCAGGACTTACCTGGAACTGTATCTGACCCACGCTCCATCGCAGTCGGCTTGAAATTTTGGATTTGTCCTGGTTCAGCCCAACCAGATATCCCAAATTCGTACTTATTGCTTCTCAGAGCTATTTTACAGTTTATTCTTTAAAAATTCATATAGCAAGTTCAAATTATTGGATTTTTGTAGTTTTGGTCTTGTTTTATAAGCTCTATTGTTCTAACTGGTGTGGAGTCTTTTTGTGGTGTTTTCACTGTGTTACTGTTTGAAATGTTGTACAAAAACTTTACTACCAAAATTGTATCCAGTCTAAACAGAGCTCTAGAAGCTAAATAAATCCTTACGTGGCGTACACCGCGAAATGCGGGAAGGAAGCAATTCCTTTTTGTCATTTAACCCTCACACACCCTATTGGTGTCATGCTTCATCATCGGGTTCACCCTAACTCCTAAAGGTCAGGGTGGGCTCAACCATTTTTCAGGGAGCTCTTAGGAGATGTAGGCCAGGGGGACTTAAAGATAAAAATCCTACTCCGTTCCCCAGGTATCCCTTTTATTCGCGGGGACGTAGTGGATATTAAAACAAGATAAAAAACTGGTCTTTTTGGAGGTTATGGTCCTATGACCCTAATAATCTGCCAACATGTTTCAGCCCGAAAAATTGGCCATATAGGTCCTGGGCTTTCATCAGGGCACAACAAACATTCCCTCCCTGGTGTTGACCGATAGTTGTCCTATATATTTGTGTTGAAGGTACAGTAAGCTGTAACCTTCGTGAAAATAATAATGGGGAGTATACTTATCTCCCTTCTTTGTGTACGGAAAAATTCGGCCTGTAAGGAGAATGAAAGGAGACAGAAGACATACAATTATGCAGCATAATAATCATAGTCATAGTGTACAATTGCACCCATCATGCACGGGTGCTCTTATTCCCATCATTCCGTGATCAATAATTAGTGATCGAAAACCAGAGCTGAACCAGATCAACTGATCTTAACTTGCCCACTCGGCAGCATGCGTCAACTATTGCACTTTATTTAATTCTCGTAAGTGCAAATTACCTTATCCCATGGTAAACCACATACACACTCAAAGACCAATAAATAGATGATATTCACTAGTACATAACGACAGTGATCACACAACTTGACAGTTATTATTACGATCTCAGATACGGTGTTAATAAAGTTTACATATCAGTTTTTCACATTTTCGCCATATGCGCTCATGTGCCCTTACCCAATTAGAGGGGAACTAATGTTTCTCATGGATCACGGGAAGGGGAGCCTTGTAGTCACACGCTGTTTAGGGAAGTAAAAAGTAAAAAACTGCAGCGTTAGGATTCTCTACCTCCCACATGACCAAACTCACATTACCTCTGTCTGTTGCTGCGCAATCGATCTGGACTTACTTCTTCAAAGGTCCTGCCCCGTAATATACCTATTTGGTATCCGTGTATCCCGGCTCTTGCAACTCGCTGCTTTGCGGGCCCGTTTAAATAAACAGGTCGTCTCGTATTGCTGCCGATCAATGGGCGTGAGAATGGGACGGGGCACACGTCAGCCTCGTCATTTCCTGCGCGCGTAGAGGAGGAACACATCTGGTCCAACAATCCCTTTTCTGACAAGATACGAAAGTGGCTAAGATATATAGATTACATTTTTGTCATCTGGCATGGGGATCAAGACAGCACCACTGAATTCATAACTTGGATTAAAAGCGTAAACCCCTTTCTGAGATTCACCAGTTCCTGTAACAACAGGAGTGTCTCCTTCTTGGACATCAATATCGTGGCCAAAGATGGGAGCCTGGAGAGTACTTTGTACAAGAAACCGACGGACCGAAACAGTTTGCTGCACTTCAAAAGTGCACATCCCCGGTCCTTGAGAGAAAACCTCCCCATAGGACAATATCTCAGGATACGGAGGAACTGCTCGAACTTGGAGGATTACAATAAGGAAGCAAAAAATCTCACAAAGAAACTGGAGGAGAAGGGCTACCCTAGGAAGGTGATTGAGCAAGCCAAAAAGAGATCACGGAATACACCACGTGAGGCATTATTGGAAACCAACACTAAGAAGGAAACCAAGGCACTCATATGTGTGACTACTTACAATTCATCTTCTAACAACATTAAAAAACTCATAAATAATAATTGGCGTACTCTGACATCCAACAGACTGGCATTTGAGAAACCTATGTTCTCGTTCGGGAGAAATAAAAGCATAAGGAACACACTGGTTCACATGGACAGCTGGGAACCCACACGTGACGCTCAACTTACATTATGGAATCAACCACCTGTAAAGGGCCATTTTCCCTGTGGAAACTGTGTGGTATGCCCCTTCACAAAGCATATCACGAGCATTAATCTGGACTTAAAGTATGACTGGGAACAAAGAGACCACACGAATTGCAACACCTCCAATGTCGTCTATATGATCACGTGCCCGTGTGGATCCAAATATATTGGCATGACAACCCGGAAAGTAAAGCTACGTATTGGTGAACATAGGAGCACAATCAGAAGAGCAATTACAGCTACAAAATTAACGGCCCACTGTGTGGAGAAGAATCACAATGACAAAGACCTAGAATGGACCATAATTGAAAAGGTGAAAGAAGGTCCTAACATCACCAAGAGACTTCTGGAGAGAGAGCAACGATGGGTTTATAAATTGGGAACTGACAACCGAGGATTGAATGACTCAATCCCATGGAATGCGTTGAATAGAAACTAAATGGGACATGTGGTTTAGCCAATATCATTGTTGTCCTTTTAAGCCCGTCTTTTAGACATCATGTTAGCCAATAGAGAATAGGCATATATCAGATTCTGTGACTAGATTGTTGGGTTATAAACATGTCCTTGATTATAGGCACTTGCTTTTATGAAAAAATACGATCTGATCCACAAAAATGAGGCACACTCCTGTTTCATTAACACAGTGCTACCGATGTGACTAGATTGTTGGGTTATAAACATGTCCTTGATCATAGGCACTTTCTTTTATGAAAAAATACGATCTGATCCATAAAAACGAGGCACGCTCCTGTTTCATTAACACAGGGCTGCCGCTGAGACTCAGGCTCTACACATGACTGCATCTTAAATAAACCTAAAGAAGGCATTCGTCATGAATTCTTACTAGTGTGACATGTGCTCACTTCCCGTTTACCCGAAAACATGACATTATATTCCGACGAGAATTCGGTTTACTACAATTCCCATGTAACGTTGGGAATTGGTGTTTCTTATAGACTAGACACATTGGGACTACGTTTTTGCGATACGAGACTACGATTCCCATGATTCCATGGGTCATTTGTAGTCTCTACCTAGACGCACTCAGGAAATGACGAGGCTGACGTGTGCCCCGTCCCATTCTCACGCCCATTGATCGGCAGCAATACGAGACAACCTGTTTATTTAAACGGGCGCGCTAAGCAGCAAGTTGCAAGAGCCGGGATACACGGATACCAAAGAGGTATATTACGGGGCAGGACCTTTGAAGTAGTAAGTCCAGATCGATTGCGCAGCAACAGACAGAGGTAATGTGAGTTTGGTCATGTGGGAGGTAGAGAATCCTAACGCTGCAGTTTTTTACTTTTTACTTCCCTAAACAGCGTGTGACTACAAGGCTCCCCTTCCCGTGATCCATGAGAAACATTAGTTCCCCTCTAATTGGGTAAGGGCACGTGAGCGCATATGGCGAAAATGTGAAAAACGGATATGTAAACTTTATTAAGACCGTATTTGAGATCGTACTAATAACTGTCAAGTTGTGTGATCACTGTCGTTATGTACGAGTGAATATCATCTATTTATTGGTCTTTGTGTGTATGTGGTTCACCATGGGATAAGATAATTTGCACTTACGAGAATTAAATAAAGTGCAATAGTTGACGCATGCTGCCGAGTGGGCAAGTTGAGATCAGTTGATCTGGTTCAGCTCTGGTTTTCGATCACTAATTATTGATCACGGAATGATGAGAATAAGAGCACCCGTGCATGATGGGTGCAATTGTACACTATGACTATGATTATTATACTGCATAATTGTATGTCTTCTGTCTCCTTTTATTCTCTTTACAGGCAGAATTTTTTCGTACACAAAGAAGGGAGATAAGTATACTCCCCATTATTATTTTCACGAAGGTTACTTCTTACTGTACCTTCAACACAAATATATAGGACAACTATCGGTCAACACCAGGGAGGGAATGTTTGTTGTGCCCTGATGAAAGCCCAGGACCTATATGGCCAATTTTTGGGGCTGAAACATGTTGGCAGATTATTAGGGTCATAGGACCATAACATCCAAAAAGACCAGTTTTTTATCTTGTTTTAATATTCACTACGACCCCGCGAATAAAAGGAATACCTGGGGAACGGAGTAGGATTTTTATCTTTAAGTCCCCCTGGCCTACATCTCCTAAGAGCTCCCTGAAATATTGTTGAGCCCACCCTGACCTTTAGGAGTTAGGGTGAACCCGATGATGAAGCATGACACCAATAGGGTGTGTGAGGGTTAAATAACAAAAAGGAATTGCTTCTTTCCCGCATTTCGCAGTGTGTACGCCACGTAAGGATTTATTTAGCTTCTAGAGCTCCGTTTAGTCTGGATACAATTTTGGTAGTGAATTTCTAGTTTGGAGGAGGTATCCACGTCCTCACCTCTCTTACCCCTTGTCTGCCGGTGGAGTGATTTCCACTGTCATATGTGGTTTACAGTACAAATACTTAACACATTGCCTCTTAAGTTAAGGCTGACTGCTCTGTGCCAAGCTACCAGAGGGTGCGCACATGTTAATTTAGGGTGTGTTTGTGAAGTCTGACTAGGATTGTGGCTCCTGCTTGGACAGGAATCCTACCTCTGCGAACCAGACACCCAGTTTTTAACTGTTTGTAAGGGTCATCTCTTTCTCATGTGCTTATTATAGAGTTACAGGTTGGTACTTCAGGTGGACCTATTGTATAGGAGGGAGAAGTGTGGTATATAATGTGTTCTCTCAGCAATATTGTTAACACTAGAATGTTCAGGATGTAAGACAACTTGGAATGTTGGAGGGTAGTGAGCTGTAGGCAGTTGATGGTGACTGGGGTGTCTGAATAAATAATACCTGAAGCTAGCACTTGTCCTGCTCTCTTTGTTGGGCTCCTGACGAAGATTCCACTTTTAGCTGTGTTCTGAAGGATGCCATGAGTGTGTTCCAAAGTTGCAGTTTGCGGTTTCTCCAGGACCTTTCTCAAGGACCTGCCAGGTCCAGGCAGACTAGATAATGCTTCACCATGATATTGAGAAGTTGGAATTGAAGATTCGTTCTTTGCCTGCGCCCCTAAAAACACTAATTTTCGCCACTACCCGAAAGTGCCATGAATGAGGAAAACCGATGGGCGCGTTTTTCTTCAGCCTTGAACCTTTAAAAAGGGTTTGGTGTGAGGGCACAACTTCTTGTTTTTCCTCTTCAGTACTGGACCTGGCACAGTGCTTTTGTCACAGGGAAAGAAGCTGAGCTGCCAGTCGTTTTCTTCAGCACCGAAGAAAAATTCAATTTACCGGGAGTCCTGCTAGCTGCTGATCCGCTGCTGCCTCGGATTCTGCAGAACCCTACTCCCATAGGTGGATAACGATTGTCCTGGAAGGAAACACTGCTTCTTACTCGGCTTTTGCACTCTTGAAGCTACTCTAAACCATGACTGTATGCTGCTTACGGAATGTCAAAACCCCAATAAAGCTCTATGACCAACAGCAGTAGGACAGCCCGGCCCACTGAACTGAACAAACATCACGGAACAGATGTGCAATCTCCGTACAAATGTAGACTGAATAAAAAGGTAAACAAATAAAATTAGACATTTGAGGGGAAAAAATGAAAATAAAATTAACGCAGTGTGACTGTGTAAGCTCCTTGAACAACAATTAAGGAGAGTGTTTCATTCACCCCTTCTGTAGGGTAGAGGTTTCTTCAAGAACACGCATTGCCAAAGCCAATAGGTTTGGGTTTAATGTGCTAATACAGGCAGCAGTAAAACATTAAAGCAAGCCTCACTAGAGGGAGCTAGCAGGAGTGGACAGAGATTTGTTAAGGAATCAGTCATCTCAGATATACTGTACAATGCAAGCACTTGAGTGGAGGTGGAAGGATACACCGAAACAGTCAATAGTATTGGGTGAGAGATGAATACCCCACTGTGCTGAGCCAAGACAGGATTGAAAAAATCTCAAGCCAGTGTCTGAAATAAGCTTATCTAAGAAAGCAAATGGTTGAACCAGCGTGGATGAAAGCCCACTATGTGTATATTGTCAGAAAATGGTCCTTTTGACAGCTGTGCTGTCACAGCCCAGACATAAAAATCATTCTCCAGATATGGACTGACTGATCAGTTTCTCAAAAGCACATGCAGATTAACCTCACTTTACGTCAGCTGCAGACTTTTACATGTGAGGTCCGCTTGTGTCACCATTAGCAAGTGGAGCATAATGTGTGTTTTATACCCTCTTCTATACCTCCACTATCCTTCTCATTCCAAATAACAGACTAAAATATCCACCACTCAAATTAATTTCATATTTCATTATACTAGCTCACCACTAATCATTTTGGGTTCCGGAGTAGCGTGCTACTCGCCGAAAAAGCGCTTTGATGCCATGTCAGGGGTAGTAAGTGCTATATAAATGCAATTACAGTACAATACAATATAATGGTTCCTAATTCCCTGATGTCTAAGCATGCGCACACACTAAAACACACACACACAAACACATGCAAAACCTTGCCGATCACAGTTGATTTTAGCGATTGCTTGATGCCAGCAGAGTTCAGTCCATCTGAAGAGGTGGATTCTGAATGATGAAGGGCTACTTTTCGGGGCTCAAACTTAGGATAACCTTTGTTCTTGCCCCCTTTGACACAGGCATCCAGCCTTACTGGCCAACACCTCTGTCTTTAGAAGACCTCTGGATGGGATTAAATTGTAAATTCATTTCCAGGCCACTAATGACTCAAAGCTCTAGTAGAATGTATTATTATGTTTTATGTATCGTTGAGCCTTTAAAACCAACGGCATGATAACACATCTATAGTTATTTAAAGAAGATAGATTAAATAAAATGCTTTGCTTTGAATGTGTTAGTATTGTATCAGTGATATCTTTTAAGCCCACTCCAGGGCCTTGTGTAGGAAATATTTGTTCCAAGTCATATTAGTATACCAGTATTTTCATAGTTTATGGTCTTTGGCATTAAGTAAAGACCAAGCAGTCTGAAAATTAAAATGTAATTTGGTATTTGTTTTCTAGGTGAGACTTGTATGAAGTATCAGAGAAAACTGAAATCCATTGTCTCTGCCCAGTCCCGTTTTCTGAATACATATGATGGAGCTGAGAACGTGTGCCTGGAGGACGTCTACACCGAGACCGTACTGGAACTGGTAAAGAATATTGGCGCACCTGGGCGCTCGCATTCCTGCAACAACTTTATTGGAATTACCGACCTCTTTGTTGCCAATGGATGCATAAATAAAGATGCAGACACAGTACTTATAGCAGGGGAAGCCGGGAGTGGGAAGAGTACACTACTTCAGCAAATGCATCATACGTGGGCCGTTGGCAAAGCCTTTCATAAGTTTTCATTCATTTTTCCGTTCAGTTGCAGACAACTGTGTTGTATTCAAAAGACAGTTTCCTTGAGGACATTGCTGTTTGAACACTGCTGTTGGCCAGACTTTGACCAGGGAGAGATATTCCAATACATACTTGACAACCCCCAGGAGATATTACTCACGTTCGATGGTTTTGATGAGTTCAAGTTTAGATTTTCTGATGAGGAAAAACATTGCTCCCCAACAGATCCTGCCAGCATTCACAGCATTCTCTGTAATCTTGTCCAAGGAAACCTGATGAAGGGCGCCCTGAAAGTTGTGACCAGCCGACCCGCTGCAATAAGTGCTAGTTTTCGGAGGTATATCCAGAAGGAAGTTTGTGTCAAAGGATTCTCTGAAGGAGAAATTGAACTGTTCATAAAGCGGAATATTGGTGACCTCAATGTTTCACAATCAGTTATCGATTTGCTGAACACCAATTCATCTCTTCATGGTTTGTGCCATGTTCCTGTATTCTGCTGGATTGTTACCAGGTGTCACAAGGACCTGATTCGAACTGGCTGTTGTACTCCCCAGACCATGACTGACATATATCTGTTAACTTTGAGGCACTTTTTGATGCACAACGTACCAGCAAAGGATCGGATGAAAAATATTCTTAGTGCGAAAGTGAACACAATACACCACTTAGGGAGACTCGCTCTCTCTGGTCTAGGGAACTGCTGCTATGTGTTTTCTGCACACCAGCTTAAGGAAGCTGAGGTGAGTGAAGAGGACATTTCCTCTGGGTTTTTTGTGCTTTCCAGAAATTTTTCCCAAGACCCTCTGTCATTGAATCAGCACTATGAGTTTGTTCATATTACGTTCCAATGTTTTTTTGTAGCATTGTATTTGGCAATAAATGATCAGCTGTCATCGATGGTTACGCGCTGTTTGTTTGCCCACACAAGGAAGAAAATCCACCCCTCTTTATTTAGAACGTGTTCACTAATGTGTTTTAAGCCAACACATGATGAGGAACGGACTACGGTGGCCATGCTGCATCAGGCTGAGCAGTCCAACCTACAAATGACTGCCAGCTTTCTGGCAGGCCTGCTCTCCAATAGGCTGTGTGAGTTACTGGTAGAATCTTGGAAACCTGAAAAACTACAAAAAAAACAGAAATTCTTCAAACGTCACTTGGCAGAAAGCATACAGAAACACTTCAAGTCTATACCACCGGCTGTACATGGTGAAAAGAAAAGCAAACATGCCATGCCAGAGTTTGTCTGGCTAATAAAGTGCATTCATGAAATGCAGGACAGCCATCTTGCCGCAGAGGCTGTGAGTGACTTTGACGTGGAACACCTAAAGTTAACGTACTGTGGGATTGGGCCACCTGAGTGCACTGCTCTTGCCTTTGTCCTGAAATATCTCAAGAACCCAATTGGTCTACAGCTGGATCACAACTCGATTGGAGATATAGGAATTGAACAGCTTTGTCCTTGCCTCAATATATGCCAGGCTCTTTAGTAAGTTATTATTTTTTACATTTTTGGTATCCGGAAAGGCCATGGGCAACAGAACCATTGACGATGCAGTTGTATAAATTAAATGTATAATGGATTTTGTCACTCTGAAGACACATATATAATAATAACGGAACACCTAATTATGAAAATATTTTTTGCTTCATTAGTAGTAATGCATATTTAAATGAATTATGGTGTTACTGTAGTGCTTTTTATTTGAGAAAAAGGACCCTAGACTATGTGTGTGTATATATATATGTATATATATATATATATATATATATTACCTACTGGCGGTCGCCAGTAGGTAGTTGTAGTTGGGACCTAGTTTCCATAGGAAAAAGCGTTTTTTGATTTGTCAATATCTTTGGCGCCGTTTCACGAATCTTCGCGAAATTTTCAAAACTAATGGGGCGCGCCGGTCAGCTCCTGTCTTGAAAGTTACAGGGTGATTCGTCAAGCAGGGGCCGAGAAAAAAGGGGGGTCCCAAAATGCGTTTTCTCTATGTTAATTTCAATAGGAAACTTTTGTCGCAGCTACAGCCCGAACTGCTGAACGCAATTGCACCATATTTGGCAGAGAGGTAGCTCTTGGTTCAGAGTGCACTATTTGCTTTAAATGGTGTAAATCCATTCAGTAGTTTTTGAGAAATTCTAAAATAAAATGCAAACGATATCTGGTGGCCGCGGTGGATCCGCGAACCCTCCCGAGCACAAGCTTTATTTTGATTGGCTGCCAACACTTCAAACCAAAAAATGTTGGCAGCCATCTTGTGACTTGGTTGAATCGAGTCACAAGAAAAAAGGTCAAAATACAAGATAAGGGGGCAGGGTAGAAACACCCTGACCCCTAGGCCTGCTCAGGGGGTCCCACAGGGACCCACAGGGCCAAAAAAAGCTTCTTTTAAAAAAACATCTTCGGCGGGATTCGCGCTGGGTTCGCAAATCCTGCCTAAAATAAAAAATAAAATGAAGTGCGGGCTCCCGCGCTTCATTTGTTTTAAGCCCCCGGGTGGGCCATGTCCCGGGGCAATCCAGACTTATTTTGCGGGGGCCCATGGGGGCCCCTGCAGACCTGGGGACTGCCAACTCCCCGGGGCTACTTTAAAAAACTCTTTGTGGGGGGTGCTCGAGCCCCCCCACACTGCCCCGGGGCACACTGTATGCAAATACGGGGGTCTGTTGTGGCGCCCCGGGGACCACCATCTCCCTGGGGCTATGTATAGGTTGCGAGGGGGGCCACGCGGCCCCCCTCCTGGAGCCCTCCTTGGCCCTGGGGACCACCAACCCCCAGGGCCGGCTCCGGCAATGTCCCGGGGTGCCTACCCCCGGGGCATTGCAGTTTGCAATGGCAGGGCGGGTGCACTGCTCCCGCCCTGCCATTGCAAACTTCTGCTTCGCTTAATGGAAGCGAGAGCAGGAAACCTGCTCTCGCTTCCATGAAGCAAAGCAGATTGCTTTTGGATAAGGAGAGCTGCATGTCAGCATCTCCCCTTGTCCAAAAGTAATGCCGGGCTGCAGGGGGCAGAGAGCTGGCTGGGACCGCGGGGGCATTGGGGCCCCCCCCTTGGTCCCCAACATGAGGCCAGGCCCCGGGGGATGGGGTCCCCGGGTCCAAAAGTGGCCCAGGGAAGGGGGGCCGTGCGGCCCCCCTCCCATAATAAAAATATTTTTTTTTAAATTTAAAAGATGCAAAGCCCCGGGTGATGGGGTCCCCGAGGACGAAAAAGGCCGTGTAGCCCCCTTCCCTTTTTTTTTTTTTTATTATAAAAAAAATTGTCTCAGTCCCTGGGGGATGGGGTCCCCAGGGCCCAAAAAATACTAAGAGAAGGGGAGCCACCCAGCCCCCCCTTTTAAAAAATGCAAAAGAAAAGAGAAGCCGGCGTCTCGCCGGAGGCCCCGACCCCTCCCTGCATCACTCTGCAGACGCGCCTCCTGGCGCGTTCTGGGTTGGGGGATGAAGTCCCCTTGCCTCCTGAGGGTCCCTGGGGGCCAACTAGCCCACCAGGTACCTCCAGTAAGTCCCACACAGGGTCCCTGGGGGCCAACTAGCCCTCCTGTTATCTCTAGTAAGCCCCACACAGTGGGATTGCTGAGAGGTGGTTGGAGGTCATGCCCCTTTTTACACTACTCTGCAAACGCACCTCTTGGTGCACTGCTGGTGGGGCAATGAGGTCCTCTTGTGTCCTGAGGACCTCAGGACTAAAGTGGACTTCATCCCCCAAGCAGCAGTGCGCCAGGATGCGTGTTTGCAGAGTGGTGTATAAAAGGGGCGTGGCCTCGGACCACTCTCAGCAATCCAGCTGTGTGGGGCTTACTAGAGATAACAGGAGGGCTAGTTGGCCCCCAGGGACCCTCAGGAGGCAAGGGGACTTCAGCCCCCAACCAAAAGCGTGCCAGGAGGCGCGTTTGCAGAGTGGTGCAGAAAGGGGGCATGGCCTGTGTCCACCTCTCAGCAATCCCACTATCTGGGGCTTACTGGAGGTGTCAGGTAGGCTAGTTGGCCCCTAAGGACACCCAGCATGAAAGGGGACTTTAATCCCCATCCAAGAGCACGCCAGGGAGCATGTTTACAGAATGGTGGGCAAAGGGGGCGTGGCCTGGTATGAGAACTTACAAATGCTGCTGTGTGGGACTTACTGGAGGTAATAGGAGGGGTAGTTGGCCCCCAAGGACGTCCTTGGGGGCCAACTACCCCTCCTGTAACCTCCAGTAAGTCCCACACAGTGGTATTGCTAAGAGGTCTTCAGAGGCCACGCCCCCTTTCTCCACCAGTCTGCAAACGCGCCTCCTGGCACACTATGGGTTGGGGGGATGAAGTTCACTTTACTCCTGAGGGACTTTGGGGGCCAAGAAGCCCTCCTGTAAGTCCTTCGCAGTGGAATCCAAGAGCAGGCCAGGGAGCGTGTTTACAGAATGGTGGGCAAAGGGGGCGTGGCCTGATATGAGAACTTACAAATGCTGCTGTGTGGGACTTACTGGAGGTAATAGGAGGGGTAGTTGGCCCCCAAGGACGTCCTTGGGGGCCAACAACCCCTCCAGTAACCACCAGTAAGTCCCACACAGTGGTATTGCTAAGAGGTCTTCAGAGGCCACGCCCCTTTCTCCACCAGTCTGCAAACGCGCCTCCTGGCACACTATGGGTTGGGGGGATGAAGTTCACTTTACTCCTGAGGGACTTTGGGGGCCAAGAAGCCCTCCTGGTACCTCCTGTAAGTCCTTCGCAGCGGAATTCCTGAGCGCTGGACTACTACGTTATAGTTATAAATTAGCATTTAAAAAACCTTAGAAATTCATTGAAAAAATCATAGGTTTCAGGGATGTTATAGTTAGTAATTAGCATTTAAAAAACCTTTGAAATTCACTGAAAAAACCATAGGTTTCAGGGATGTTATAGTTAGTTGGACATTTCACTCATACAAAACCAGAGAAATTCGGCCGTTATAGTTAGTTGAGCAAACTATAACTTGTGTCCCCGCAATGCTCTGCTGATGACATCATATATTACATCACTCATGACATGGTCAGTGACATCACTGATGACATCTCAAATGACATCACTGATGACATAAAGCTATAGCAGGTAGAATATCTTTCTCCTTTCGGCACCCAGTCTGTGGAATTCTTTACCGGAACATCTTCCAGCAAATCCTATGGAACCCGCTTTTAAGGCCTGCCTGAAGACTCTTTTGTTCAGAGAGGTGTACAAACTCCACTTTCTATCTCAGTTTAGTGTCGCAGCCGTGCTCTACAAATTATTTTTCATTCAATTTGTGTCATCCCTAGTTACCTGTAACAAGCAAATAATGCAACTACTCAACTGTAATCAGTGGCGTAGCTAGGCACTTTGCCGCCCGTGGCGGTCTTTGCCTTTCCCGCCCCACGGCTGTGCTGAAGAGGGGTGGGGCAGGCGGGAGGGTGCATGGCAATGAATCTTGCATTTGCCGCCCTCGCAGCTAACTCATGTGAGAGCCGGGGGTGGGTTGGGGTTGGCCGCCCCCCCCAAACTTGTGCCGCCCACGGCGGACCGCCACCCCCCCTTGCTAACCCACTGACTGTAATAAGTTGTCTGTCTATCTGTCTGTCTGTCTGTCTGTCTATCTAGCTATCTATCTCTTTATGTGCTGGAAACTGCTAAACGTAACAAGACCCATGTATAGACCAAACTCTGAATTACTGTCAAAAAGCCAGGTTTTGAGCAGTTTCCTGAACTGGGTAGGTTTGTTCGTCTCTCACTGGCTAAGGAAGTTGATCCAAGGAGTGAGCACTAGGTTTACGAAGTTCTTCTCACCTGATGGTATGGTGGTATGCAGTCTTGATTCAATTACCTCTTTTGCTTGCAAATTCAGTTTACCTACACTTATACATCAACTATCTGTTACTGCATGTGTAATCTCCATTATATGCATTATCTGCAATTTTTACCTGGCTCAACATTAAATGCTCAGAATCATATCTGCCAGTCAGTCTGTGTCCCAGATATTGCTGTCTTGATGAGGACCTTATAAATATTTCGCAAGGTCGAAATGCCATTGACACTTCACAGACAGACGGGGGTCTCTGTTCAGTTTTTGAAGGAATGAGATGCGTAATTTTGACAAAATGGCTGTGGGACCTTGACTTATTTTTGTACATACATGCATAGACTCAAATGCTTGTCTTGTTTATCACTGGACACTGAGCACAGATTGCTATGCTGGTTGATTTGATTACAATGCAAATGTTTGTAGGCTAATCTGCCTCCTTTTTTTATAAATGGCATTAAGTGTGTTGAGCGTTTTTTTTTTTTTTTATTGATTTAATTGAAATTGACGCAAGTCTGTAGTAAACAACTGCCTTTCATAAATATTGCCACCTCGGAAAATATGCTTAAAGATAGGCATCATTGGAAGTCTTTGGGTAGCTTATTGAAACTTTTAAGTGGGCCTATATTGATTACAATTCATGTATCAGTAACTAGAAAAGCAATAGTTAAGAATTTTGTGAGTTAAATCGTGGTGCTCTAAAGCAATTTTTGTCTTTATAGTTAGCCAATGTAAAGAAAAAATCTTTGCTGAGACATGACCAAATTTGAGCAAGCGGGAAATTGTCCTGACTGCTGCTTTTTTTGTGTATTGGAGCTTGGAAAGATATGTGGAATTTGTTCTTAGGAAGATGGCATGGCAGTAGTCAAAGCCTCAACATATTGATAGTAGTAATATTATCAGTCTTATACAAAAGGGAAGATTTACCGACGATATCTAAGGAAGATGAAGCATTTCTTTAAAATGACTGAGACTTGCTCATCCACACAGTTTTAGGTCTAGGAGAATACAAATATTTCTGACCTTTAAACGTGGATCAAGGTAGGTAGGTTCATAACAGGTTGTCCCCAAGCATTAGGTGGGTTTAAGTTGAGCATAGTTTCTGATTTAGATTGACTTAATTTGAAATTATTTTGATGAATCCATTTCTAGACTTGATCCTAGGCAAGGGGGAGCAAGCTTCATTAAGACTTTGGCATTGTCAGTGTACACTTCAAATGGAACAATCATCTCCTAGAGCAGACTGGCCAGAGGAAACAGGTAAATGTTCAACAGAATGGGGCACAAAGAGGATCCCTGAGGAAATCTTCATTTGACAGGCCTGGCCATGGAAGTGTACATGCTCAATTAGACCACCGGAGGACTATCAGGAAGGGACCAATCTATCTCAGTGCAGAGGCATCTATGGCATTTTCTGACAAACTGTTGAGGATATTTTCAAAATCAATGGTGTTGAAAGTTGCCAGCAGATCTAAGAAGATCAAGGCACTGACCCCACTTTCATCTGCCACAATTTAAGTTCAGCCAAAACCGATACTAATGCTTCTTCGGTTTTAAGACCGGACAGAAATCGGTTTGTCTGTGAACTAATAACAGATCATTTTCAATAATGCTCTGGAGTTTGAAGGTAACAATTCATTGGATGAGCTTAGCGATATAAGGTAGCAGTGAGATAGGTCAAACAATGGAAGGCACTGAAGAACTGAGTGAGGATTTTGTAAGTAAGGGTCTTACAGCTGCCATTTGAATTCAGTTGGCATAATGGTGGTATTACAGTTGAGTTGTGATGTCACAGTGTCTCTGACACATCCAGCAGACTGAATGAAAGGCAATCCACTTAGCATTGTTTGATACTGCTTAAACCAACAGATTTTCAGCTCTTTTTTGACTGAACTTTTTTCATCTTGATTTCAGTCAATGAAGAGAATTTCATGTCAGTATGTTTATTTTCTATATTACAGGTTAAAGGCATTCCAACCTAATAGCTATTTTTAAAAGTGACTTATTTTAAACTGCTTAACATGTGACAGCAGCAAATTACAAACAACATGTTAATGGGTTTATCTTAACAATAGATATTTCAAAATTATTCTGCATACCAGGTGTAGTGTCTTGTGATATTTTGGAATGCAACCCTTTTGGCTCCTAACAAACTCTTTAGAGCTGTGACGTAGGTGTCAGAGTGCACTGCCATGAAAACTTGTTTTAGAATGTTGAGTTTACAATTACACGCAGCAGAATAAAGGTGTGCAATACAAAGCTCTGTGTGAGGCGTGGTTATTGGTGGGTACCTAGGCTGGGAAGATGCTACTAATGGCGACAAGACAGGGGACAAGTAATCTGAAGAACAGCCATGCTCTCCCAGAGGGTTTGCTGTGGTCCAGTCAAACTGCTCGTGCATGCCACATGTGTTGCAGTTGAAGATCGGAGTCACCGCTTCATGCACGTGGAGTCAAAGCGCAACTCCAGCCACTGTAGAGCACATGAAGACCACAGAAGCGTTGCAAAAAATTTACACGTTGATGGTCGAGAGCCATTATCAAGTCATACATAAAGGTACTGCGCTGCCATGCAAGATAAAGTTGTACATTATAAATGTGTTAACACTGAAAGTGGATTCTACCTGGTTTACAAAGTACAGCTGCCGATAATCATAACCTACAAAATAACACTGTGAACAGAAGCGCTGCAAGGTGGAGATCAACTGGGTGCTACAAAAAGCCAATTGGCATTTAGACAAAAAGGAAAAAATTACTTACTGAATGCCCTGAAGAGAATCATCATACAACTGCACTCAGTGAAGGTGGCTCAAAGAGAAGTATTCGGGGTTGCGCTTACTGAGCCATCCATGCCCGAAGTGGCTCAGTTGCCAAGTGGGGCTCTGAATAACTTCAAAGGTCTTCGAAGAATGAAGATCAGAGAATGCCTTTTGGAATAGTAAAAATTTCAGATGGCTGTGAAGAAAGTCATATTTCCAGCTCTCATTAAAGATTAATCGGAGGCCAGCACGTCGCAAAGTCTCACAGACAAATTGCAAGCACCAAGTCACAAGGAACCACCCACGGTGTCAGTAAGTTCCACACTGGACTACAATGCTGCTGCGTTCCTGAAACCACCACCACCTTTCGAAACTGCCAAAAAACAAAATATTGGCGATAGATGGTCTGCGTGGATAGAAATATCTGATGATTTAATTGATGCACTTGAAGAGACTGGTAACAAAAAGATTATCAAGTATCTCTAAAATCTCGCTGGTGATGGTGTGAAAGAAGTCATAAAGAAAATGCTGCGAACTAACAGAGAAATTACATATTGTCAGATTAAAGAAACACTGAATCTAAAGTTCAATCCAGTACCAAACATTGATTACAAAAGATATATTTTCAGTCAAGAACGCCAAAGAGTTGGTGAAACCATTGATGAATATGTGGAAAGACTTGATACGCTCATCAAACATTGAAAGTTCAATGAATTTATTGATGAGGAAGCTATGCGACTTAGAGTTATTGATGGATGCTTGTCAGATTCATTCAGTTGACAAATGCTGAGAGAAACTCTTAGTCTGGAGCCAGTGTGGATAGCTGCCAGAGCTGAGGAGCGTGCTGAAAGACAAACCACTGACATGAAGGCCGGAGGTGCCCAAAGTGAATCAGTCATGAGCATCAAAAGTAAGCAAAAGACTGAAGAACACAAAGTGCTGTCTACAAGTAACAAGAAGTTATGTTTTAGATGTGGATTTTTGTTTCCACATGATTGTAAATGTCCCGCCATTGGACAGATATACAAAGGCGATGGGAAAGAGAACCATTTTGTGACAGTTTGTGAAGCAAAAGAAAAATCAAGTGTCATGGCTCGAAGATAAAATGGCTGCCAGAACATTCTGGAGGTAACGTCAGATGCAACCTCACAAGGCCAAGCGGCGACATCAATTGAGGCAAATTGACACTGAACAAAGTCGATTGTCTTCTAAATCGTCAAACAGTTTGTCCGCCTCAGTATTCAAGGAAAGTGAGGAAGATGGCTGTTTACCTCAGCGAAAAGATAGCATTTCGGATTGGCCGTGTGTGAGGAAAAATGATAGTCAAAGACAAGTTGACATGCCAAAGCACCAAAGTCATACAAACATTGTCCGAAAATAACATTAAAGATAAATGACTGCTCAATACCTTTCTTCATCGACAGTGGCACATCAATAAATATAATGCCTGATTAGAAATATGCTGAATTGTCTCCATTACCTTGCCTTTCGCAATCGAAAAAAAAGTGTACCCTTGGGCTGCATCGCCACCCATAAAAAGTCAAGGTTCATTTGTAGCAACATTGAAACACAAGAAAACGAAGGGGCAAGCACCCATCCAGTGCCTGTCTGCTCAGTTTCAGTACCGCTGCTGATTTGGGAGTGATTTCTGTGAATTACAACCTGAATGCTCACCACAAAATAGCAAGTCAATTTCCTTCATTGTTCCATGGTTTGGGAAAGCTAAAGACTATGAAAGTGTAGTTTCTTATTAATGACGATGTCCATCCTGTTGCTAGGAGACATAGATAAGTTGCTTTTCATGTATAAGAAGCTGTTGACAAAGAACTTGAATCATTACTTAAGCATGACATTATTGAGCGTTCAACTGGTCTGATGCCCTGGGAGTCTCTCATGTTGGTAGTGCCCATAAAGGACACTGAAGGAGCTGTATTCATATGCATTGGTATGCGCCAAGCAAACAAGTCAATTGAACGAGAACGGTATCCAGGTATCCATATTGCTAACATGATAACCCAACTACATGGTGCCAAGCTTTACTCTCGCCATGATTTAAATAAAGCTTATTATTTGGAACACGAAGAACATTGCAGGTACATTACAAACTTTTCTACACACATATGCCGGTTTCAATATAAAAGACTCTGTTTTGGCATGTCATCAGCTGCAGAACCTCTCCAAGACGCCATTCAACATGTCATACAGCCGATTGTGAATGCATTCAACTATAGCAATGACATACTGATTTTTGGAGCAACACAAAAGGAGCATGATAAAGGTCTCAAAGTATGTCGATTACTGACTGATGCAGGCCTGACTTTGAATGCAGACAAGTGTGAGTTCCAAAAGACTAAATTCAAATTATTTGGCCATATCTTTTCTGATTGGGGTATGACACCCGATCCTGCAAGTGCTGTCTAATGCTGATCCCCCCACAAGATGTTTCTATGATACATTCATTTCTTGGCATGGCTAGTTACTGTTCAAGATACATACAAGACTTTGCGACCATAAGCGCTCCCTTATGACAGTAAATGAAGAAAAATGTTTCATTCAAGTGGTCACAGGAATGTGAGAGATGTTTCAAGAAAATCAAACAAGCCATTGAAACTGCTATTGAAATGGCCTATTTCAATCTAAACCTTCACACAGAGGTTGTTGACGCTAGCCCTGTTGGGTTACACCGGACACCCCCATGCTCAAAGGCATATTGTTGCATATGCCCAGTAGAAGTTTTTCCCAAACAGAACGTGTTTACTCTCAACCTGAGAAAGAAAGTTTGACCGTGGTATGTGCTTGTGAACATTTCCATGTATTCCTGTATGGAAAGCTCTTTAGCCTGGTAACTGATCATCAAGCTTTATTGACTATCTTTGGCAGTCCAAAAGCCAAGATGCCTCCTCGCATTGAACGGTGGGGACTCTGATTACAAGAGTATGATTGTACCATTGTACATCATCCAGGGAAGGATGAAAACCCTGCTGACTACTTTTCCAGAGTGCCTACACAAGGTCAAGGTATTCCATCCAAGGCGGTTGAAGCCTACATAAATTTAATTGTAAATTCAAATACGCCAGCTGCTATATCGTTAGCCCAGATCATCATTGCTATGAGCCATGGTAGTGACATGCTGAAGTTGAAAGATATAATTACATATCAGTTGTGGGAATCGACATGCTCAACCTCTCACCAGTGATGGTGAATACCGAAAGTACAAAAACATTAAAGGTGAACTGTCTATAACTCAGGAAGGAGCCATATTGCAAGGGTCAAGAATCCTAATTCCAGAGAGTTTAAGACAGAAGATAATTGAAGTGGCTCATAAAGGACATCGTGGTATTGTTGCCACCAAGAGAGCTCTCCGAGACCAAGTCTGGTTTCCATATGTAGATAAGAGGGTTGAAAAGGAACTCAAGGGCTGTCATCTATGTAACTGCCTCTCTATGAACATTACTCAACATACTCTTACCATTTTTAGAACTCCCTAAGTATGCATGGGAGAGAATAGTCATCAATTTCTTTGGTCCACTCGACAATGGACATCATTTGATGGTAATTGTGGATGAGTACTCTTGATTTCCATTAATAGAGGATCTCTCATCCACATCTAATGAGCGAGTCATTGAGAGACTTAACAGCATTTTTGCAAAATGGGGCATTCCAGTCATTTGAAAAGCTTCTTAAAAAGCACTGTAAACAAGTGAACAAAAAACTCTGCATTGAATCATTTTCTAGACCACCAGTGAGTATATATTGTATAATACTACTATGAAATGATTGAATATGCCCTCAATTAACAGGACTCTAGCTGCTGCATTCAGGATATATTGTATTCTTTCTATTGCAATGAATGGTATAGCCAGGATTGATGGCTGTCCCAAAGTCTTTACATGGAGGACACAAAAATCTTTCATCACTGCAACTCTGGAAGAAAGTCAAAAACATCAAAATGTGGTCAAGTTGTACTAGGTAAAATAAGTCTCTCTTTGATACATTTGAGGAGTTGAAGAGAATTCTGCATCTTCTGGGATACTCCTCACAATTGAAGGTAACGGGCATTATCCCAATGATAAAGGCCATACTGCTAGTGGATAGATTGGGGCATCAGATTGTTTTGACTTGCTTTCCAGTTTGGTGGGATTCAACTTTAGAAAGTTTACTGACATCCACCAGCATATGGCTGACAAGGTCACACTGCCAATCAAAGAATTAAGAGTTTGTTTTTAAGCTCACCAGATCCTTGGGGTCTTCCGCATATAGAAAGACACTGAAGTTGCAGCAGAAGTCTAAAATAGTGCTTAAAAGCAAGAAGGTCAAGCTGGAGGACACTCCCTGTTCCGCCTGTTTGAAGGAAGTTTCACAGCGAGGCATGACAACTGCTTGTGACTGGTAGGACAAAAAGTAAGCGCTCTAACTCTTTACTTTGAAGAGACAGTAGTACATCCTAGAAGATGACTATAATAAATGTAATGTAGGATTTCATTAAGAGATATTTTCCAAACTAAGCCCAGCTATTTGACTATCTTAACACTGTTGAGGAAAAAGCCTAAAACGAATCCTAAAATGCAACTGGTTTTACCTTTTGGGTTCCAGGTCTTCTGATCTATAAGAGGCAACTTTAGGTAGGTAAACATTGGCTCAGCTTGTGATAAATAATAAATAGGCCAATCCCTGCTGAGTTGGTGGGATAACTGCATCACTGATTTTTTTTTACTGTTATGTTTGTGGCATTTGTATAGCAAACAGTCTATCATTATTATAGCCTTGTAGCATTGTTGGTTGTCCCTGGTCATCATTCTGAGATTTTTATTGCAGCTCACGGTCTACCTCGTCGTTCTTTGATGTTATGTGTTTTGGGTAACTTGTGTGGTGTGAGGTTGGATGCTGAATTCATAAATCACCAGTGGTCATATTGGTTGACATTTGGCCAAGCCTTCTTTCCAAGCTGTGAGCATATGATGTTGGTATTAGAGGCGTGTGACTGAAGAGCTTCACTTTAATTATTCATCCATCTTGTAACACCATAGGGAGCGTTTTGCTCAAGTTATTCAGCAGCAACTTGGAACTGGCCCCTTCAAGCATAAGACATATGTTTTAAAATCACAAAGCGGGCAGATCATTATTATTGCATATTAGCCATTAACTGCAGTAGCTACACTACTGAACTGGTTAATAAATTTAATCTAATATCAGACTGAACATTGGACAGTGTAAAAGTGTGACATGGCATGAAATTGTAACTTTGTTTAATTGCTGTAAACCAAATGTAGGGCTCTCTCTCTTTTGCTCTCTCTTTCTCTCTCTCTGTCTCTATTACAATGTAATGAAAGACCCCAACACCACAGTAACATTTCAAATCCCCTTTGGTCTCTCACTGGAAGTGACAATTGTGGAAAGAATTTTGCCATGCCAGCAAATCTACATGTTAAGCTTTGCATCTCTGTGCTAAAATTTTCTTTGGCACAGATTTAAATAGCCATGTAAGAACATGCCTCTGACCACACAAACTTTTCTGAATATTTTGCAAGAAAATAACACGTTCTATTAAATTAAAGTATAGATATTTTTAGTTTTTTAAAATAAATTTTTGTGTGACCTTGAACAAGTTAAACCATGTTAGCAAGTAGGCTTAATTACTCAGCTGACAATTCTTTTTGTTTATATACTCCTCTCTGTCAGACCATGTTTTGTGGCCACGGGGCGGTCAGAGGCTAGTGTGGTTGAACCGTCGGGGTTGAGATTGATTGCCACTGGTGTCCTCGGGCCCATCCAACTATGGCTCTGCAAACTGGGCTAAGAAGAATCCCTTCTACACTTCACTTTCAGGGTAGCATCGGGGACCAGTCACAGCCTTCTCAGGAAGATAGTGTGGGGTTGCTCGAGCTGAGAGCTCTACAATAAAATTAATGTCCAGCCCATTGCTTATTTTTGGAAGAAAGAAAGTACTTTATTCACACAGTTGTACTAAATTCAACACTTCTATGAATACTCAAGTCTGTGACTTTGTGCACTATCTCATGTAGGTGCTATACCCACCCACTCCCTCTCTGTTCCCTCCCAGGCTATCCCCATAAGTTCTGGCTTCCCACTGACTCTAAGGGCAATCATGAGTTGGCTGATTCAAGCTCAGGGGAGTTTTGGTTACCCACAGTTCAAAAATGCACTCCATCTTTACTTTAACCCCTTCACAAGATAGGTGAGTTCTCACAGGTCCATTTGCTGTGGCCACGCACCCAGAGTGGCTCGCCCATGCACTCAAAAGAGCCATGGAGAACCGGCAAGTCTGTGCCTGTGTTTAGCGGAGCCGGGTTCAGGCATCATTCAGTAGCGCATCTGCCTAGCTTCTCTGGGGATCTGGCCTCAGTGGATCTGATGGAGCGGCTCTACCAGAGCAGGTACAACTCAAAGGTTGGATGATCGGCTGTCATAACAATTTGTAACTGAAGGAAGGTACAGTCTGGTTAGTTCTCAGCAGTTTCAGTACTTCTGTGTTAATGCAATTACAGCCTTGACGTTCATTTGGCAATCACACAATCGTGATGTCCAGGAACTTGAGTGAAAGTCTGGGGTGTGCACAGTCACAAGTGCCCCTCCCAAACTGCTCTTGTGCAGCATGCTATGTTGTGGGTGCCCCACCACCCCACTGGTGATGCACTGGACCTTCCAGTTTCCTGGACACTCTCTCATCCTGGGTCAAGCAGGCTTCTTCCTCTCAGCTGGCAGAAAGGAAGCCAGGCACTTCGTTACAGGTACACAGGTGCTCTGGCAGGAAATCCAGACTGGAAGTGATGTTTATGCAACTCTGAGAGACTGGCTGTCAAGCAGACAACAGTCCTGGTTGAAGAGCCGTCCTTTGAGTACTCTGCAGGGCACTCGCTTCCTTGGCCTTAAAGGAGTTGGACCTGGAACAAAGTGGGGTGATTTGGCTCCCAATTCATGACACAATATCTAGACATTGGATGGGGTAGTACTTCTTTTAGTTGTTCTTTCCAGGCTGTTCTGCATGTATAGCCTTTTTGTAGAGTGAGGTTTCTCATCACAGGTAGCACTGAGGCTGTCTCCGTCCTGGACCACCCACAGCAGAGGCACAAAAGAGGTGTGGGGATTCTGCACCTGGATGTTATCAGTCAACTGAAGGCCTTTCATCACATAGTCTGCAGTCCCACCCCTCACCCATACGATTCATCTAGTGGTAGTGCTCAGGGACAATAATCATCAGCTCCTCTTTATCCAAAAGCAGCCCTATCTCTGTTTGCTTGTCTGAGTCTCCTCCTTCCAGCTACAGGAATGCACATGCTGCACACTTCCGCTGTCTGGGAGCATAGGCCTCACCCACTATCTTGAAAAACAAAGAAGAAATCCCGCCTCCAAGACCAGCTCTAAAATATAGTCCACAGTATATCAAATATGTTCTGTTTATACTTCAGATTGTTCTTTTTTTCCTTATTCACCTGGATAATCAATACACGTGCATGACATAAATAATATACTTTCAACTTTCAAATGATCAAATGTATACAAGTTTTAATCTTTGATTGGTGTCCCAGCGCCACCAGCACTAGAGCCACTGGGACACCAATCAAAGATTAAAACCTGTATAAGGTTACTACTATATGTAAGATGTTTTTTTTTTTTATACTATATGTAATAAGAAGTTATAACAGATGAGTTATTGACAAACTTTTGAAATTTGATCATTCTTGCTAGTCTGTCTTTATGACCCCTTTTGGGGTCGTTTGTTAAGGATGTTCCATGTTATGGCTCTATACACGCTCACGGCTAGCTTGAATCCAGTGGCACAGTGAGCACAGAACCCACGTCTGGGCATACCCTTCCCACTCAGGGCAACAAAAGCAAAAAGAACAGATGATGGACAGAATGCTGACCAAATCAAACAATCAACCCCAGCCACAGATCTGCGTTAAATCCATAATTTTTTTGCTCACCACTCCACCCCAATTTGGACCCTGCCTTATGCAAATCCGTCTTCACCCTGCTCTCCATGGGAACAGTCCAGCCTGAACTGCCAGGAAAGGTCCTCCCTGGACCAGAAACAAGCACCCTGGGACCAGTTTCGGAGTATCAACCCTCATCAGCCAGGCTAGCTTGAATCCAGTGGCACAGTGAGCACGGGACCCACGCCTGGGCATACCCTTCCCACTTAGGGCACCAAAAGCAAAAAGAACAGATGATGGACAGAATGCTGAACAAGTCAAACATTCACCCCAGTCACAGATCTGGGTTTAATCCATTGTTTTTTTGCTCACCACACCACCCCAATTTGAACCCACCCATATGCAAATCAGTCTTGACCCTGCTCCCCATGGGAACAGTCCAGCCCAAACTGCCAGGCCAGGTCCTCCCTATATATGTTATGTTTTTATATTATGAATGATTGAGAGTAGCAATTTGGTATGAGTGGCATGTGTACATTTTGAGTGATTGTGAGATATGTATTCTGAATGGTGGGAGGTTTAAGGTTTTGTTGAAAGTATATTATATACTGTTGACTCTATTTTAGAGCTGATCTTGGAGGCAGGTTTTCTTTTCCGTTTTTTGGTTTATTTCCCTGTCTTGCTCCAATATTCATCTCCGGTGGGGAACCCCTATACAATATAATTGAACTCACCTACTATCTTGTGCTAGTCGAGGCCAGGGGAATCAAAAACAGATCCCACTGGCTTTCATCACCACTCATGACAGGTCCAGGAACTTTCATAGTCAAGTACAAGCCAAGACCTCTGTATACATGCTTAGATTAGTGTGATGCCTGGGCCAAAACAAAAAGTCATGATTCCAGATATACATGCAGTTTGGCACTCAGGCAGATGGATATATTTAGTGAGTTGGCACTCTTTGAACATGATTCGGATGGCAACAGTACCTGTTTCCATTTTGGCCATTGTGTAACATATGCTTAACTTTCAGGTTTTTTGATATTCCCTCGTGCAGTATTTATAAATATGATGATCATTATAGCATGTGGCTGACTATAGAGTGCAAAAAGGGGTTCTATAAATCTTTTATTTGAAATAAAATATATATGATAGTTTCAGCCTTCATATTAATTGATTATGATTTATTTCCTTCAGATATTTGTTTTGATGGTAATACTAATGCATTACAAGACTCAATATAGCTGTATTTTCTAAACGATTAAAATGCAGTTACTTCTGTGTGATAGTCTTTCAAGACAATCTCTCGATAAAAGGTTTGTGCAGTGCAAGACATGTAAAGTGATACTAGGCTAAATATTTTATGCTGCAAATGGATAATTTCACTTTCTCTAACTATTCACAAACACACCCTAAAGTTTCCTGTGCTCACTCTCTGGTAGCTTGGCAAAGAGCAGTCAAGCTTAATGTAAGAGGCAATGTGTAAAGTATTTGTGCACTACTTTAAACAGTAACACAGTGAAAACACCACAAAAAGAGACCACACCAGGATGGGAAAATAGAACATAATTTTATGTATAAAACAGGACTAAAACGACAAAAATCCAATAAGTAGAAGTCAAGATATGAATTTTTAAAGAATAAACTGTAAAATGGTGCTTAAAAGCATTAAGTGTTTATGTGGGTTATCTGGTCGTGTCGGACCGGGACAAAGTCAAAAGTTCAGGCCGACTGTGATGGTGCACAGGCCAGATACAGGGACCGCTAAACAAAACGACCTTGATCCTGGCTGTGTCACCATCGAAGAAGATGCAGGGTGTGGCCGAAGCGATAAGTAATTATTGAGCCATGCAGTGGATAGCATGCATCGATTTTCTCCATACAATGGTGGTGATGCATCGGTTCCAAGTGAGATACACTGTTTCTGAATGCAATGCGCTGCTACTAATACTGCAGTAGAGGATGTGTTGATTTTGAGTGTGATTCGCTGTTTCCCAATGAGATGCACCGTTTCTGATCCACACAACTTCGGCGATGCACCGTTCCCGAATGCAATGTGGCGGTTCTTATCCACGCAGTGGCATCGATGCACCGGTTCCATAGAGGATGCATGGGTTTTGTTGAAGCAAGCACCTTAGGCCTTTCGTCCGAGGGTCCAGGTCTAGCGTGGCACCATTTGGAAGGGCAGACTCACAGATGACAGAGTGCAGCTGCAGAAGGGTTGGAAGTCTTTTATGTCCCTGAGACTTCAGATCAGGAGGCAAGCCAGCAAGCTCTTGGAGTCAGTCTGGGTTCAAGTGATGCAGGTCAAGTCCTTCTCACCCAAGCAGGGGAACAACATGCAGCAGGGCAGCACACAAAGGCAGAAGTCCAGCAAAGCAGTAGGCCAGCAGAGGGGCAGCCTTTTCAGCAGCACAGCAGTTCTTCTTCCTGGCAGAGTGGTCACAGGTCCAGAAGTGTACTGAAGTCATGGTGTTAGAGGTCCAGTACCTATACCCAGTGGTGCCTTTGAAGTGGGGGAGACTTCAAAAAAGGAGTTTGAAGTGCAGAGAGGTCCTCGCTTCCTGCACTGGTTCTGGACTCACTACAGGGCGTTATGCAGCCATTTGTGTGAGGACAGGGCACAGCCTATTCAGGTGTAAGTGTGAGGTTGTGCCCAGATCCTCCCACCCATCCTGTGACGATGATCCATCAAGGACCATCAAGTCACACCTAAGCTCCCTTTGTGTGTGGCTGTCTAGGGGGAATACACAAAGCTCAGTTGTCACCCACTGATCAGAGACAGGCAACAAGCACCAAATGGCCAAAGTAAAAAAAAATCCAACTTTCTAAAAGTAAAAAGACAAGAAAATGGACGGAATGCTGAAAAAAATCAAACATTCACCTCCAGTCACAGACCTGGGATTAATCAATTTTTTTTTGCTCACCACCCTACCCCCGTTTGGACCCAGCCATATGCAAATCAGTCTTGACCCTGCTCCCCTTACAATTGCCAGAGGACCAATTCACTTCCACCAAAAAATTAATCAAAGCTGGTCCCATGGTGTCAAGTTGAATGGGAGTCTAGAAGGTTATCTTCTTTAATTGAAGAAAGCAGTACAATATAAGTTACAGTGTGGTTTCTTTGTATAGGTTGATTGTATGAACCACAGAAAAGGAAAAAGAATTCGAATTAGCCTTAAAACAGTATTTCTAGAGGCCAATGAATCGAAAAATCCCACAAAGGTTTAGGGCCTTATAAAGAGTTTGGCGGTCCAACCACCTTAGGACCGCATCGGCCCCCGCCAGCAGCCCATGGCGCTGGTGGTCCAAAAACCGCCGTATTACGAGTCGACCACGTGACCAGCGGCGGTGAGTACTATTACCAAATATATTGATGCCTGTGTGTGCATTTCAACTGCATATTTGTCGGATACAGACATATGCATGATATATGTGGAAAGAACCATATACCCATTACCGGGGTTCGGCCCATGTGTGGGCAGTCCCGGCAATGGGTATATGGTATGAAAAGGACTCACCTGTTGATCGCCGCACACAGGGTCGTAATCCTTGTGGTAAAGATCCTGCTGTGAAGGTGGGACCTGGAGAAAGGGATCCACGTTGAAATCTGCCTGGAGGAAGAAGAAACCCCAAATCCTTAGTCACCGCCACCTTCGAGTAGGCAGTTGGACCGCCGTGGTCCGCTCGTGGAACAGGCAACTCGTAATACGCATGGCAGTGTAGCTCCCCTGCACCGCCCTATGCGGCTACCTTTCCCCGATCGTAAACCTGGCTGTCAGCAGTCTGCTGGCTATCTCGGCGGTCCAGCGGCAGTCTTTGCAAAGTTGATCCACCCTACTCATAATACGGTGGTCATACCGCCGAGCTCTCCACAATCAGACCGTCACCACCGATACGGAGGTCAACGGGACCGCCAAACTCATAATAAGGCCCTTAATAAAGTACGAATGCTAAACAACTTATGGACTCAAATGGTAAGAGGCAATTTCTTATAGATTAATACACATCAGATAGTTGCATCAGTAATGAAGTAAAGAATTACCGTCTGTGATAAATGTAAGCAACAGTGTAGTTGGGCATAAATCACCAATATATTGACTGAAAAGAAAAGGAAACAAGTGGCAATTTATAAAGCCATTCATGTATGTTAGGAGGCTATACAGTTCGCAAAGAGTGAAGCAAGGCTTACCAAACAACTGACAATCGGGACGCAGGTACTAAAAATAGATGTGATATGATGCTCATGAATCAAAACAAAGAGTTGTATCATTAATCTGGCAGCTTCGAACAATTAGAGTAATTTGCCCTATGGAGGGCCTGATTATGAGTTGCGTGGTTAATTCTGATCCGGGCGTAAACCCCTCTTTACACCAGAAGCGCCTCCTCCGCTAAGGTGGAGGAGAGTCGCCCCACTGCTCTATGAGCAGTGCTAAAAAATAAAAATAAAATGATAATAACAAGACGTTATTATCATTTTTTTTTTCTATGCGGGACTCAGAGCCGGGTCGGGGGGGTGAGGGGGTGGGTCCGAGCTCGCCAGAGCCGAGTGAGGAGTGATTTGCACTCCCTAAGTGCGCATGACTGTTTGGCCGGCAGCCGAGGCCGTTGCAGGTAAGAGCGGTGGGGCCGGTTGGGGGGGGATTTCAAGAGACGACCACGAGGGGAAATTAATTATTTATTTAATTTTCCCTCGTGGTCGTCCCTCGAAACCTCCCCCCAACCGGCCCCACCGACCCACCACTCTTACCTGCAGCGGCCGCGGCTGTTGGCTAGCCCTCTTGAGCCGGCCAAACATTCATGTGCACTTAGCATGTTCTCCACTGGGCTGTGTTTCACAGCCGGGTGGAGAATCTGCCCAGGCTTCCAGCCACTACCTGAGCGGCCAAACAGGCCCCTCAGACCAATCACGACGCTGCTCATGCAGTGTCGTGATTGGCTGGGAGAGTCCAGGAGCCTGGGTGCTTCCGGTGCTGAGAGAAGAGGACGGAGGAGAGGCGTGCGATGGCGGCGGGGAAGGTAAGTTTATTTTGCTTATTTTTTCATCCCCCGCCCACCACCTCCGTTCCGAAGCAGCCGCCACTGCTTTACACACAGGTTGAAATTACAAGTTGTTATGTATTTAACGCATCTGATAATTATCGAATGCGTTAAATAGCTCAGCCTTCCTTACATTTCTGCAGGTCAAACCTGCTGTATTTTAAAGAGGGAACAACAATACGGTGTTAACTGTATCATGTGGATTTTGGTGCGTTAAACACCAAAATCTGCATGTTCTTCCCCAATAACTCGTGATCGGTGGTATTTATCGCACTCAATAAATACCTGTGGTATTGTTATTTATCATGTGCAATAAATACCATCCATACTCCTAATCAGGGCCTATGCGAACTAACACATCGAAGAAGCAATACAGACTAGTTTGTGAATTACAGTTGCATAATCTGTTTTCCATATAAATGGAAGAAACATCTGACCATAGGCTATCTGTGCATTCTGGACAGGGTTATATTATCATATGCAGATAAAATATTTAATATTAGTGCAAGGTGCGAAGGGCAGTGTATCCTATATAACTGTACACAAAAAATCTTCCTTCAGGGAAATCACTTCACACAGCAATCAGACCCTTCCTGACTCACAGAATTGTCTCTGGTTTTGTAAACATTGACGATATACATATTACAATAAATTACACTTTTACATACGTCAGGATTATTGAAATTACACACTCCACTCTTAAAAACGACAGTGTACAAAGCATAGTACCTGGTAATTACCTTCAAAATTTTAAGAGGGAAAATGCTTGGTACATACTGAGAAATGCAGATTTTATATGCAGTAAGCCCCAAAATCTGGGTGTTAAGCCCCATTTCTTTCCACTGTGAGGCCGTCTTCCTTCAGTATGTTTGTGAACAGTCACTCTATCTAACGTCACCAGCAACTCAGTCTATGGGTCAGAATTCATATCATCTGCTTGCTCTATCAGATCACTACGGTATCTTACCTATTAGTGTGTATTTGGAAAAAAGTCGCTAATGAAAAGTTCCATATATTTCCATGAAAGGTTCCAAGATGCACCTGCACCCTGATACATAGGTTCGTTCTTGTGGATGGATGGAATTTGTATGGATTTAAGGCATTAAATAAATTGCTGGTACCTTCTGAACTTTTTGGTTAGGGTATTTGTGCTCATTTTGCCTATTATGCCTACAGTCGGCCATTGCCAGTGTGATGTTTAATGAGAGCTTTGATCTTAGGTTCAAGCTTTATTGGTAAATTTGTGCAATGCTCAGTGTCAGACCCAGTTCTGGGGTCCAGGGCATGATAGCAGCCACTAGGAAATCCCTGGGTGTTGTGTTCCCTAGAAAAGTGTCCTAGAGGCAATTAGCATAACATCTCCATAAACTGGTACTTTCTTTTACAAATCCCATAACATTGAAAGATTAATGATGATTGCTGCTTGCTATTAATTGACAAAGTTTTAAGAATTTGATGCCTTGATATAAGAGCAGCGATGCGATGACGTGCAAATCATGGTGTAAAATGTTTTTCCCTGTGTTTAGCTTGCGGGACAATAAAATCTCCGACAAAGGGATTGGCAGACTCCTCGATCAAGCTCTTCACTGGCAGAACTTTCAGAAGATAGCGTAAGTAAAATGAGGGAACCTGATTGGTTACTGCATGGAGAGGAGACCTGTGGTCGTATTTTGAAGGTGAGAAAACTGCCCCCCACGGCCTAGGAGGCCACTCAACTGCACACTACAGGGGCTACACAGGGGCAAGGCCTCGGTATTTCGTTACCAAGTAAACCAAAGATCCATTCCGGGCCGGCTTTAGCAATGGTGGCGTCTGGTGCGACAATGTTTTTTGGCGCCTCCCAATGACCGCACTACCACCCTTTAACAGTCTCCATAACCACTCTCTCTTAGATGCATTTAATTCGTTTTATAGTGTCACTCATAAAAGCAAATTGTGTCAGAGCACTTTACATTACACACACATTACAGAGACAATTAATCATACATGTGTAAATCAATATATATGAAACATTACATAAGACCGAGGACTATAAGGGGTAGGATTTACGTCATCCATACTGGAAGGCAGTATAGTTTAGGGAGGCTTGGTCTGGAGAAGCACAATCTCTGAATTTAAACCGTAACACCATGGCTGGGGGTTCTCTTTAATAATCAGAATTGATTTCTACCCAAATGAACCCTTTGTGCAACATTAGGATAATGAAAGTCTGGGGGGGAAAAAATCAATACGCTCTAATCTATACTTGAAGGCTGCATTTCAGTTCTTTGATGACAGTTAATAGCTCTCAGTTCTATATTAGGATGTTAACTTATAGACTGCAAGTAACAAAAGGAAGTCTTTGAGGAAAGCAGTAACCCACTGGCCTATTTACCTTATATTCACTTTATGATCTGCATGGTACACTTTCTTTGCAGCAGGCATATTAACACTCTGTGCTACCTTAAGATGAATCAAAACTTCCACTAGACAAAACTCCGGTCTCTCTCCAGGAAGATCATTAATCACTGGAGTTATCTTGACATTTTTATTGTTGGTTGAAAATTGCTGGAGGCAAAGAACGCGGCAGCCGCAGCCGGTGCTTTTAAAAACAATATAAACTAGCAAACAGGCGCCCCTGCGCGAAGTCAGAACCTGGTGCGGTGGCACCGGTCGCACCACCCTAGAGCGGGCCCTGGATCCATTGGAGGAGATGGGGGGGATGGATATAACTGTAAAATCACATCGGTCCTTGATGTTAGAAGATAGGTGAGGAGTGCTGCTCTGCCAACTGCTGCCCAGTTCTTTCTTCTCTCCTTTAATGGTTATTTATTTATTGATAACTGTATTGCTGTTACTTATTTACCTAAAAATAGGGATGTGCAGCTTTTTTAGCATTTTGACTGTAATACATGCACTTGCTTACAACTGTCACATGTTTGCAATTACAATTCTGTACTGTATATATGAGATCTATGCTCGTACTGTATATTGCTGCTAAGTGTATCACGAAATAAAAACAAGATTAAAAAAAAAAAGATTGCGTAAGTAAACCCAGTAGAAAGTGTGATTGGCGCTCATATGTACGCTTTTCATATTCAATGCTTAATTTGAGCCTGTGGTTCCAGGTGTGGCCCACCAGCACTCATTTTTCCATAACAGATTTTGAACCAGAGCAAGAGAGAGAAAAACACAAGAGGGGGACTGAAGTTGGAAGAGAAATACATAAAAACAGTGACAAAGATAGAAAACAGGGATTAAATGAGCATTTGCAATGCCATCGGTCTCGCATTTGTGAAAGTTAGAGCTATGGGCATTGTAAATTACTGTCTTTTACTTATGTTTATGAAGTGGATGTATGTGGTGTGGAGTTGAATTATGTGGGTTGTATTGAAATTGTTAGTTGTGGAATTATGTGACATGGAATAGTGTGGTGTGGAGTTAATCAATCAGGGTTCAGAAAGTGTGGCTACTCACCCGTGAGGGTCTCAAGGTGCTGGGGGGAGAGAGGGGTGCCAGCTGATCCATCTAAGCACTGGGGTTCAGTCGAAGAGCCAGGTTTTGAGATCCTTCCTGAATTGGGTCAGCGACGGGGATTGTCTGAGGTGAAGAGGCAGGGTGTTCCAGGTCTTGGCGGTGAGGTAGGAGAAGGATCTTCCTCCGGTTCTAGTCTTGTGGATCTGAGCTGGGCAGAGTGGAGGCGTCTGGTGGGTACATGGAATGAGAGGCGGTGGTTCAGGTATGCTGGTCCTGCGTCGTGGAGGGCTTTGTAGGCGTGTGTGATGAGCATGAAAGTGATTCTTTTGTTGACTGGGAGTGGATTTGTGTTGTGGAATTATGTGGCACAGTGTGCAGTGGAATTATGTGGATAATTATGTGGTATTGAGTGTACTGGAATTATTTAGAGTGGTATTGTGTGTCATGGAGTGTAATTATGTGGATTGGTATGTTGTGGTGTGGCATGGTATGGTATGTAGTGTAGTTTAATTATGTGGTGTTCTGTTGAAGTTTGTGGCATGATGTGGAATTTTGTGATGTGGATTGGATGCATGTGTTGTGTAATTGTGTTGAGTTGGATTATGTGGTTTATTGTCTGATTATGTCTGTGGTGTGGAATGGAAATGTGTGGAGATGAATTGTGTGGCGTGGAGCTGTGTGGTACTGTGAGTGAAATTATGCTGATGGGAATTATGTGGCATGGCGTGGAGTGTATTTATTTGGATTATTGCTATGTGGCATGGTGGTTTTATGTGGGGTGTATTCATGTGGTATTGAGTAGAGTGTAATTATGTGGTTGTGGCTACCTTTTGTCCATCATATTCTAGTGTCCTCTCATTAAATATTACATGCTTAAGACGACTTTGTTGCACATTCTGCTGGTATCTGTTCAAGCTAAAATACAATTTAATTTTTTTAAAGCTGCTCAGTTGACCATTACTCAATCAATCAACAATTAGTGTTTTAGGGCAGGCTCAGTCATGGTTTTATGTAGGGAGTCAACAATGCTCTACATAAAGCAGATAACAAATGCCCTCTCTTTATGTCATGCTCTACTAAATTAGTTGCCACACTAAGAGACATTAAAGTGTGCTCTGTTGACTTGCACACTGCGATAGCTGACCTTGCAGTTCATTTTAAAGAGCTTTAAAGAATTGGTCAGCACTCACACTATACGTCCCTAGAAAATCACTGTTCTGTGGGATATAGAGAAAGTGTGAAAGCATCATTGCAACTGGCTTTACAAGATATGGGAAGTGCTATGCAAAATCCAGTTTATGAAATATGGTTATATTTAAGAAAGTTCCCAGAGTTCCCCAGAGAATTCTGAGACAATTATTTTCTGGGAAACTGACAGTGTTTGATTCTTGGTATCTCCTTCCTGGAGCACCCATAAAACATCTTGCACATGGAGTGAACACTTTGCAAGGAACTGTAGTTAAGGGCAACAAAAGGCTGGCTTTCAGGAAGCGGTCACAAAGGATGAACAATTACAGACTTTGTTTCCAATGTTTTACGGCCTGAAAAGATTCTTGTTGTAGGTACAAGCTGTATCTAAGATCTTTAGAAACACCAGGCAGTAAACTACATTCCCATTAATCACAGTATGTTAAACAGGACCCTACTAACTAAATTTTAAAGTAAAAAACACCACCAATAAAATAGCATCTGCTGTTTTGTGACGTGTTTTTCCCTTTGATGGAAAACCAGATACATAGTTACAGTCACCTAATCACTGGATGTCAAACAGACCTCCAAGTATTTTTAAAATGTTTTTGTTTTGCAAAGTATCATGTGCGGTTACAACACACCTCTTTTGCATTTGTAAATGGATCATCTGCAATATGCCCCAAGGAATATTTCGTTGTATTGAAAGGGACTTAAACATTAAAGTAAAGTTACAAAATAAAATGACACTTAAACAAATACCCAGTCTACACGCTATACAAGTTGCTCAGTGCAGTAAGTCATTTTACCAGATGAAATGGAATGATTTTATGTTTGGAAGACCAAGCACATTGCAAAATGGAGCCCTGACGAAAAAATTAAACATTCTGTAATAATTCATGGAGGCTACAAATAAACGAATAGAGCGCTAACAGAAAACATTTACAACAAAAAGCACATATAAATTTGGCATGAAAATAAAGCGCCCGTTGCGTAGACAAAATCGGAACGTTTTTATTTATGTTGCGAAAAACAAAGCACTGCTTTGTTAATTTGAACAAGCACAGTGGTACACAATAATGTTTGTAGGCTGCAAATAAACAAACAGTGCGGCAACATAAAACACGTACAAAAAGTAGCCGTAAATGAGACCTGAAAATAGAAGGGGTCCTGTGGCTAGGGCCTCTCACAGTTAAAATATATGTTTATCTCAGTTTGCTAACGACGGGATTCAGGGAGATAGGCTGGTCTTAGTGCTTCGTCCAGGTCCATTGGCTTAAAATTTCTGAAAATGTGCACTGCGCACGTATTGTTGCATTTAAACACGTGGCTAGTGCATTTTATGTTAACTTGTGGAAGGGTTAAAAATGTGAGTAAAAACATTGATTGTGAGAATTTTGCCTCTACAAAATGGGTTTAACTGGACATGTAATGCATAGAATTCACTGTGGAAATAATTGGTGCAGGCTGCAAATAAACAAAGAGCGCACCAACACAAAACGTGTACAACAAAAAGAAGCCGTAAATTTGGCCTGAAAATAAAGCGCCCGTTGCATAGGTAACATGCTCGTGAAATAAACGCAGCCCTGACGAAAAAATAACATTCAGAAATAATTAGCGCAGACTGCAAGATGGAAACAAAATGCAAACCTTGGGAACAGGTCCCAGCAAGTGCGGCGTGCCGATTCACCAGCCAGAGGCAGACCCCAAAAAAAGTAGTGCACGAAGGAACGTAAATTTAAAAAAAGTGTAAGACCACATGTAGCAGGGGCAATCTGCTGGGCGGATCAGAAACACCAAAAGACGGGACTAATTAAGCATGCTGACCAAACAAAAGTAGGCTTTTATGAAGGGCACGAACAGGAACAAATGGAAAAGATGGGAGGTGCTTCAAGCAACAGTCCAGATTACAGCATGCCTCACAGAGCAGCGCATGTGCTGCCGAGGCTCGACTTAAAAAGAACCTGAAAGAATAAGATAAAGAGGCAGGGAGTGTGGTTGTTTAATGAGGGATGAGATGGAATCAAGACTACAGAGTTGGTATTCAGTGCCCTAACCTTCAATGGTTCCGGCCACAGGCTTTGGTGCTAACTTTTGGGCCCAGCACTTATTCTTTTACAAATTAAGCATTGTTCATATTGAAATAAGAATATATGATTCACAGACAATCAATTAGCATGGAGCAGATTTAGGAGCCATGTTAGCACTTAAAACTAACCATAATACCAACTGCAGAACGGAGACAAGAAATGCAGAGCAGAATTTTTACAGCAATTGGCACTGCCACCTTGATCGTGTTCCATCACAGCATGGCAAACCAGCAAAAAAACAAATGATATATGTACATTACCAGCTACCTCTCCTAACACTCGTTGACTGTATACTTGCGTTTGACTGTGTTCAGCACTGCCTTTTCAGATAGGTTTGCACTTTACAAATACCACATAAATGCATACATATGTAAATTGAACAAAAATCTGATTAATACGGCATGGAAACATAGCAGTTCTAAATTTCTTGTAAAAAGATAGTTGCCCAGTGGCCTCACATCAGTCAGAGCCCTTTATAGGTGTGCTTACAGGCAGTTTTAGTTTTTTGTGTGCTCATGCTATCAATGGTTCAAGAAATAGAATGAGTGATCGACTTTGGGTTAGATCCTCCTAACCCATTGACTTCATGTTTATTTCATGATTTGCCTTTGTTTGGGAGTATTATTCTTTAAGTCTTAGGCCTTTTTAGGGTGGTTGCATTTTCCCATTAGCATTCCCATGAGGTTATGGGGACGAGGAACCAAGTAATCCCTTAATTAGACTTCAGTATTTAGTTGCTGATTTCTGGCTTTTTGTATGGAAATGCTGCTTGAATGCCTTACCCTGTTATGAAGACACCGTGATATTGAATAAATGCCTTGGTGTGTCCATTTGTTTCCTTTTACTGTCATGATAACATTTTGCTTGATTTATCTCTTTTTTTGTTCACAAAATAGAGATGTGCACGCACATAGGCTTTCTTGAAGATGTACCATCCATATTGGCGTTTTGTCAAAAATATCTATTGTGCAATAGTTGCTGTGTATGCCTTTTAAGTGAATATAGCATGCTACAACGCACGCAAATACATCGCGTTCCGTAACAACGCGTTCGTTACAACGACCACGTTGTTACAACGCGATGCCATTACTACGCAAGTCATTACATCGACTTGCAGTAGATGGCGTTGTAACATTAGGAATGTATAATTTACTATTCCAACTCCAGCCTACGCAACAGTAGGGAAGGTGTTGGAATAGTAAATTATACTATTCCTTATGTTAGAGCGCCATCTACTGCAAGTCGATGTAATGACTTGCGTAGTAATGGCATTGCGTTGTAACATCGCGGTTGTTGTAACGACCGCGTTGTAAAGGCATTGTGGTCTAATGACCGCGATGTAAAGGTTGTTTCCCTTTTTAAGTATGCCACTTGCAAAGCTAACTTCATAACTCTGCTAATGCTGTCTCTTCTGCCAAAGTCCCTAATCCCAGTTTCCATATTATTGAATCCCAAGAATTTGGGGAGTTTTTTTTCTAGGACAGCTGGGGTGTAACACACTTGCTTTGGCAATGGTTGCTTCCTTGCTGGCTTGTTAGCTAACATCACTTTACAAGATGGGATGTGTTGGACTTGGCTCTCTCTGCAGGGTACCCCCAAACCTTTTGCCTTTACCCTCCACTTTCTGCAGAATTCGTTTTTGCTGGCCTTAGGACTTTGTGCACGTTACCACTGCTAGCCATGTGCTAAAGTGCATGTACTCTCCCCTTAAAACATGATAGAATTGGCTTATACCTAATTGGCATTTTTTATTTACTTGTAAGTCTCTTGCAGAGTGCTATACCATAAATAAATGCTACCAGTGGGCCTGCAGCACTTATTGTGCCACCCACCTAAGTAGTCCCTTGAACCTATGTCCCAGGCCTGCCATTGAAGCCTCAATGCAGTTTAAAACTACCATGGCGACTTGGCATGAAAACCCACTTGCCAAGCCTTAAACTCCCCTTTTATTACATATAAGCCACCCCTAAGATAGGCCCTAAGTAGCCTCTAGGTCAGAGTGCTGTGTAATTAAAAGGTTGGACATGTACTTCCGAGTTTTACGTGTCCTGGTAGTGAAAAACTCCTACATTTGTTTTTCACTACCGTGAGACCTACCCCTCCCATAGGATAACATTAGGGATTCCTTATTACATTTAATCCCCTGTTATTTCCAATTGGGAGCTGGTAGCTATGTCATGTTTGGTGTCTATGAAATTGTAATGATAGACCCACCTTAATGGTAAAGTCAGATTTTTTCTTACAATTTTGAAAAGGCCCCTTTTAGAAAGTTGTCATTTTCCTGCCTTAGAACTTTTGTGCCTGTAGAACGTCTTGGATCACATGACTGGGTGTAGCTGACAGTTAGACTTTGTAAATTCCTCCCAGACAGTCACAAAATGGACGGATTAGGTGTGCCTGAATGGGCCATCTACTGGCAGGATGGGGGGGCACGGAGCTGAGCACAGCCCCACTTACAACTGAATAGCCTGTGCTTTGCCTTCACACAAAGGGCCTAATGACCCTGCATTGTCACTTCAGTCAGTTTGGAGCCAGAGGGAGGAGAGGGGGCAGGAAATTCCATTCACTTCAAAGCCACTGTCTAGAAGCTTCTCTCACCTTCCAGAACCAGAGGAGGACCTCAGACACTGACTCTTCAGTACATTTCTGGACCTGTGGATACTGTGCCAGGATGGACTGCTGTGCTGCTACCAGGACTGCCACTCGGTTTGACTGATGCTCTACAGGAACTACTGCCCTGCTGTGCAGACCTGCTGCTTTGTTGCCTGGTGAAGGAGAACTGGGCCTGTAACGTAATCTTGAACCCAGGACCCCAGAGTGGCTCCAAGGGCTAGTCTGCAGACCTCCTCCATCTGAGCCTAAGGAACATAAGACTCCCCAACATCCTGCACCAGCCCCTGTACTGCGCTACAGCGAGTTCCTAACCCCTGAGTGGCGCCTTTCAAGTCCTGGACCCTTCGTGTGGCTCAGGGGTGCTAAAATTAAGCTTTTGGGCTCCTTGTGAACGCAGATGGGCCCGTTCCCACTGAGACCTTAACACTCACATTGCAAATGAGCTGAAGCTCCGTCAGCCCGACAGTGGCGTAACGAAACTTGAGGGGGCCCCCCTGCAAAGTACATGGAGCCCCCCCCCTCCAGACTCACTCAGGAGTGCTCAGGCCAGGGTACTGTGCTGAGGGAGCCCCTCCTGGAGCTTGGGCCTCCCTCACTGCAGGGGCTGTGGGTTCCTTTGTTACGCCACTCCAGCCCGACTCTTCACCCTGCATCATTGCTCATGGGGACTTTCACCATTAAGCTCCAGCAATGCCCGCCCACGACACAAGCTGGCTCCTTGTGCTTCACAGGCAGCCTCCCACGACACTTTACCTGCTCCTCGCAGCCCTCTACAACTCTTGGCACGAACTTGAGAAGGTAAACCTTCAGCAGGACTAACCAGGGACTGTAGCCGACCTGCGATCCATCGCGGTCAACCTGAGCTTTTGAATTGGACCCAGTCCAGCACAACCAGATAGCCACAGAGGGCACTTCATGCTTTTAGGCGCTATTTTACACTTTATTCTTTAAAAATTCATAACTCCGGTTCTACTGATTGAATTTTTGTCATTTTGGTCTTGTTTTATTTATTAAATTGTACTCTATTTGTTTCTAGCCTGGTGTGGAATCTTTTTGTGTGGTCTTTTCACAGTTTTACTATTTGAAGTGTTGCACAAATACTTTACACATTGTGTCTACGTTCAGCCTGATTGCTCTGTCGCAGGCTACCAGAGGGTTGAGCATAAGTTAATTTGGGGTTTGCTTGTGCCTTAGCCTAACAAGGATTGTGGTTGCTGCTTGACCAGGGCTCACACACCAGTCAACCAGTAACCCAATTTCTCACAGGAGGAGTAGGCACAAAAGCTTAATAAGTGACATAACAAGGTGCAGCATGCATAATGCTTTTGGCTCAAAAGCAAACTCTGCCTAAACAACAGAATAAAAGGCCTTGCAGTAACTTTTGGCCAGTTAGCACCTGTAAGAATTTAATGCTTAGGTTAACCATGCCAAGAAGTCTGCTGTGAGCCAGAGGCAACCATTTCCATTCTGGCAAAAACCCAAATAAACCTTGACTTTATAAATCTATTGCCTACTTTGTTCCAAGACAACTTTGTTTCTTGTATTCCAGTGTCATTGTCACCTTTTTCTACGGCAACACACTTATGATACTGTTTTGTAGTATATGGTTTCTAGATTTTGTTCTGATATTGAATCATCTGATAGATAAATGCCTGGTCCTATATGTTGTGTGTGTCATTGGGAATTATTTTGTTTAACTGAGAAACCTACTCAGGAAAAAGAGTGTTAACTGTATTCTTTTATGCTCTCCTGGCACCTAGCATTCATTCCAGAAAGAGGTGGAACTAGAGGAGGAAAGGGCAAGAGAGATAAAGAAATCTAGATTATGTCATGAATACGATACCAGTTAGGGCCTGTGTGTGAATCTCGGACATGCAGCAGGGAACCCTTCTAGAAAAAAAAGCTTCTTGTTCCTTGAAGAGCCAAAGGTGGAACTAGCAGAAAGTGAATTCCAGAACATCAGTCCCTTGACCACCGTTCTCCGATGACTTGTTCTGAGCTCTACACAAAGGGGACTGATAACATATTGACTTTAGATGAGTTTTGCTAATATTTTGGCCCGCCTCTTTTATTGGCATTTGTATAGCACTTTCCTACCCCTTGCGTAGCCCAAAGCACTTTCTGGTGCTCAAGTAAGTTGCAACTCCCTTTGTCACATTTAGCTAGTGCTTCCTTCCCCGGGTGCAATTGTGAAACACTCTGATTTTCCAAGACTTTCTGGGTGCACTTCTTATGACTGCTCTTGCTAGCAGTTCTGCAGGAAACCTTGAATCAGTTTGTGGCTTGGCCAGTAGTCGGTGAATGTTCTTAAAGCGAAGGTACACCTTCTGTCCACTCCAGATGCATGTTGTCTTTTGGACTCTGTGTAGTTTCTTCAGAAAAATTCTGGGGAAGGCTATAATACAGCAAAACCAGTTTTAATGGCAGTCACTGGTCTTTGCAGCTGCCATGGTTAAGGACAGATGCGCATAAGCACTGTTTCTTATGCTTGCTGCTTTTGTGCTCTTTCCACTTTGATATAATTCCAGTCTTATGTTAAAAAATATTTATTGAGTGCGTCATTCACACGAAAGTCTCTTGATGTTATCATACCAGGAGAGTAGCACAGAAGTCAAAAGGTTGTACCTATGTCTCAAATGCCTGCTTAAACAGCCAGGTCTTTAATGCTCTTCTGTACAGGGGCTGTTCTGTGATTGAGCGGATCTCATTTAGAAGGGTATTCCATTTCTTTGGGGCCAGTGTTAAAAGTCTATGCCTTCCAGTCCTTATGTTTTTTAAATGTGGGTACCACCAAATAATTGGCAGAAGCCGATCAGAGAGCTCTACCTGCAACGTAACCAACCAAACGGCCACTTAGAAAGTCTCGGGCAAATCCGTTTAGTGCCTTCAGAATTAGGCAACACATTTTAAATTCAACAAGCTGACTGATCAGCAGTCAATGAAGGCTCTTCAGGTAGGGTGTAATCTGTGTTCTCGCAGAAAGTCTAAAAATTAGCCTGGCTGCGGCATTCTGGATCATTTGAAGCCTTTTTTGTTCACAATCAGGGAGTCCAAAATATATGCTGTTTGCATAGTCTAACTTTGCACCAATAATGGCTTCCCTAATAGTCTTCAGAGCTTAAAGTGAGATAAACCGTTAATACTTCTTAATGGTTTGCAGAATTAATACACATTTTGAGAGCACAGTGTTTATTTGAGGCCTAGATGAAAGATGTTGATCAACTAGAACTCTAAGGCTTTTTACAGCTGGCTTCAGGGATGGTAGCATGGCCATTTCAGAAGGCCAGTACCAGCTGGTCTTTTCAGCATTCAGTTTTAGGTGATTGTCTCATCCTTCTACTGATAAAGCAGATCATATCTTTGAAGTGATCCTGTGCTGATGCCGGGATATCATGCTGAAGTAGGATCTGATAATCATCAGCACAGTTAAAAATCTGACAGCCTCTTTTTGACAGCTCCTTTATAAGAGGCTGGATGTAGATATTCAAATGATGGGGTGAGAGAGCAGAACCTTGTGGAACACCACAGCCAATCTTTAAATCTGCAGCCCTCAAAGGAGGAAGTTGAACTGCCTGGGTCTTACTACATTTCACTAGAAAAGCACTCAATGCACTAAACTTCAACGCATGATTTTATGATGTGTTATATTTCATTTATAAAGTGCACTGTCACAGAACTTCTTGGGTCGGAAACTTACATAACAATGAAAACCACATATGCAAGGCCAATAAAAACAACTTCCAGTGCAAGAAAAAAGAGGAAGGATTTTAATGGTCACTGAGGCAGGTTTTCAAATGCTTAGTGAAGGGCACGAGATCAGAGTGTAAACCCAGGCAGTAAAGAAGTGATGTCCACAGCCTAAATGCAGCTATGGAGGAGTGGCTGCCTTATAGCCTTGGGCACTGCAAGGAGGTAATGATTGAATGTGCGTAGAGAGTGGCTGGACTGGTTCCACACAAACTTTAGTGCTCAGAAGTCTGAGGATTTGAGATATATGGCCCTATGCATAAAGCTCATGGCCTTGAAAGATAATCCTCCACATAAACAGCCAGTGAAGAGACCTAAGCAAGGGTGAAATCGGTCCACGTCTTGCTTTCATATGGTAATCTCCAAGCTTTCTTTTATCTAGAGCTATTTTTTGAGAAGTTATTTTGCTTCTATTCTATCAGTGACTATAAAGGCAAATAAAAATTCAAATATAACTTCCTCAAGAGGCAGATACGTTTTTAAATTTTCACAAACGTCGGAGATAGGGCCCCACTTGATGAAGTCTATATTTTATGCAAACATTAGTTGTGCTTTGGCAGACTTATTAGTAACTTAGGGGGTCATTATGATGGCGGAAGGACCGCCAGCCGTGCGGTGGCGATGTGTTCGCCATCGAACGACAATTCACCGCCAGCTAGATTAGGATGGCGGGCGGATCCAGACCGTGGCGGGCGCAAAGACCGCCCGCCACGGATCCGCCACAGGCAATCGTCACAATTGCCTGGCGGAGCGGTCTGCATCCGTAAAATGGTGGCGGTGCCTAGCAGGCACCGTCAGCCAAATTACCATGGCGGCGAAACCGCCATGGAAAGGCTGGCGGGGATTGGTTTCGGGGGCCCGTTGCGGGCCCCCCTTGTGTTGGGGGTAGGTGTTTGTGCACTGGGGGGGTACCTACATTTCACTGCAATAAGTGGCAGGCACCTTGTGGTGCGTGCCATGTAGTGCAGTGAAATGCACAACATGCATTTTTGACATTGCGGCAGGTGCTGCAGTCAGCAGCACCCGCTGCAATGTTAAATTGCAAGATGCGACTGCCATGATGGCGGTCACATCCTAATTTGGTGTGCGGGACCGCCGCATGCATGGCGGGCGGTCCCATTCCCCGACACGATGGCGGACGGACTGAAGTCCGTCCGCTATCAGTTTGGGTGTTTTTTTGGGTCAACTTTGTTACTTCAGAATATAATTCAATATACACCAATAAAGCCCCTTGGCATGCAACTGTATCATTTGCTCTTTCTGACAGTTTTTTTTTTAAATTGGAAAATTACAAATTTGCAATTGACATAACCCGTTAGAGAAGTTAGTCTACCAAACTCTGAGTTTAAATTGGGTACTGATTTCTGTGTTGAGAAATTTGGAAAAAAGTGCTTTCAGACAGGAGAAAAGAGAAGTAACATCTATATCTATGTAAGGAGCACCATGGGATGGTTCATATAAAAAGTACATTATATCAGGGTATCCCGTGCCCTGTCTTTTTTAATTTTCAGATTGTTGTTTTTGGAGTTAAATAAGACTCCAGCTAGGTTATTACCAAGACATGCAGCGTGGACAGTTGTTTGCACTGAGATTTTTCTTATTCCTTAATGTTCATAGTTTATTTCACTCAGTTTCGTTTTTTAAAAACAATTCGAGAGTATCTTTCTTTCAAATACTTCATTCTACTCAAGAGAGGTTGGGTATTATTGAAGCAGTTTCCAGGTCACCTTTATTTTTCCTGTGAATTTTATCCATAGATTGTTGCAGTGGAGTATAAGTCTTACATAAAAACCTCTATGGGAGTAATGAACTTGGTAGAAGAGTGTGTCGTAGCTCAAATGTGGAGCGAGTTCAAGCACTCAGAAAAGGCAAGTCTTTAGGAGACGGGTACAAAGAACTCACATGCAACTGGGTGAAAATGGGTGAGCGGAAGCAACCACTGTGTAGAAATTGTTTATCAAGCTACACAGCTCCAGCCATCCTTTAAACAGTATGTATGAAGGGTGGCTGGAGGAGGTAGGTAAAACCACTCTTTCCATCCATTTCCCTGTTGTCTCTTGTAAGATATTTAATGAATTGTGGCCGTTCAGCTTGCATTGCGTTGCACGGTGTAAATGTAGTATGACTTTTTGAATTATGCATGTAAAACAATGACAGTGACAATGTGAGATCAGCTAAAAAGGCTTTGTGGGGGAGTGCCTGTCACAAAGCCCTAAACATGGACTCTGGATCCAGAGGAAGTGATGCAGTTTTCCACCCCCCACTGCATCCACCATGAACCTGACACATTAAGAATATTCATTCCAGATTTATCGGGCCGGATGGAGGACGCTTTGGAATGAATCCCATTTGATTTTGAAGATTTAGATTTAGATATTCAAAGGGATCCAGGAGAAGAAGAAGAAGAAGAAGAAAAAGAATTTCTCTTCTGGGAAGTTATTTGGATTGATGAACGAGTTTAATTTTTGAAGTACATAGTTTGGATGAATAGATGAAAAAGCCCTGATGATGTCCCTGAGGGGGACGAAACGCGTTGGCTGTGTTTTACAATAACTATATTCAAGTTGGATTACATTGATTTGATGTGAAATAAAGAACATTATACAAGAAGTATACCTTACGAGGATTTTTCTGTTGGGACGACTGTATTGAACTTTGGAAAAAGGGAAAATTAGAATTCCCAGATTAATTGTATATACATTGAACGCTCCTTCCTTATTGTACAATTTTGTGTTAATGGTGCCTGGGACGGTGGGCCATGAGAAGTTGAGCGTTGTGGATTAACTAATAGGAAGATACTTTTGGGTGATTTACCTTCAGTGCACACGGGTTTTACCCTCACCGTCTTGCTTAGTCAAATAACACACACAGGCTAATAGTGATAAGGGGGAAGGGGTAGCTCTGTAAAACCAATTCGGTGTTCTTGAGTGAGGTTCATAAACGCAAAACAACCATCTGCCCCTATTAATTAGATAAGTACCTTCTATTTCGCAAATGTACATTCTCGGTATATAGTAGGGATTAGTTTCTAACTGGCCTGAATGTGCAGCTGAGAGGCAACACATATAGCAGTATCCTGTGATTACATATATATGCAATAATCAGGCCACTGGAATTGTACAAATCTGTGGCCACAGGGCTATCTGTATAGTTATGGATTTGGCGTATAATGCATCGTCTTTTGCATAATTTGCAGATTTTAGGGAAAAATCATTTCTAGCTCGAACTGATCAAAGGTTTCTAAAAACACTACCACACGTTACCACCCAGTGGTAGCCCCTTTGTTGCAACGACGGAGGTAACCACGCAGTTGCTGATTGCTTTATGTAGGTGTTAACCTGACACCAATGAGGTGTTAACATAAGAATGACAACATAGTGAAATAATACTGCTTCAAAATGTGCTGCATTATGCCTTTCCAGCTGTATAATTTAGTCAGCCCTGCCATATAAGGTTATCCTCCTGTCCGCATAATTCTAGTGGCACTGTATATAATATTGATCAACTGACAGATACTCATAGCAACTTCCACATAACCACACAACATATCAAGAATATTCAAAAGTTCCTTGTGCATTTAATTTCCCATTCCTTCATGAAAAGCACCCCGCAATTCTTGTACCACAGTCTCTGTAATTTTAAATGTGTTAAAGCAAATGTTTTCTTCCGATACAACTTTAGTTCTGAACACTTCTATGAATTCCAAACTGTGACCCAGAAATAAATCAGGAGAGTTAAGTTGTTATTTATTTTATTTATTTAATGAGTTTTATATAGCGCTGGCTAGACCCGTAGGTATCAGAGCGCTTTACATTCGGTTAAACAGTGTTACAGACAATGATAATAATTACAAATTACGTTAAAATAAGCAACACAATGAAAGAGGAAGGAAAGGTGAGAGAAGTAGGAAGGAGGGGGGGAAGGAGGGGTGACAGGGGGAGGGAGGGAAAAGACGGCGGGAGAGACAAAGGGAAGTCTGTCCAAAGACCGACCGGGTAAGTGACGTCCGAGGAGGAAGTTGTTCAAAGAGAACATGAGGTCCTGGTAGCAGCAACATAGTAGCACAATTGCCAAGCAAGGTTTGCATGGAATACGATGAGCATCATAACCAATGATCCAAGATGGCCACTGCTATCTCCAAAAAACATGAGTTTTCAAGGATTCCCTGGAAATTCTGGTCCCTTGTCAAGCACTGTTCTCCGTAGATGCAAAAACGTTCTCCAGGCGGTGCTAACATTCAGTGACTACCGCCATCTTTTCCTTCCTTGGAATTAACTCAGTGGTAGCAGGTTCAAAATATCACACCCCTGTGGCTGCCAAACCCTGACCAGTAAGCCTCACATCCTAATAATGGCTCCTTAAAGTTGCTCCCAAGCAAAGCGGGGCCTTTACTGGTTTTGTCCAGCATGTTAATGCATTCTAATTTTGGACTTGCACCACATTGTAGCAGTCCACGGACATGCTGTTAGTTACTTGTTTATAAGGAAGCTCATGTATATGTGAAAGGAAAATAAATTATTTGTGTAACAGGCACAATGCAAACATTCAGGGTGGAGTGTCAAGAGAAATAGCAAAAAGACTATTGGTCGAGATTCCTGTCAATGTCAGGTACTTTATATATATATATAGATCTCCTTTAGTTGTGCAGATTTTCTGACGAAGCACAGGCAGCTGGGTAAAAAATCTAAATTAAAGATTGTTGGCCTGGTCACAATTCACTACAAGATCCATGCTTGTGTGCGGAGAGGCAAGTAATAGGTGGATCCACAGTAGACAATACACAGAAACAGCACCAGGCACATTACCATATTTTACAGTTCACGCTATGAAGTCCACCAAGATGCTGTGCAAGTGCAGCAAAGGAGTATAGCCGGAAGGAACATGGAAGCATTCATAGGCTGATAGCAGGCCAGAAGTGGCCAGGCAGCAGTAGAAGTGCATAGACAAAAATAACTACAACACAGACAGAGGTGATTAACATCACAACTGGCTGTGTCTCCTATTTACATCTGACCATAGCTGCCAAGGTTTCAGATTGCTATGTGTGACATTTTCATAATTTCATTGAAATTATGAGTGACATTTCAACAACTATGAGTGACACTTTTTGCATGCAAAATCAAGCAATGAAGACGAGGGAAACATAAAAATACCATAAATTACACCCATTTCAGCAACAAGAAACTCCAAGAAGAGCTTTCAACTGTTGCAAATCAGCGGAAATGGAAGGGCACTAACCACTCTGTCCATGCCCCCAACCCCACCGTGATGGCTTTAGAGCAGGTACATCCATGCCACCCTTTTGCGCCCCTTCTCACCAGGCCGCATGATTGGCAGGTGCAGACTGCAGTAAACCCCCAGGCGCCACTTCTACATTGCAATATACAAGGATGTTTACTTCGAGAGGGGCCTGCTCGCATCAAACAGTGTTTAATAAGCATGCAGCGCTGGCGTTCCTTTCACACTCCTCAATGTCCATCGCCGAAGGAGTAAGGACAGGTAGGATGCATCGTCAAAAAGTTCGGATTTACACACAGACAGCAACACTGAAATTTAAGGATAGTGGTATTAACACAGACAAATGCTAAACAAATGTACGGAAACATTTACATGACGGCATCTATTAAAAAACGTTCAAACACAATTTAAGTAATTTGTCTGTGTTAATACCACTGTCCTTACTCCTTTTTCTGCTCTTAGTTTTCATTGCACCGTCGTCATACAGGGCATACTTAATTGGTGAATGTCTATTTTCTTACTGTATCCTTCTTTTGTCAATACTCTGGAACTTTTAAGTAGCCTTGCCCGGTTACATTCTACGTGTTGTATTTCATTCATAATTGCATGAATGGATTCGGCTTTTTATCCGTTTTTTGTCCATAAATTCTATCCAGTTGATGTTTTGATGCTGCAGTTTTATTGCGCACATCGGAAAAGTTCGAAAATTTCGGAAAATGCGCTTCATTTTATGATATGCACAATCGCCACATTTGCATGGGCAACTATATGAATCACTTCACTTTGAAGGTACTTACATAATTCTGATGACCAATGACTTCTTGTGGCAGCTGAGCCTGGCTGCACGTGCTGCGGCGGCAAGCTGGTATCGATCCCCGCGAATGTGAGTGATACCGCATTTGCACCGGTGCCGTGAAGTCAGATACCAGCAGCTCTGCTCCTATATTGCTGCACCTGTTTAACCGGCGACTCGTGAGGCCTGCCTCACTCAAGTAGTAAGCCGTCTACTTCCTCTTCCTCCGACGTTCATCCGGATTATAACCAACCCCGGGCGCCGTGATGGTGAGTGCCTGACTGAGCCAGTAGCATCGACTGCTGAGAGGGCAGGCCCCGCCCCCCGTAATTATTGGCAGCAGTGTGTGTGTGTGTCAAAGCCGCGCGGTGCGGCAGGAATAATATTGTAGCGCCAGCCTGGCGCCAGGCACGACACAGCTGGGATTGCTACACTGTAGCGCTCTCGGCCTCTCCAGAGCTAAGAACACATGGATTAACCAGTTATGAACTAGAGCCCAGTATTTAAGCAGCTGCTGGCATTGGCACAGGCTACAGCACGTCTCTCTGAGCAGCAGAGCCGGTGCACAGGCGCCGCCGGTGGCGCGCGCTGGCGAGTCGGCAAAATGCGTGAGCGTCATGCAGCGTCACACCTGGTGCGTGATACTTGGCAGGACTGTCTGACGTGCTACATGCTAATAAATTGCTTCCAAATGTTGGAGCTGGAGAACCACAGCCTGCGCAGTGTAAGGCATTAAGGGTCTGATTGAGTGTGCCCTTTGTCATATGTGATAATAATGATCGAACCTGCTAAATCCGACACCCAGGTGTATGATTTTCATCGGGTGCTATAATTATCTCCTAATCTGTCTTTTTGCAGAATAACATGCAGATCTTGGTCCTTACCTGACCAAAATTTGCATGTCCGAGTGCTGCAACTCCTGTTAAATTCCAGCTGGTTTTACAAACCCAGATTTAACAGAGGGTGTAAAGCATTAGTGAAACGAAACTTGAGGGGGCCCCAGTCAGGAGCTCTCAGGCCAGGGTACTGTGTTGAGAGGGCCCCCTGCAGGTTGCCCCCCCCCCGTACCACAATGCCTGCACGGGGCCTATGTTACGCCACTGGTGTGAACTTTATTGCGTCAAGTAATTAGCGGGTGTGACAAACATCGCTCCACTTGTAATTCGGTTCCGAGGCACAAAAAGACATTTATGCAGTTTTACAACCCACTTGTAATCAGCTGCAAGACAACAGCTGCACTCTAGTCACAGTGATATCAAAGTGACAATTACCAGAATTCACACCACAAGATGAGAGTTACAAGCAAACTGTACACAGTGGCAGCCGGCACGGCTCGCGGGTGGTGGGGCGGGTGGTGGGCACTGAGGAGAGGGGAGTGGGGAGGGGAGGGCTCAACAGGACACTTACCTTGCCGCCGGGTGCCGTGTCTCTGCTCCTGCTCTCCTACGTCGGACTCCAGGAACAGGAAGCACAGCCAGGCTCCTCTGACCAATCACAACGCTGCAATGCAGCGTTGTGATTGGTCTGAATGCTGTGATTCTGCGCTCAGCCAGCGACGGGGGGCCTGGGCATGTTCTCCGTGCAGGCTGTAATGCAGCCTGCATGGAGAACAGGGAAAGTGTGCATGACTGTTTTGGGCGACAGTCATTGCGCACTTAGGAGGGTTCTACCACTCCTCCCTTGCTCTGCAGCCCCGCCCCTCACGCAAAGCTGCCGCAGCAGGAGGACAAAATATAACGATAATAACATTACATTATTTTCATTTCATTTTTTCCTTTCTTTTACTGCTTCAAGGCAGTGGGGCGACACTCCTCCGCCTTAGAGTAGTAGCCGCCCCTGACTGTACATCTTTAAAATAATACATAACACTCCTCATGTATGTTTGGAATGCGGTTGTCCATTTTATATGTAATTGTATAAATTAGTTTGCAAGTGTTGTGTAAACCAATTGAATAACTTCACAAAATAATAACCATATGCCTTCCATATACGGGTGTCTTTTCAGATTGTTCAACAACCAGCTAACTGATGAATGCGCGCACTCTTTCGCAAACCTTCTGAAGCACAAGCATAACTTCACAGCTCTACGGTAAATAACAGTTCATCTTTTTATTTATAAAGTGATGGGGTGCCAGGTGGTTGCACCATAGGATTGTTACCTAATAACTACTTTCAGACTGCATTGTGAGCATGCATATAGTGCACGATGTTGATTCTTTTGTAAAAACAACTTCATAAAACAGTAGTTGGGGAAGATCACTCATGCCATCGAGGTGGCCAAGGGCTCTGGAGCTTGCAGGCCTTACCCAAGTGTCACCACATGAAAAGTATTCACTGAAGGGCAGTCTCTGCAGGGACATTGGACCTGATTCACCAGGGGCGGCTCCTCCGTTATAGGGAGGAGCGTCACCCCCCTCCCCCCCACACTGAAAGCAAGAAGAGGCCAAGGACATAAATAAAATGATAATAAAACATTTTTATTACCATTTTATTTTTCGTCCTTCAGGCTGCCAGCCGAGGGAGGGGCGAGGACATCCATAGTGACGCAGCAGCACCAGGTAGGAAGGAGGAGTGGTGGGCACTGCTAAGTTTGCATGAAGGTTTGGCCAGCTCTCTTGGGCCGGCTAAACTGTCATACGCACTTAGCCTTTCTCCAACCCGAGCTGCGTTGCACAGCCGGGTGGAGAGCCAACACAGGCTCCCAGTATCTGTCTGAGCGCCGAACCATGGTGCTCAGACCAATCCCAGTGCGGCTGTCATGCTGGAAATAGTATTCCCAGCATTAGAGCAGTGCTGGGATCGGCAGCTGGGAGCCTGCGCAGTGTGCAGCAGTTCCTGGACGGAGGCGAGGATCGGGAGGAAGGCGGCGGCAGTCGGAGCAGGTAAGTGCTATTTTATGTATTCATAATTCTGTCTTTTTTTTGTTTGTGTTCCCCCTCCCCACCACTTCACAGTACGAGCGGCCGCTTCTGCGATTCACACAGCCGAGCTTGCACAGGTGAGATCGGTGGTGTAACGTAAATTGAATGGCAAAGAGGGCCCTCTGAATCTCCCATAGCTCCCATATCGCCATTCAGCCCAGCACCCCATTGGTGCGAGGCTGAATGGTGGCCCCCTGAAGTGTTGGTTTCCCTACAGGGTTGTGGGTCCTTCTGCGCAGCAGGGACTGCAGAAGCCTGAGTTATGCCCCTGGATGGTATCTACTCCTAAAGGTTTTTGTGTTTGTTTGTTTTTTACTTTATGGTGTTTGAACGTGAATTTAAAAAGTGCTCCTGAAAATTTATGACAGCCGTAGATTTGCTGGTGTAGCCCTACTCCCAAATGGTATTCATGCAGATTTTCAGTGGCCTGAAAATGTGTGCACAATCATCCCGTGGGACTCATTCACAGTTGGACACCTCGTGACAACTCAAAGGAATCGATACATAGTAATGTAATCATTTCGCCATACATCAAATGTTTTTGTATCAATTGAGACAAAAAGAAATACCTATCCAAGATTTCTGATTTTCGGTCAATAGTATATATATTCGAACATGTATATTGGCATTTCACTTGCAGTTTATACATGAAAAGGCGAACCAAGTTCAACTGGTGCAGTGCTCCAAAGTAAAAACACATTTTATTAACACTATTTTGCTGAACAAGTCCATGGTTGTTCACATTATTGTTTGATAAACATCTCTGGGTGCTGTGCAAGAACACACAGTCTCTCCTGTATGTGAATGTTATCAACAACAACAACCAAGGGAGGTATGTCAACGTTTTGACCCTGTTTAAATTCTAGGGTCTCCTCAAGACCAAGTCATCTGACCATTCTGCAGGTGATAAAGACAGAAACCATAAGCCATTCTCAGTCTCAATTGTATCTAAAATCATCACACTCTTCAGGGTTGAAATGTAAATAAAAAGGACTCACCAGCTAATAAGATCTGGTTGAGCCTCTCAACAACTTCCTAGCCAAGTTCTTTGTGTTTTGTTCCTAAAGCTTTTATTTTTCTGAAAGTCAACACTGCAATGTGAAGGTTCGGAAGCAAAAGAAGAGTGGTTGTGGGGAGAAGTCAACTCGGGGGAGATGAGGGGTATCAACGGAGAAGCAGGAAGCATAAAAATAAAAAATGAAAAGGCAAAAAAAAAAATGGAATGTGCAAAATAAAAGTGGCATGCACTTTATTTAAGATGTCTACTTGCTTTAGGTGCTGTATGCTGGAAACAATTATTTTGCCAAAAAGCTTTACATAATTGTCTTAAATGTGTGGTGTCTGTTTATCGTCATGCTCATCACCTCAGGTTTTTCCTGTAAGTCTAATGTCTCTGCCCAGGTGAACAAAAGGAGGCGTAGTGAAATATTTAATGGAGAAAATGTGTGGTACATTCTTTTCTCTTTAACCTTTTGTGGTCTGTTTAAAACGGGGAAACGTAGAGCAAAATATGTGATCACTTTCGTTAATGGGGCAGCTAGGTAATTTCACTTTTTTGTGAGCAGTGCCAAGCACCCCAGATATACTTAATAGTGTTTCTATTGATAAGCATTCCTACAAAGTGCACAATTGTTGGAAACCCCCGGCTGTTAAAATCAAGTTAGGATAGAAGAAGAGACCAGCCCTACTGCTTTAAAAGAAGACACACGGATGATAAGTAAACGTGACGCTTACTGTGTTCTGGACCAGAGCCCTTTATCCGAACGTTTGGTGGTCTTTTATGTAAATGGAATAGTTTTTAAATTAAAAATGTTAATTTTTTTTTGATTAATTAAAATCATCAACAATGCAAGGATCAACATCTGAGTCATTAAAAAAATTATTTCAGATAGTACTGTACAATAGGAACTTACAAAGGACGTATTCTTAAAAACATATAGAGACACAATAGACCTTAGTGCAGATTCATGTACATAGCTAAAACTAGGTCATTGTCGATCAAGGCATTTATACTTGTCAGAATTTGTAGGACCTGCAAATTTGATTGATAGGTCTCCTGTTCATTCAACTAATCTACTGACAGTAGAAACGTACATAAAAAACGAAGGATTTTTTTCCAAATTTATCCCCGCATACATAACCAAAAATACATGTACATCCTTCACTGAAGCCTCTGGCTGTTAACTGTTGCCTTTTCCAGATCCTCTAGCACCACGTCGATGAACTTGACTACTGTGTAAATCAACTGTATATCTTGGCCGATAATGCTGGCAGAATTGCCTCCTTGATTGTCCGTATCCACAATCTCAGAAAGCAAGGCCTTAGTAAATTGAGCCTTGGGAGAGATAAATGGGGCCACACACATAGGAGCCTATTACGATGTTGGTCGTAAGGCCTCCGACCTCAGGTCGGAGGACTTATGACCAACATCGTCGGTTTCAATTCCAACGGGCTGATTTTGATTCAGCCGGTCGTAATTGAAACCAGCCGGTCATTCTGGCTTGCTTCCAACCCCAGTCGGAACCGGCCTGTAATCCAAATGGATGGTGGTTTACGCCATCCTGATTACGATGCACGGTTTCCAGTAGGGTTTCCATGCCGGCCTTTCCGACATGGAAACCCTGTCGGAAAGCATGTTTCTTCAAGCCCTTCTTTATAATGTGCAAGCTCTACTGTGGACCACAGGCGCACCCAAAATAATAATGGTCTTAAAATTACCTGGTGATCCATACGTCGCACATTAAGATCCATCACAATAGGTAATAACGGTGTGCGCATTGGAAGGCGTAATAATTTTCTAAAAAACTTGTTTTCTCCTGCCATAAAAGTATTGTTGCTCGAAGGCCCCCATACTTCTGCTCCATAAAGGGAAGCTGATTGTACTCTATACTTGTATACCTCAAGGGCAGGGGATACCGCTTTGGACATACTATTCTCATGTTTCTTCGCTATCGGTAATGAATTTTGGAGTAGAATAATTTTACTTTTCTCCCTTTGAGCTTTCCAAGTCATTTTAGTGTCCAAGGTTATACCTAGGTAGTTGAAATTGTGCACATACTCTAGTTTCTGGTTTTTTACTGTTAGGTTCTTTTTAAAAGACTTATGGGGATTCACTGCCATATATTTTGTTTTGCTAGAATTTATTTCCAGGCCTTTAGTTTCACAGTATGCATTAAAACTATCTATTAAACATTGTAAACCTTTTGGGGTTTGGGATATTAAAATAGTATCATCTGCAAATAATAATGCAGGTACTGGTGCCCCCCCTAGCTTGGGAGAATCATGTTCGCAGCCCAATAGATATTCCGGTATGTCATTCACATACAATGAAAATAGGGTGGGCGCCAGCACACATCCCTGCCTTACGCCCCGGTTTACTTGGATCGGCTCTGTAAGCTCTCCCTTCGGTCCCCACCTAACCTTTGCAAAATTCCCCTCATGCAATCTAATTATTTGCATGAGTATTTCCCCTGGGATCCCTTGAGTTCGTAGGGATTTCCAGAGGAGGTTTCTAGGGATGAGGTCGAAGGCGGCCTTCAAATCTACAAAGGCGATGTACAGGTGTCGCTGCTTAAGGACGGTATACTTCCAGCTAATGCAAAGAAATCTAAAGACTTGGTCAATTGTGCTTGTTTTTACTCTAAAACCAGGCTGGTATTTTGATAAAAGACTATTCTCCTCAATCCAATCATTTAGTTTTATTAAAATTTGTCGAGCATATATTTTTTGTAAAACATCTATTAAGCTAATCGGTCTATAATGTGAAGGGTCTTGGCGATTTCCTTTCTTAAAAATTGTAGTAATCTCAGCCCCTTTCCATGATTCCGGTATTGGTGCACCAGCGGCGACTGAGTTACACAAGAAATTTATATAGGGACCCCAAACCTCCTTATCACACCTTAGTAAATCTCCCGGTATCTTATCTGGGCCTGGTGCTTTTCCCGGTTTGACTGCATCCATTGCTGCCAAAGTATCTTCTATACTAAAGTTTAAAGGAACTGGAGTTGGGCTTGGTACAAAGTCTTGTATATTAAATTCTATGTCACTGATAGGTGTTGAATATAGGCCGGAAAAGTGGCTGACCCAGGTTTTAGCGTCCAAGAAAAGGTCCTTGCTACACCTTCCCGTCTTATTGCCCTTTGCGATCAGTCGCCAAAAGCCTGAGTGATCCTTGGCTTTGGATGCACTAATCAGTTCAATCCATAAATTGTCATCCCAATTTTTCTTGGTTTGCAATAGTAATCTCTTGTAGTTGTTTCTTTTCTCCCTTAGGGTCTCTACATTACTAGTTTTTGTAGCGAAGATGAGTTCTTTTTTGCCTCGCGGCACTCTTTATTATACCACTGAGTCTCTAGATTATTTATTCCAATTTTTTCCTTTTTATTTTCTTTAGGAGTCCTACTCAAAATGGGAGTCAATGCATCAACCAATGTGTGATGGATGTTCATAATCGGGAACTCTGATGCTGGTAGATCTATATACGGGAGAATAATATCTGCAAAGGTGTTATAGATCTGCCTCATGGCCTCCTCGTTTCCCCCTATTGAAGGCCATTTTACGGCCCTACGATTATTACTTAGCAGTGGTTCAGTGACGCTAGAATTAGTGTCCTCCATGTTCGAGGATATTGGACCAAAAAAGTTAGCTGATAGTGTCAAACATAAGGGGAAGTGGTCACTATCAGTTCTATACTCTACAATCATGTCAAGCGGAATTGGCTATAATCTAATAGATACCAATATATAATCGATACTACTTTTGTAATTACTCCTACTAAATGTAGCAGTACTCGGACTATCAGAGGGCAATCGGCCATTGCAGGCTCGAAGTCCATATCCTGAGACTAATCTTATTAATTGCGCGACAGCCACAGTACAAGGTACTGCTGGGTTGCCTTCCAATGGGGGAATATTATTTACCATGTCTTCTTCCTCAAAGATATTTTCAAGTCCTACAACCGGCTCAAATTTACAATTAAAGTCATCCCCCACAATCACCGTTGCCCCCGATGCAATTGAACATAAAAATTGATCTAAGCATTCGACCTCCGGTGATTCTTTACTATCTGCCCTTGGTCTACTATAAATATTTACTATAAATAGTTCAGTTTTTTCCTGTAATCGGAGCTTAACTCCAACTATATCCCAAGATATGAAGTCCAACTGAATTATATCAACACAAAGGTTAATTTTTACCCAGATAACAAGACCACCCGAAGGCCTCCCTCTAACCGAAGGGGTAGCATCAACACTGTACGTTTTAAATCCTACCTTATGAGGGGCTTCCAGAGCCCAGGTTTCCTGCAAAAGTACTATGTCACTTTCCCCAATGTATTCCTGCCACTCCCCATCCCTTATGTTTCTTTTTAACCCAGCTATATTCCAAGAGGTTAATCGTATTGTGGGTTGATTATTTTCCTTACATTGCTGTTTGAGTGCTGCTTCCGTTATATTCCTTTGCCCCACAATTTCGTTAGTTTTAATATTATCCGTCTCATTATTTTGCCCAATATTAATATCCTGGCGATCGTTATCATGGATGGGGTTACAGTCTAGATGGTCTCTTTTATTATATTGCAATGTCTGGCTCATCTCGGCTGCAACCACCTTATCCCCAGGTAAAAGTACAGATGTTATATTTAATGTGTCAGGAAGCTTATCTATTTCTATTTCATTTATTGAACAAATCCCACCCTTCTTGGCAATACCTGATTGAACTCCTACCAAAATTTTGTCAAAAATGTAAGAATCAGTATCCATTTTAGCCTTGTTCAGGGCCACTCTACCATCTTGGCCATCTGTTTGGAGGACACATGGAAAAGCCTGAGGACCAACCAAGGGAAACAGTTTGTGTTGTGGTACAGGTAGTTGTCAATCTTGAGCATCTAAATCTGTAAGGGCCTGGAATCTATTACACAAAGTGATTGGGACAAAATTATTTACAACTGCCCCCAACGGCGGCTTATAAAAATATCCCAACGGAAGGGCACAGATGTCAGTACTTTGAAGACAATTTGACTCACAGAAATTTTATAGCCAACGAACCATCTGTGGCCTGCGGAAGTTAACCACAATGCAGTCACCACTTATACCTTTAGGAGATGGGCCAACCCACCCAACTCTCCGAACCATCAAGATCTCCTTTGTGGCAGACGGGTGGAGACCTCTCTGTTTTGATAGCCAGTCTAAGGTTTTGTTACGTAGGTCAGCCCACGTCTCCCTCTGGCCCTCCTTAAGAACAGGAACACCTGCCAGAACCAGGACATATGGGCATGAAGCTGGGGTAGGCTCAATACATCAGTATTCACCTTCATGTGCGGTTTGGCCAGAGTGTTTAATGTGCTTCCCAGACCTACATCTCTAGAGAGAGCATTGTGTGAACCTATCAGTTCCATACGCAAACTCTTGTGTACTTCCTGCGTATTATCTGTCCTAGCATTGGTGTCTGTTGAGTAATCCTTGGTATTACCATCTAGCTTTGTTTTAGCATTTAGGTTACTACTTACTACAGTGTTTGAACCCACTCCCTCTACCACATTAGGTTGCTGAATAACATTAGAACTAGTTAACTTATTTATAGCAATGTCCATCCATTCCAATTTTTCCCATAAGAGTGACTTCTTATCAATTAGTTCATATACACGAGTTAGTGCGTCTCCCATAGCAAGATCCTCAGTGATGGCATTGGTAGCATGGGTCATGGTGTTAACAGCCGCAGTGTTATCAGTTATAATAGGGAGTAAGGGTATCACATCAGTCTGCGTGCTGACAGAGTTTGTTTCAAGTGAGCCAGCGGCAGTTGCATTATCATTATTACGATTTGTGGAGTTTGAATCTTTTGCATTTTTGCTTTTTCTAGCACCAACGCCCCTCTTTCGTTTTCCTAGTGGTTCCATAATTTTTCTGGCTTCACGAGGTTTTGAAACCCGTGCTCTAGTAACTATGGATGGTCCTGGTGAATCCTCGCGTAGTGGTGGGTCCAGAATGAGCATAGGAGGAACATGTGGCACATTCGGAGGTGTTATAGACATTGCAGGCGAACGTATATGTTCGATATCCCTCACATTTTGGTCAAGTGTACCCAATGAGGAACGTCTCAACAAAGTGGCTGGATCCAAAGAGAGGCGCCGTTCAGTAATTTCTATTTCATGTGACAGTAGTGACTCTGCCCTAACCAAAATGGCATCCAGGGTTCCCACTACTCCTTTCCGTTTGGTCATGGCAAAATTTTCGAAACACTTTGTTTCACTCGGAACCACACAAACAAACAAGCACAAAATAATTGGTGCACTGTGGTACCTGTGTGCTGCAACTTGTAGCAGTGCGGATTAGCAGGTATCAGGGGGGTAGCCCAGCCCAGCCTCCTCCGGGCTCTGACGGGCACAGACGCCCTTGGCCCGGGCTTCGCCCGCGCGCGTCCCGTGCTGCGGGAGGCCGGTGTGATGCTTATCGCGCCTCCGGGCGCGTGCCTCGCGTCAAGGGGCGGATGTTAGATGGAGGGCTGCTGGGACCTGTAGTCCAGTGTGGCCGTTCCCCTCCCGACTGTGCGGATCTCTGCTGGCCGTTTCCCTCACGGCAGGAGAGCAAGGAGAGCAAAGGAGAGCAAGGGCCGTTCCCATCACGGCCGGGCAAGAACCAAAATGACCTGCGTCCCGCGGGAGGCCGGTGTGATGCTTGCCTCGCGTCAAGGGGCGGATGTTAGATGGAGGGCTGCTGGGACCTGCTGGGACCTGTAGTCCGGCGTGGCCGTTCCCCTCACGACTGTGCGGATCTCTGCTGGCCGTTTCCCTCACGGCAGGAGAGCAAGGAGAGCAAGGGCCATTCCCCTCATGGCCGGGGCGGTCAGGGTATTCAAACTGAACCTACATTTTAAACTGCGAGGATCCTCACTACACTTTTGGAAGGGTAAGGTGTTGCATGCATTTGACACGATGCCGTGATAAAGTTGGTGACTCTGCCATGTTTAACTAGAGAAAACCAGTGATAAATACCCTCCATTGATACCATGCATTAAGTCTGTTGGATAGTGCCAAGAGTGCTTAGAAAACGCTGGTCCAGCTGAGCTGCCTACTGAAACTCAGAACACTAAAAGAATACAACTGCAGGCTTCCGAGACAGAAAACCAAGTTTTTAAGCTGCTGCCATTGTTGTTTAACTTACTGTCCCAAGATAGCAGATGCCACTTGGAGTGGTAAACAAACATTAAAAAACATACGTTTAAACATACGCAAAAGTGTGTTTGACAAAAGTAGTGGCATGGCAGCAAATGGTTGCTGCTGGGTACTCCAAAAAAGTGTCTTTTAAAAAAAAAAAAAAAACAATTTAAGAACTATGACAGGAAGCATGGCTTGGGGACCAACAGAGGAGTGGGTGGGGGAGAGAAGCACACAAGAGACAGGACAAGCAGCACGAGAGGGTGAGCAAAACAAAGCAAAAGTATGTGGGAGAGAGAGCTGGAAAATGCATGCGCTCTCATTGAGTGCTTAACCAAGAAGAAAAAAGTAGTTCCCTAATAGTGAGTGGAAGAACACAAGTAAAGAGGCTATGCTGAAGGGGAGGAACAAACACAAGAAGAAACCACACTTCATTGAATAAGAAGCAAACAAATGAAAATGACTATGCCAACCAATGATGAGCAATGGGTAGGCTATAAGCACCTGTAAGTTCACAAAAGGTCTTTTACTACCAGACTGCTTGCGCCGTCTGATAGGCCGGACATAACAATGGGGCTGATTACGCTGGCGGACGGACTTCAGTCCGTCCGCCATCGTATCGGGAATGGGACCGCCCTCCTACAAGACGGTGGTCCCACAATAGGCATTACAATGCGACCGCCACCACGGCGGTCGCAATGCCTAGCTTTTACATTGCGGCGGGTGCTGCTGGGTGCTGCACCCGCCGCACTGTAAAAAAGGGACATGTTACATATCCCTGCACTACGTGGCAGGCATCATGGGGTGCCTGCCACATGGTACAGTGATATGTAGGGGGGCACCATCGGTGGCCCCCAGGTCCCATGTCTGGGGGCCAGGGAGGAAGGAGGGCCCGCCATGGGCCCCCAAAGTCCCTTTCTGCCTGCCTGTTCATGGCGTGTAAACCCACCATAAACAGGCAGGGGCAAGGGATATCGTAATCCCTACGGCTGTGCCTGGCAGGCACCGCCACCATTGTTGGGAATACGAATCCCCTCGACGCACCGGCAGGCTCAAGGAGCCCATCAGATGCGTGGCAGTCGGACTTCAGTCCGTCCGCCATCGTATCGGGAATGGGACCGCCCGCCTTCAAGGCAGCGGTCCCACAATAGGCATTACAATGCGACCGCCACCACGACGGTCGCAATGCCCGGCGGATGCGTGGCGGTCGGACTTTCCGACCGCCATCTCCCCCGTCCACCATTGTAATATGGCGGCTGGAAACATTTATCCGATGGCGGGGAGACCGCCACCGGCAGGTCTCCCCGCCATCATAATCAGGCCCAATGTGAGTCTTCCCCTTCCCTCTGCTGTCTGGAAAGGCCTTTAACCATAATCGTTTTTCATTTATTTCCAACACAGGACACTTCATACAAAGCACATGTGTATCTCCACCAAGATAAGACTTTATGAATTTTGGATGCCCTTCCACTCACCTTTATACTCCCTTTTTCGCCCTAGCTCTTAAAATATAAAAGTGCAAATTCAACTTAAGAACAGGTTTCTACATCTTTAAGTGAGAGTGAAGTTCTACAAACATTCATTGACTCAGGATATAGAGTTTTGAATCATAGATGGTTTTTCTTGGCACACATAAGGCACATCTATGTATGCATAAACTTTTGTGAATTGGCCCCATAATGTTTTATATGCTTTCCACTTTGGAATAACTAAGCTGCTATTGCTTGTTCCCTCATCCTACAAATAATACATGGGAAAAACTGTCCATGGCTTTCACAATTCACCAAGAGTATTTATATATTTTTCCCAGATCAACATCACTCATACCAAATCTGACAAAGCCATAGCATGCTGGCCGTAAAAAGACATCCAGTAGCCTATTAGGGAATCAGTTTCATACTTGACCTTTGTCGCTACCCTACAATCCCTTCCCCCATTATAATTCAGACTTGATGAGTAAAGCCCGTTTTTATATGGCCTACAAAACCTTTAGTTGTCTCGCCAGCCTAATGTATTCCAAACAAAAAAGTAATTAAAATTCAAGCATATGTATATACTTACCAGGCTATCAGTCAATCCTCTTCATCCACTAGTCTATTCGCATGTCGTTCATATTTTGTTTGTGCCAACCACAGAATGCATCATGAGGAAATGGGTTAGGCTAATGCATTCGTTGGCTGTATCACCTGATCGTATGTGCACAGTCGCCGAAAAGGGAGTGCTCTTCACTGCCAGCGCTGGTGAGCCCAGGCTGCTAGGCCACACCATTTTTTTCTTTTGCATATTACATATGTTTCCCAAAAATATAATAAATAAAAAATGCACACTTGCCAAAGTCCCAACCAATTGCCTTTACTAAACTTATACTGAATTTGTATTTACAAGGAATGAGAGAGCACTGATGCATTCTGGTAAACAGTGCTGCCTGTCCAAGCCACTGTGGAAAAGGTATATCTGACTTCTATTTTTGTTCGTCTGTATTCTCTTTTTCTCAGTCCATCTTCTATGCAATGAAAAATCACAAGTGCAGCTAAGTTTGTTTAGAGCTGCGAGGTAGGGAGTCACAGTAGTCTGTGTTTGAAAACTAAATATTGGTGCAACGTAACCAGGAATTGCAGGGAATTTTCATACCCACAATCTTTTTCAATTACACTTCTGAATATTGAGGTTTTATGACTTACACGTATAACATCTTGAACTCTTTTTTTTTTTTTTATGCTCCTCTTCCTAAATAAAATCTCAAATAATCGTAATTTAGTTTCAAATGTAATTGTATATGCCTAGGCAGTAAAGTAGTGCAGTTGGCTTCTCTGCACACTTCATATGTTAATGACGGCGATAGACCTGGATTTTTACAAACTGTTGCAATTTTGTTTAATGGAAATAACTGTGCTAGAAAAGGTACAGGTGTTTCTCTGATGATATTCGGTTTATGTAGACTTTCATGTCAAGTCTTGCATTAAAAAATGCAATAAAAACGTAGTGCTAAAAACAAAAAAATGACTTTTGCACCACTCCTTTAACGATGGCGGATTTAAAAGTGAAGCAGGTCACAGTAACACTGCCCCACTACAGTCATACAACCTTCCTAGTTCACCGGGCTGGAGTTTTCTTTGGTTGGTTGTTATAATCTTTCCTCTTATACATATCATAGCTATGTTATAAAAATGTGCTAGTTTCTTTTCCTTTATTCTTGCATTTTGTTATTGGTATTTCCATTCCCCCCTTATCTCCGTTATATGGTGCATTCCACCAGTTGGAGCTGAAGCCTGCCTTAGATTGTTGTGAAGGGATTCTGTGAGGCTTGGAATTGTGGAGAGTGGAGACTCTAAATAAAGACGCTTGAAATCTTCTCCTGTGTGGAAGCGGCTTTGTAACACTAGTGACGATCTGTGCAAGGGGGCTGATGCTACGGTCTCCTCCCCTTCTGGATATCCTCCGCTTATTCCTGACCTGTACCAGCTGGAACCTGAACCTGAACTTTCTTTGTTCAAACCTTGTATCGGCAAGGTTAAGGTACTGTGTTATGATAATACTACACACTCTCCTTACTTTCGTCTTGCGCATCAGATCTATTGTGGACACCCTCCAGCAACCTCATTTACTCCGCTGCCTTCCCTGCATCTGGTGAGCTTGGTGACGCTCCTCTCCAACTCCCGTCACCCGCCTCTAGGCTATACTTCCTTCCGGACAGCTCCTCTGTGTTTCTGGAGGTGTGGCTGCTTGTTCCGCTGCGGAGACACGAACCTTAGCTAGCCATTTCTGGGCAGGTTGAGTCAGTGACACTGTTTCCCCGCCTCAGCAGGCATTCTCTGCATTTTCTGTAGCTGGTTGTTCCTGGAAGTGTGGCTGCCGGCTCCTGGGCAGAGACATACCCTTTGCCAAGACTTTTCTGGTTATCCCAGGCTCAGGAGGTATACGTATCCAGGAGGTGTGGCTGCCGGCCCCTGAGCGGAGACATATCCTTAGCCAAGCCTTTTCTGGTTATCCCCGGCTCAGGAGGTGTAATCTGCATTTCCTCCGGACTCGCTCTATGAGTCATTAACACACTCCTCATTATTGCAGCATCTTGACTCTTTCAGTATTCATAGTGCCAATATCGGCAACACTCACCACCCCTCATGCAGCATCATACCCAATAAATAAACAGACAAGACACTGTTTTCGTGGAGAAAATTGCTGCAGGTTTATTAGCATACCAACTATGCCAACATGGTGGGTTATCTTACAGGCGATCCACAGGCAAGCCGCCCCTCGCGGCCTACCACCTGATGGGCCAACTTGCATCGTGGCCTTAGCCAATCGGTGCTTAGCGGTTATGGTGAGGGGATAGCCCCTCCCACCTCCGGTGAACCGTCGGTCCACCCCATTACTCACACCCCCCCCCTACGAGGGGCGGAGCGTTCAAGCGACCCCCGGTTGTACAGGTTTCCAACCGCCCGTAGGACAGATGGGGCGCCGTCGCACCTCAGGGTCCACCGCGAAGACTTCCTGGGGATATTCGGCCTCAGCACCCTTTGTGCTCATGAAGAGGGTACCCCTGAGTACCTTTCCGCCTCTGGATCGCCCTGTAACTCCGCCACAGTCCTGGGTGTGGCGACCGTCGCAGCCAGGACCCCCCACCAAGGCCGGCATTCCTACTTACATCCTACTATTTCCAGGGCCTCCTCCAGGTCCAGCAAGAGCAAGTCCCACACTGGACAGGTGCACCCCATCCTCATAAAGACTCCCTGTGGACTTTGGCATGCCGCAAGCCATGCCTGATCAACAGAACCCCCATTGTTCCGTGACTCTGTGCATGGCATCGTTAACTCAGCGCAGTTGACCCTCCTGCGCGCAGCCTCAATAGCCTCCCCTGACCGAGCTCCATGCCACAAGAGCCGAGTGGTGATCTCTGACCACCAAGGTTCACCTGTCCCCAACTTATTGCTTAGTTTGCATTGTGGTCTTCATTTCTTGAAGCAAAGTCCTCTTCCTGTTTGAGCCTGTGCCACCAGAGGCACCGGCTTACCATTGAGCATAGCTCCTTGGTACTTCCTCAAAACACCCTGTGGATATGGCGTGCAGCAACCATGTCTAATAACGCGAAACTCCTTCTGCTCAGTGAATTTACGCATAGCGCTGCTACACCAGGCGGGGGGGGGGGGTATCTCCGACCGCCCTAGTTCCCATGTCCCTAATTGGTTCCAATCACCCAGACCTTTGTTTCTGGCAAATAAAGAAATGTAGGGTTGCAAAACGTTTATAGAAGCACGGCACGCAAAACACTACCACAGCTAAATTGCACCTTATTACATACGTCACAACCGGCCCCCAAGAAACTGGTGCCGCACTGGGTTCCCCCAGGTACATTCAACGATTGCCAGTAACTCCAAGACTTTCCCTGTCCACAGGCCCCCTTTCTTTGCGTGGCTCATGGACGACTCTACTACTTAACACCTTGGGACTCCCACCGTCCCACCTGCATGATACCTTCTGCCACCATGCCTGCCCTAAGGCTGTCGTTGCCGCCCCTATCCGAAATGAGTGGCTGCAGAATCGCTTGCCCGGGACCTTGTTCCCTGACAACCTCAAGCGTGCCTGCATTACGTGCCACTCACCAGACGCCCAAATGGCTAGTCTCCCAGATCTATGATCCTGGCAGAATAAAGAAATATAAAGTTGCCAAACACATTTTTTGCCTCAATGCAACCCCACTACCACTCAACTTACACCTGGAGGAAATCATTCCTACAGCCGTGCCCTCCTACCCCAGCAATTCAAATCAACGCTTCCCAGGTGTAAGACCAAAGTTGATAGGAGGGGAGACACCCCCCCTTGGCTGTGCCGCAGCTTTCACAGCAAGCTGTTCCAGCACCTGCTTGGGACCCCCAACCAAATTTACTCAGTCGTGGAAATACCCATTCCTCCATTCCCATGCCCCACTCAAAGCGCAGGAAAGCCATTCACCCAGACGTATGATCCTGGCCAAACAAGAAATTCCGGGTTGCCAAACACATTTACTGAAGCAGAGCCCCCCGTTGTATCCCACTACTCAGGTTGCCTGTAAATTCACACACTAACACTGCACCTCGCCAAACCCTGAAGCCTCACAGGGTTGCCCTCGGTAACTCAGAATTCACACTGAACATGATTCTCTCCCTGGGTGGCTTACGAACGGAAGTACCGTTAAACTTTGGGATACCCAGTCCCACTTGCATGATGCGCTCCGCTCTAGGCCCGCCCTGCAAGCTGCAGACGCTGCCCATCCAGGAAGAGTGACTACAGATAGCTTGCCATACCCGCAATGCCTGACAATGTAAAGATGCCTCAATATCTGCTCTACCTGAACCAAGGTAAGAGGCGAGCTGTCAGCATGCAACTGAAAATACCCTCTCTTGGCGAGCGAGGGCCAGGCCTCCTAGGCGACGCAGCACACCCATATCTGGAAAGACAACCCCTGATAGCCCATCGCGAGCAGAGGAAACGCTGCTCCTGGCACTGTATCCTTCTGCACATGTATAGCCAGTGTAATGTCCTGGTATCCCACCTGACCCCCGCGGGAAACAACCTTTAGAACGCATGCATTACATCGCATGCCATTAGATTGCGGTTTTTACAACGAAAGTCGTTACAACGACTTGCACTGGAGGGCGCTATAGGACAAGGAGTAGTTTAAATTACTATCCAACACCTTCCCTACTGTACGTAGGCTGGAGTTGGAATAGTAAATTAAACTACTCCTAAGTCCAGCGCCCTCCAACGCAAGTCGTTGTAACGACTTGCGTTGTTAAAACCGCGATCTAATGGCATGCGATGTAATGCATGCGTGGTATCGTCATACATCCGACCCCCGCAACCTGCTAGAAACATGGCCATAATGCCTGCTAGCCCTTCACCTTCAGTGATAACTGCTGTGATACCAGGATGATGTCCCCTACTCGCGCCAGACCTGACTTCCAAGCCTCGCCAATGCGAACCCGGTTGCGGACAAGATGATGGGGACCGGGGGGGGACCACCCTAAGTACGGCTACCTGCCTTCACTTCAATAATGGACATGCCAACTTGCAGCCTGTAACATGGCCCCGGGTCCAGTGTGCGACCACTTTGTGGGAGGGGGGGACCCCTCCCACCCCTGGGTCTTTACCTTCTACTGGTTGGCACTGAATACTGCCTGCCCCATACCACGCTCCACCGATGATCTATCAGTTACTACTGACATACCACCTGGCCTGCACCATGCCTAAATCAATTAGGGGATATATACGTTTGTGCCTGTCCCCCTCTGCTCCATGTCTGCCCCGCTTGGATGCACTTCGGAGCATGTGGCCAAGAGCATAGAATGTCTATAGTCATGAAAGTACTAGTATGGGAGCAATTTTTGCGCCAAATCTGGCAAATATATACATGGACCATGTAGAACAGAAATTCGCCCTAAATGCCACGAACATGTACCGCTCCAACATTACATGTTGGAAGCGGTACATAGATGACATTTTTCTCATTTGGTCAGGGAGTGCAATAGAATTCAATGATTTTGTAACATATTTGAACAGTATTCAAACACACCTCACTTTTACTTCCACTATTGACAAATCCAGTATAGCTTTTCTGGACTTAAATATACAACATGAAAATGGGTGTTTGTACACCTCTCTCCATAGGAAACCAACAGAAAGAAATACATTACTTTCCTATAAGAGCTACCACCCACGGGCACTGAGAGATGGTCTACCGTTCGGGCAATTTCTGCGCTTGCGCAGAAATTGCACGAAAAGGAGGATTACATGAAAGAGGCAGAAACCCTTAAAACCAAATTAGTGTCTAGAGGCTACCCCAATAGGTTGGTTAGGAAATCCCTCAAACGTGCCTGGTTCTGTCCCAGGGAAGAACTGCTAGTCGCTAAAGAAAAAACCCCAGTTGAGAGGCTAATTTGCGTGACTACATTTGGTATTCATACCAATCAAGTACGCAAATTAATAACAAAAAACTGGCACATAAAGAATATTGACTCATCCATTGAGGTGCCCATGTTCGCCTTCAAGCGTGGCAAGAACGTGAAAGACCACTTAGTCAGGTCATCCACGGAAAGTCCATCACAGACTACCAGATCAGTGCTGTCTACATGGGGCCTACCAGAGGTTAAAGGACATTTCAGGTGCGGCAACTGTGTATCATGTGCTTTTACTTGCAACACAAAAACATTTGAACACGCAAATGTTAAACACACATTGGAGTTCTTTGCAAACTGCAACACAAGGAACGTTGTGTATTGCATAACATGTCCCTGTCAGTTGCCCTACATTGGTCAGACACAGCAACCGATAAAAGCAAGAATTGGGCAACACCGGAGCCGCATTAGACACTCAGTAGCCAACGCCCCATTGGTGAGCCATTTTATCGAAAAAAACACACAGCAGATGACATAAGATGGCAAGTCATAGACAAAGCTTCAATTCCGGAAAGAGGAGGAGACCTCTCGCAGATTCTCCAACGACTAGAATGCCGTTGGATAGAACGTACCAACTCAATAGCTAAAGGATTAAACTCCGCAGAGGAGTGGCGTGGTTTTGTTACCACACTAAGTAACTGACACCAATGGGTTGAAAAAGGAACGCACTAGTTAGCTGAAGGGTAGCTCCACAGAGGAGTGGCGAGGAAGTGTCACCACTCCAAACAATGAACATCACAGCCTGTATCTACTGTTAAATATGCTTACAGTTTACCTATTAAGACTTCCATAATTGTCAGTCACTATGTGAAAAATCGTTTTAAATTACCTGTGAACATATTATTATTGTCCTTAAAACTGTGTTATCTATACCAAAATAAAGGGTGATGTGGTAAACAATCTAGAACTGACAGATGCAACATATTGTCACTGTACTATACATCCATACCAATCCATAACAAGTTAATCCATAACAATGTAAAGGGTGGTATGGCAAAATAATTTAAATATGACAAATGCAACATATTGTCAGTGTACTTTGCATACCCACATCCTGCCACATCTATGTGTCCGATAGCAGATGAAATCACTAATGTGATCGACATAGTATGCTTACTAGGTACACAGCAGGAATTGTTTGTGTTTTGAATTAAATACATAATGTATCCAGTAAGAAAATTGCTCGCATATGTAAACACTAAGTGTTCGACAAAAATGCAATGATTGTAACTGTAAGAATACACCAAGAGATTGAATTTGACTTTATTTGAATACACAATGTATCGAATAAAATTACTACACGGTTAAAAACACAAGTACAAGCCAGCATCCTTAATTACTGAGATCACAGGCATACCGTCTACTCGCGTTCCCTGTCAGTCGTTTTTCATGCGCAAGAACATTTCTGATATGTCAACACCCAAGACCCCATCATGATAAAAATCCCCTGCTTTACACCAATTAGGATAGGCCATTATATTCGCCATGCGTCACCCAGGAGATTACACCCTTTTTGGAAGACAGACTCATGACGGTCTGCTGTCCATTTCCATGATAGATCACAGAGCAGCAGATTAGATCTACAGCTGCGGCTCCATTTTTCGGGTCTGTCAAAACTGCACTGTCATTTTTCGGCGGGAAGAGAGAAGCTATATACCTCAAGCCTTTCACAGGCTCGGTGTCATTGAACCAAGGCAGACAGACAGATGCTGTTCTGCTCCACAGATATCCTTGATGCAGGCACGAACATACTGATTCTTGAGTAAGGTAAGCGGGCCAGCATTAGTTTGGCTGTCCAATACACGCATAGAGCGCCTTGGTTAAGATTAGACCTCAATACTAAATATACTCTTACTTTATTTGGTTTCAGACCCCCATTACTTATAAACTGGCGACACAAAGAGGCGCATAGCCGTCTTAAATAATTATCAAGAGCCATAACACATGGAAGAAGCCTGCTACTTCTACTTAAAACCCTATCGGGTAAGCCTGTACAATTATAGACTTCCTAAGCGCTCTAACGCTGTTTGGCCAATAGACACCGACAATAACTGTATTTTTTCTATATAGCTCGTGCTTGATCTGCACACTCACCGTGCCCTTCTATTCCATACCTGCGGAATCCTCCTATTGTGCTAACCGAATTTTGCCAGCCGACAGCTACCCTCACATGGGGTAAGTCTCTTATCATAGTGCACCTATGTAGTAGAGTCATATGTACTCTACTTAAAAGACTGATATTAACACGCTTCTATTTCGCACATGAACAGTGCAAGGCCGGGTCCCATGTGAGTATCCTTCCTTTTCACTTTACTCACGGTGCCACAAATTCCACACGAGGCTGCGCAAACCCTTCCTTCAGGTACTATACTGATTGCCTACATCCTTTTTCCACGAGCACAGCTGCTCCATTACAAGCACATACTGACATTATCCTTCCTCTTCTCGCAGGTGTCCCTACTATCTTAAGTCCTGAAGAGACCCTACATTGCACACAGGGTCGAAACGCCGTCGACAGTTTTTTCAAAGCGAATCATTACAAGCCAGCACTTATCATTGTATAAAAGCGTGGTTTATATAATATATATCTTTCAATGGTCGCTTTCATGAAATATAGGAAACCTTGTATATATGTCACGAATATGTCACAAATTATTTAGGTTTATTTGTTTAGGTTCCTTTTTTCACTGGGACACCACTCACTACAATCAATTGATTGTTAAATGTCATGAATGTAATTTTGCTTCAAAGAACTATATAAACAAGAATTATGAATGAAATACTAATCTAAGGTGTGTTCGACTCCTTCTCTTTTTGACATCACAATAACCCATTACATTGCCATAGTGCGTTATTTTATTGAGATTTTCTTGCCATTAGTCCACAGGAGCCATTGTTTTTGATAATCATGGATGCACTTCGGAGCATGTGGCCAAGAGCATAGAATGTCTATAGTCATGAAAGCATAATAAGCCACACACTGAACAAAGGACATACCTAACTGTCTCTAAGGTAAAGCCCTTGGATGACCCCAGACAGGCAAAATGCCAGAGACTTTGGATGCCACAAGCAGCCCTCGAGGTCAAAAGGACCAACATGTCCGAGACCAGCCCCTTGGATGTAAACCAAGCCGATCCCACAACCTGCTTCCTCCTGGTCCTGAGCTGACCCATCTGCATCCCCCTTCCGGATTACGCCCTATGTGCTTCACGCTTGGCAGCTTTACTGCTAAGTGCAGATCATACGCTGCTATATCCTTCCAATTTTTTTTTTTTTTTTGACTGCAAATGAAAGGATAGTGTAATCCCAATGTTTAACCTAAAATGCAAGCATAACTTGTCATGAGACATTCACCCTCTGTCCCTGAAGCGCAGCAAACGTGGCAATAGAAATGACAGAGCTGAAAAGCCTCTATTTAACTTGAACTTAGATGCCCCGGTACTAACTTGTCCTATTACCTGGAAAGGTGTGGTGCGACCCACCTGGAAACTTATGGGTGCGGCCAGCCACCTGCATCGTACAACATGTGAAGCCCAAGCTGTTTTAGCAGTTCACTCCTGCAAATAACCCCTACCAGGTAGGCCTGCCCGTACTCAATTCTGTCCCTTGAATTGGTTCCGAATAGCCCTTCCATTTTCTGATACTCAGTGGCCATCTCTATTCTCAGAACCTAACCTCCCCAGTAAGCCAATTCATGATAATTGCATTACCTTGTAATAACCTACCTCTTGTAGCCTTAACTTATTGTATCAAAACTAACCTACTCCAGTTATTACTCGAGTTAATGATACGACTGTATCGAAACAAAGTTGTGATATAGCCCAGTACCCTTGGGGAATAGTCTTTAGTGCCTCACCAAGTCCGTCAGTCCCCCTGTTCCTGATGGCCCCATGCCACCATCATAGCACGGTTCACCTCCCAGAAATCGCTGGCAGATCCCATGCAAGAAAATTAAAAGGACACAGAAGATCAGTGCACTCTCCCCTTGAGATTACAATTAAACGGGCTGGACGATGCCAGGTTCAACTCTGAAAAGGGGTGTATCCCTGTTTTTAAATTGGCAAGGTGCGCGTGGTGTAGTCCCTCCCCTGCAGTATCCAAACCCCATTGTAATCACTGGAACTGCTCTGTACATAAATGCATGGAATAGTCAGGTAGTATCTCACCATGACAATCCATTTCAGAGGCATCCGCCGAGGTTCCACTTTATACCTTTCCATTCCTATGCATGTTCGGGTCTCTCCTTCTGATTACCCTTCACTACACAGCTTTGCACGGACATCCCTAGTGAGACGCTCTGGGTTTGAAGCCCCACAAGTTGACCAACAATCTATCCCAACTAGCCCTATTTGGAGTAAAGTTCTAGCGAATCCATTATTGTGGTCCGCACAATATAGCCGTGGATTGGGGATCTGTAGGAACGGCCTGCATTCTCTACACCCTATTGTAATGCTCCTAGTATCCTGATTGTGCTACTACAGTGACAAAATGTGGCCCCAAGCCTGTATGTGGAGCACATGATCCACTTAATCGCAAATCACTCCACCCCTCCCCTAGTCAGGGAACAAGAGGGGATGGAAAAGGCCATGGCCCCTCAAAGGTACGACATTTGAGAGGCATAGTCCTGTTCAATAATACCCCATTCTGCTTACCCTACGTTAGTTTTTCCAAGCTGCCCCTGCTTAAAATTCTCTTGATATCATCGTTCATGTACCACCTCCCGTTTCATAAATGTATATGATATGCCGCTAGTCTGCAGGTGACCACTGGCGGTCAACAGGGTTCCATTTGTACGAACAGTGCTCTTCAATTCTACTATTGTTAGGGAAACAACTCAATACAGTCACGGTGATTGAACGGTATTTCCAACCCATCAAGCTCTTTTCCCATCTGAGGTGTATTTAAATATTGCATATTCAGGGTCAGCCGAGTTCTAACTGCATATTACTTACCACCGACAGACAGCACATGCAGTCGGGGACAGGCCATTTTAACGAACAAAGCAGGAACGCCCGGACTGCTAACCACCTGCATGCCCAATAGTAATGGTGAAGTGTCACCCATGGTCGTAGAACCGTCCTATTATACTGAAATTAGGAACATGTCGGCCAGGCGCCATACAGTGTTAGGAAACACTCCAACCCATGTGTTGAACCCGAGGATATTACATTGCTTCATTCTCTTTTAACCGAGTTCTGCCTGATATCCTTTGCACTAGTTGGAGCCGCCTTGTATAGCGCGAACCCGCCCAGCAGGTAATGGAGCGCTCCACGTGAGGACCCGTTACCTTCCACAAGGACACGGTCAATTATTGTAGACCCGGGGGAGATAGGGATTTGCCCAGGATCAACGGTTTGCGAGTCGAGCCAAGACTCGGACCACATGCTGCAGACACAGGAAAGTGCACTTGTTTAATTACCAGTTGAGAACCCTGCCGCCTGTGCATTTCAACGCGGGAACATTGATGTTTCAATCACGTACCCACAACCCGTTCCTCGAGGGGACTGAACCAAGAGGGTCATTAACGGCGTTTTAAACAAAGGACGCTGTAACTTAATGCCTGTTCAAGTAGTAACGCGTGAATCACTATCCCTTCTGTGGCCGGGGAGAAACATGTTTGTGTCCCTCTCCCTGCAGTATTCAATTTCCAATTGTATATCAATATAATACTCCGCAGATGACTGCATGTAATTGTCATCATTTACATCACAATGTTAAACCAATTAACGGACAGGCGAACGTAAGAAACGCACCTAGCCCGATAACTAACAGCGTTCCAGCTGTTATGCTGTAGAGTCATCTGTCTTCATATTCCTATTATTACAAACTGTCCTTCGTGTTTTCCTTCCCTACAGCCATCTGCACGAACATCCCCGTGTATGAGGAGCTCTGGAGTTTTACCAACCCCATAATTTGAGCAACAATCTTCTCACAATGGTGAAATATTTTATGTGCTAAGAATCCAGCAATGCAGGCACTGGCATTTCGTAGATACACCCCCACGCTGGACACGTTTTCCGACTTCACCTCACAAACCGTTGCACACGGTATCCTGGAGGAGGCAGGGGAAGTGTAGGATTTCTGATACCTTGTGAAACGCTACACGAGCTCTTGAAAGAGCCTTGCTTCTATCCAGGTTAAGCTATGAGGCGCTCGCGTTCATAGATTGCATGCCGCTTTTAGAGGTTATAATTAAGATGAATTAGTGCGCGAGAAATCAGGTAGCGTCCCACCAGGTGCCGGTGGAGAGGGCGAAAACGGCACGCAGTTCGCATGGCACCAAGTGTGACACGGGTGACCCTCAGGCTTCCACCCCTGTGAGTCTTCATCTTGCATGCATGCACCCATCATCCCAAGCCCAGTCAAAGTGCGGCAGACTGGAGGCCAGGCACCCGACCCCAGAATCCTGCCCAGATCCCCCCGGACGACCGGCTCCACCCAACCAGGCTGTTGGAGTCAAGGACACAGGGAGGGCCCCACGGCTCCCATTGTAACGCAAGCAAGCCTGGGGCCCCGCGCCAGTTTCCACATAGGCTGTCCCCTAAGCAGGACACGGGCCTAGCGCCATACCTGCTCTTACCTAGACCATTGAGTAAAGAGAGTCAAACTAAATTCCGCGCTTAGCCCGGTTGGTAGAGGGGAGGGGCAGCACAGCGGCACAGGGGGCCTCGGACGCCTGTTGGGCCGCACCGGCGGCAGGGATTTAACGCAGAGCTGAGCGAGGAAACGGGTGGCGAGAGCGACACGCGGCAGGACACACCTGGTAAAGTGCGCCCCCGCCATTGTCTCGAGGAAGTAGACGCGCCGGGTGGCAGGCGGCCTCGAGCATAGGCCCCGCGCCGCCGGGACACCCCCACGCCGCTGGGTCTGCCTGGCCGTCGGCTCCCCTAACGGGGGCCCGACCCACGGTGTTGTCCTCTCGCCGCCATTAAAAGGTTTAAGAAATTCAATTGAAATCATACCACCAACAATTTCAGAGCTTTCCAAGAGTCCGCTAACATCAAACAGGGCTAACACGAAAACATTTTGCACATATTACGCACCGGGAGAATAAATGATTGCCCAGAATAGCACGATGCCGAGTCTAGCAAGGAGGCCTGAATTCGAACCTAGGTCGCCAGGTCCCAAAGGCAGTAGCTCGAGCCACTGGACCACGTCTCCTCCCTGAGAGCCAGGGGCCCTGCGCGAAGAAAAGCCAGGCCTTGCCAATACTCCTGACCTACTGGGGCACCGGCTGGGGCGCCACACGGGATCCGCTGCCCCCAGCTGCCGCCGTAGGATGGCTGCACCGGCCCCGGTGGTGACCGGGGCCTCGGTGTGCCCCCTGGGCACAGGAATCACACCCCCAGGTGGCGTGCATTGTTCCTCGACCCACTCTTCCTCCCTGCCACAGCTGAGGTCTACCCCCGACCCTGCTGCCAACGGCAGACACTGCGAGGCAAAGGCCCCCGGGACGGACAAAGGCGCGGGGTGCTGTAGAAACAGCTGGAGCCCCACATGCCCTACCCCAGCCCCCTAGGACCACTCGGTGCCCGGGGCAGCCCGTAGGAGACGCCGTGCTGAAACAAATCCCAAGGGAGCTGCCCAAAACCCTCCCCCCCCAGAGGCGGCTCGCGGTCATGCCCGTGCCGCCCTGCCCTGCGGGCAACCCCAATGGGGAGGCCGGGGGGGGGGGGGGTAGGGCCCATATGGTGTGCACTCACTGTGCCACAGATCTCGGCAGCTCCCACGGGACACGTCTGAACGGCGTCAGGGGTGAGGAGAAAGAGGCCGCTAGGTGGGCGGGGGAGGAACTTATACCTCTCCCCTTCCCCCACCTGGGCCGGAAATGAAGAGCGGGACCCCTGGGCTGTCCCGTGTGCCATCTTGTGGCACTAAAGGGGCCGCCCTCTTAGGAGGGTCCCCTTCGTGGACGTCGGGCAGCCCACATTACAGCGTGTCTCCCTCAGTGACAAGCACACTTCCAGCATAATCCAGCCTCCTCCGGTGACACAATCTTTTCTCGTAGTATTTTCTTTTCCATTGTGCATGTCCATTTCAGTGATTTGCACACTTCCTCCATAGTTCAGCCTCTTTCAGCTTATCTTGTGTTTAGTGGCTGTGTGCACCCCTCTTCGGCGATACGCACACGACTGTGTTCCCCTTACAGTACATCATCATTATCCTCCAGCCAGTCGACAAGCGTGTTCTCAGTGACACGCACACTTTCAGCATTCTCTACTGCTTTACTTGTGCTCATCTCGTATTATGGCAACTGCGTGCACCCCTCCTCGGTGATACGCACACCATTGTGTTCCCTTACAGTACATCCTCTTTATACCTCCAGCCTTTCAGCAGGCGTGTCCTCCTCAGTGACACGCACACTTACAGCATTCTCTACTGCTCCCTGTGTGCTTATCTCTTATTTTGGGGGCTGCATGTACTCCCTCCTCGGTGATACGCACACCAATGTGTCCCTTACTGTGCATATCATCATTATACATTTCACAGTCAATGTTATTTTATTGATAAGTACATGTGCTGGATTAAATCCTTAAAGTAATCGGGTTTCTTCCCAAGGGTGAGCAATTGTTGTTTTATTATATTTGGCCCTTATATATGTCAATTGTGTTGACCAAATCCTCTAGTTTTTAGTTTCTAGTTTCTAATCTTTTACAGAGTTTCTGCTTGCCTATTATCTCCTCTTGCACTCTTCTTAATTGCTAACCACCACCATGGCAGCGGCAAGCATGTTGCAGCCTGCGCCATTTCTAAATTAAATAGGAGGACCTGTGGTACCGTGGAAGGAATGGAAAAAAATATTCAAATCCTATCTAATTTCCATTGGGGGAGAAAGGTTTAGTTCTGTAAGAAAACAACATATTTTACTGCATAATTTGAGTACACATGGCAGGAGGATTTTTGAAACTTTACCTGACCCTGAGATTCCTCATGTTGAACATGAAGATGATAATGAAGAGGACGAGTACAAAATCACTTTGCTCAATTTGCAAAATCACTTAGGGAACAAAATCAATATAGTGCTTGAACGTCACAAATTCTTCAGCCGGTCCCAGGGTAAACATGAAATTTTGACTATGTAGCTGTACTTAGAGGGTTAAGTAAGTTATGTGAGTTTGCTGAATTAAACGAATCGCTTATAAGAGACCAGTTAGTGCGTTGCACTAACAATACCAGGATACAGGAAAAACTTTTACAAAAACAACATAAACTTCAAGAGGCCATCGAGATAGCAAAATCCATTGAGCACACAGCCTTGTGTGTAAAAGAAATTAGAACACTTACCACTAATGAACAAATTTCAGAAATAATAGACAAAGAACCGGAAATGACTGTGTGCAAAGTTAAGGTTAAAAAAGGATTATGCCAATCTAGTGAGTCAGAAGATAACAAACTTAAATGTTATCGCTGCAGGAGCATCAACCATTTAGATAATCACCCGAATTGCCAGGCTAGATCTGACCTTTGCAGGAAATGCAATAAGAAAGGCCACCTAGCGAGGGCATGCAGAAAGAATTCTAAGAAAATTTATGGAGTTAGTAATTAAAGTTCGGAGGGAAGATCCTAATCCGCCAAGAAAATAATACTCCAAGTGAATGATATTAATTCCTGCAGCAAAATCAAATATCCTGAATGTGACGAAATGCTAGATGGTAATCGCATCAAAATGTTCGCTGATTCATGCTCTCCCTTTACATTAATTAACTTCTCTGATTATAAATCCATGACAAATAGCATCAAGGAGAACTTAGTTACAGCTGACATATCTCCTAGTGGGTACACCAAGGATCCCATTTCCCTCAAAGGGATGGTTAAAACTGTCATCACATTTAAGGACCGATCTGCAGTAGGGAAAGTGTATATCATAGAGGAAGGTTCCAACCTCCTTGGATGTCAACATCAAAAGAATTGGGGGTCACTGTGGAGGAGCATAACGTGGTGTTGAGGAAAGTCTTCACCAAACTAAAAGATGCAGGGTTAACATTAAAAAAAGAGAAGTGTCAAATAAGTGTCAGGACCGTGGAGTACTTGGAGCATACTATTTCTAAAGATGGGTTCAGACCCAAAATGTGTCTACTCAAAGCTGTTAAGGATGCTCTGGCCCCAGAGACAAAAGACGAACTGAAGTCATTCCTTGGACTTGCGGAATACATGGGCAAGTATGTAAAACATTTTGCGGCCTTGACTAGTACCCTTAGAGATCTCATCAAAAAACAAAACACACTATAAATGGCAAGAAGTGCATAAAGCTGCATTTAAGAAAATCAAGGAAGCTATTCTGTCAGCTCAGTAGCTATGCAATTTTAACCCTTGTAGGAAAAATATATTAACCACTGAATAAAGGATTAGGTGCCACATTATCCCAAGTAATTGATGGCAAAGAAAGAATTGTGGCCTTTGCTTCACGTACCCTTGCCAAATCTGAAATGAATTATTCAGTTGTCGAAAGAGAGGCCCTTGTATGCTTCTGGGCTGTGAAACATTTTAAGTTCCTCCTATGGGGTCTGCAATTCTGTATTCACACGAACGATAAACCACTCAAATACATGTTCAGCTCTAAGGGATCCTCCAACAGCACTCCCCGCATTGCCAGATGGGTCCTGGGCTTAAAAGGGTTTTGCTTTAAGGTGGAATATGTCCTTGGCAATCTCAACCTCAGCTGATTTCCTATCTAGAGCTCCTCTAAATAATGAGGAACAATATGACACTCCAGAATATCCAATTTTGGAGATCAACTCTTCTGCCATAACTTCCAAGAAGTGGAAAGATTGATCTATCAAAGAGGAGACATTTGACCAACCTAAAACATACACCCTACTGGGTTGGCCCAAATCTTACAGCAAAGTCAACGGTGAAGCCAAGAAATTCTGGGAAATTCGTCACAAAATCAATTTAAACCAGAACTTAATATTTAGAAATGACAAAATAATACCCCCCCGAAGGCATAAGGAACAAAGTGATTGACCTCGTACATGAAGGTCATCTAGGGAGGAGCTTATCTAAATCTAGGCTTAGAGAGCGCTATTGGTTCCCCAACATGGATTCCTTGGTGGAATCCAAAGTAAAGAACTGTTTAATTTGTGCCAATAGTGACAAATCCAAAGTTATTCACAAAACTCCCTTATCCTCAGTTTCCATTCCAAATAAACCCTGTGAAAAGCTTGCTCTAGATATAATTGGCCCCATAAACCATAAAGGTGTTTCAAAACGTTATGCATTTATTTTAGTAGACTACCAATCCCATTGGGTCGTCACAAGAATGGTGAATCAAATCACCACAGAGATTCTCATTGATTTCCTGAAAGATACTTTCCCAACAGAAGGCATCCCATCCACCCTCGTCATGGATAATGGTGTGCAATTCACCTCTACACTCATAACTTGTTTTCTTTCAAGGTTAGCCATCACACATCTTAAAACCACTTTGTGCTGTCCCAGAGCCAATGGTCTTTTGGAAAGAATTAACAGGGTGATCAAAGAATGTATGCAACTAGCCTGCATCAATCACCTCCCGGTTGAGAGAGCTATACAAGACATGCTCTGGGCATACCACACTACTCCTAACCAGGCCACCGGAATATCCCCTTTTTCTTCTCTCAAAGGAAGGAAGCCAAGCACAAAATTCTTTCCAAATTGGATTGGGGGAGGCGAAAGGGTGGAACACAACTTAATTGCTGCAAAAAACAAAATTACTTATCATCAAAACAAATACAAAAAGTCATACGACCACAAACATGGCACCAAAAAACAGAATTGAGAAGTAGGTGACTGTGTCTATGTCAAGAAACCTGCAGAGGGGCCATGGCGTCTCTAAGTTCTTTGGACCTATACGAATAGTTGAAATCAAACATAATGTAGCGGTCATGGACGATGGGCAAAATTGGAGTATGGACAGGTTGGCTAAATACTCCCCACCATTCATTATTAGAACTGACAATTCCCTCGTCACGCCTGAACTCCAGGAAAACCTCACCTCCAATAACTCCAAGTACAAAAGACTTAGAAACCCACCAAAGTGGCATGAAGACTATCACATGTGGAAATATTGTTGTCTTTCTCCTGTTTCCTTCTCTATTTATTAGAGGGAAGATGTGTTATAATCTTTCCTCTTATACATACCATAGCTATGTTATAAAATTATGCTAGTTTCTTTTCCGTTATTGTTACATTTTGTTATTGGTATTTCCATTCCCCCTCATCTCCGTTATATGGTGCATTCCACCAGTTGGAGCTGAAGCCGGCCTTAGAATGTTGTGAAGGGATTCTGTGAGGCTTGGAGGGAGCTTGGAATTGCGGAGAGTGGAGACTCTAAAAGAAAAATACTTGAAATCTTCTCCTGTGTGGAAGTGGCTTTGAAACATTGGTGAAAAGAAATTGAACAGCCTCCCTCATTAGTTTGGCATGGGGGAGGACTGTCGCACACAGCAACACAAGTTACAGGACATAGAGGTAAAATGGATGTTCATTAACCACTTAGTTTTATAGTGAACATTATAGTCTTCTGCTAGGTTTGGACTTTACATGTCCCATACATATATTGTTTATGCTAATTTCTGCTACATAGAAAGATTTATCATGGATGCCTCTGCTACACTCTGAAGGGTGTTCAGATTTGAAAGCGCCAGAAACAATGTATATTGCTGCTACGAGACATCTCTGTGGGATGTCTTGCTGTGCATGTCACCTCCTCTTTGTCCTCTACACTACTCATTGACTGCCCACTACCAGCATATTAACTTATGTTTGTAGTTCACATGTTCATTCAATGCCGAAGAATGACAAATATGCCCTTGGTTCCTTTATGTAGGTGGTTCTAGTTTGTGCGCTATCCCAAAAATACGAGAGCAATGATTACTAAATACCAGCATAATATTTACTTTCATGGACCTTAATTTAAAATACTTTTTGTCAACACATTATTGATGTAGTCATTTCTTTTTTTTTTTAAACAAAATTATCAATTTTGATTTCAATTGTTTAGACTGGGGAACAACTATATCACATCACAGGGGGCGGAAGTGTTGGCGGAAGGAGTGAAAGAAAGCAAGTCCCTCCAGTTTCTGGGGTGAGTTACAATTTCAAAGAGTTCTCCTAATGAATACATAATACATTCAGACTGTCTTACATCGAAGATTGTTTTTCCATTGGTGTGTCCTGTCGCTGTATTTTCAATTGCTTTAGATATTTAGCTTTATTCTGTAGGCAGATTGGTATCCAAGTTAACTTTATTAAAATATGTTCTTTAAAATGTTATTAGACATATACTTGTCCTTCTTTACAGATCAGATCTTCTGAGTTGCCACTTTTTTTTAAATCAAAAATCTATGAATTGGCTCATTTCACGAACCGGGCAATTTATGCACCCCTATGCTGTTAATGATCAGAACATCCTTACAGCCTCTTTTGCGAAATATATTGTTCTGACATCTGTGTAGCGTACGGCCCATCCCGGGTACTCGCCAAGGACTACTCCCCACATGGAGCTTAGAATAACACGTCTTTATTCTTCTGCGTGTAACTGTGTAACATTCTAACCTGCATTCATTTCACTATGCTCTAACGCTTAAGTCACAGTTCTACGGAATCTATCAGGAGCCATCATTACAACCTCACACAACACTACAACCCCCCCCCCTTGTTAAATAAATAAATTACAATATTTTTACAAATATATACATAATCATAGCTCTGCAATGAGTCTTTGTGACGCTTTGATCATACATCCCGACCGTGTCTTTGGAAACTGGGGACAGGCAATAGAAGTGTCCATGACTGGCGTTGGTGGTGTAGAAGCAGCAGCAGTCAGGGGTTCTTCACGTGTCCTTTCAGACCCAGTCTCTACAGTTACATCAGTGCCTGACGAGTGATGAGCCACATGTCGGAAAAGCTAGGAATCTCGCGTAATGGACTTCCCAGGACGTTGGGCAGTCACCATGTGTCCTTTGGTAGTCACAACATGAAATGGTTCAGCACCGAAAGGAGCATCAGACTTTCTTTTTCTATGCTGACAACCAAGCACTCGATCTCCTGTAGTGAACATAACGTCTTTTGAATGTCGACACTTGTCTGCATAGGCCATCATTTTCCTCTTACGATCCAAGTCTTTCATGCCGGTCTCTTCCTCAGTATTTGATCTTCTGTTGGTCCATTGAGGTAACTTGGTCATCATTGCTCTCCTGAACATCAAGGTTGCAGGGCTTTCACCTGTGATCAAGTGAGGTATGGAACTGTAAGCTTGAAGAGTCGAATTTTAGACTGTCTTAAGATCGAGCGTTTCCAGTACAGCATGCTGGACAGCTTTCTTAAGAGTACTCATGAACCGTTCAACAAGGCCATTGGCTTGTGGCCAAAGGGATGTGCTCCTCTGATGCTTCACATTAAGATGACTGAGAGAGTCTCTGAATTCTCGTCTGTTGAAAGGTAAGCCGTTGTCTGATTTTAAGGTTGCAGGAACACCCCATGTCGCAAAGATGCAGTCTAATCGCTCAATGGCTTTCTCTTGAGTGATAGATGTAAGATCTTCTATCAATGGAAAATGGGAGTATTCATCAACGATCACCATCAGGTAATGTCTGTTGTCAAGAGGACCGAAGAAGTCATTTGCAATTCTTACCCATGCATGCGTTGGCAACTCTGACATGTTTAGGGAGTGTTGAGTTGTTTTTGACAACAGGCAGTTGCATAGATGACAGGCCTTCAATTCTCTTTCAACTTTCTCGTCAAGATTTGGAAACCAGACTTGGTCTCGGAGAGCTCGTTTGGTGGCAACAATCCCATAATGTCCTTCATGGTGACTTCAATTAACTTTTGTCGCAGACTGGCCGAAATGACAATTGTCAAACCTCTTAGAAAAATTCATCCTGAGTAACGGACAGTTTATCTTTGACATTTTTAAACTTTTGGTATTCACTGTCACCGTTAAGAGGTTGAGGGTGCTGCTACCAAGGCTCTTGTGTAATAATGTCCTTCAGTTTTACCATGCAACTATCTTGACTCGTGGCATGCACAATTTGTTCCAATGAAATGGCAGCTGGGGTGCTTGATTTCAGCTATGAAATTTATATAAGCTTAAGCTGCTTTAGAATGTATGTGAGGGCATTGTAGAGACACTCGTGAGAAGTAGTCGGCAGGGTTCTGATCTTTCCCTGGGTAGAAAAGAACATTCTTTTTCATCCAGTCTCTTAATGGCACACTGATAGTGGCAAAGTCTCATATGTATGTTGATCAACAGCTGGCCATGTCAAGGAATGACCGTAACATGGAAACATCTTGTGGGGGACTGGCAGTTGACAGCGCTTGCACTTTAACTGGATCGGTGTCATGCCCCCATCAGAAAAGACATGGCCAACGTATTTTATCTTTGTCTCATAGAACTCGCATTTCTCAGCATTCAAAGTTAAACCAGCATCAGCTAGCAAATGACAGTTGCGTGAGAGCTTTGTCGTGCTCCTTCTGGGTAGCTCCCAAAACTAATATGTCAGCACTATAATTGAAAGCATTCATGACAGGCTGTATGATACGTTGAATGACTTCTTGAAATAGCTGTGTAACTGGTGACACATCAAAACTTAGTCTTTGTAACAGAACAGACCACCATGTGTTGAAAAGGTTGTAATGTACCTGCAATTCTCCTCGAGTTCCAACTGATGATATCCTTTATTCAGATTAAGGCGAGAGAATACCTTTGCACCATTCAATTGCGTTATGTCGGCAATGTGCGGACCTGGATGTCATTCTCTTTCAATTGCCTTGTTCGCTTGATTCATATCCACGCAAATGCGTACAGATCCTTCACTTTCTTTTATGTACTACCACTATGGGAGAAACCATGGAGCTGGACCAGTGGAACGCTCAATGTTCTCGTGTTTGAGTAAGGGCTCAAGTTCTTTTTCAACAACTTCCTGAAAGAGAAAGGCAACTTAACTCATCTATGTCTTTGAGCAAATAGATGGACGTCCTCATTAATGTGTAATTGGACTTTCATAGTCTTAAGTTTTCCGAACCCATGAAACAACAAAAGGAATTTACTTACTATTTTGTGATGAGCATTCATGTTATGGTTCACGGATATCAGTCCCATATCAGCAGCTGTGCTGATGCTGAGTAAACAGGCGCTTGACGCTGTACCTTGAAGTACATGAATGGTTGCTTGTATCTTTGCTTTCTTATGCTTCATCTTTGCTACAAATGAACCTTGACTTTATAGTGTGTCGATTCAGCCCACATATACACTTTAGTTTTTGATGGCGCAAGTCGGGCAATGGAGAAAGTTCATTATATTGCTCTTCAGGCATAAAATGTATTTATGCACCACTATTGATAATGAAAGGTATTGAACAACCATTGACATTTAGTGGGCATTTCGGACAATATTTGAGGGACTTTGGTGCTTTGTCATGTCGACTTCTCTTGGACCGGTGTTTTTCCTCACATATGCGGCCAGTCCAACGTGCACACTTTTCTCTGAGGTAAACATCGACATGGCACAACCATCTTCTTCACTTTCACTTGACATTGAGACTGAAGAACTGTTTGATGAAGATTTAGATGGTGATCGACTACATTTGGTGTCGATTTGCCTCAGCTGATGTGGTCGCTTGGCCTTGTGTGCGTGCGTTAAACATCACTTCTGAAATGGTCTGGCGGCCATTTTGTCTTCACGCCTTGATGCACATACTTTTTTCTTCACCTTGCAAACCATTACAAAATGGTTCTCTTTCCAATGCTTTTGCAAATTTGTCTAATGGCGGGACATTTACCTTCATATGGAAACAAAAATCCACACCTGAAGCACAACTTCTTTTTCTGTGGAGAATTTTCTCAGCTTCCTTCTGCCTTGTGCTTTGGCTTGCTTTTTACATTCATGATTGACTCACTCTGGGCACCTCTGGCCTCCATGTCAGAAGCTTGCCGATCAGCATGCTCCTCAGTTCTGACAGCCATGAGAACTCACTCCAAACTAAGAGTTTCTCTCAGCATTTGTCGCCTGAACGAGACTGACAGGCATCCGTCAGTCACTCTAAGGGGTATAGCTTCCTCTTCATTAAATTAATTGAACTTGCAGTGTTTGATGAGTTTATCCAGTCTCTCAACAAATTTGTCGATGGTCTCACCAGCTCTCTGTTGTTCTTGGCTGAAGATGTACCTTTCGTAATTAGATTGAACTTGAGATTCAAGGCTGCTTGGATTTGACTGTATGTAAGTTTGTCAGCTAGCTGCATTTTCTTTATGTCTTCTGTTATACCTTCATCAGTAAGATTCTTAAGCTAATTGATAATCTTCTTGTTATCTGCTTCTTCAATCGCATCAATGAAATCATCAAATGTCTCTGTCCATTCAGTCCTTCTATCACGAATATTTAGCTATCTGGCGGTATCAAATGGTGGTGGTGGTTTCAATAAGGTGGCAGCATTATAACCATTTACGAGATTGTCTGACACTGAGAGTGGAGTTGTCTCCGATACCATCTGCTGTCCGCTAGGACTTGCTTCATCTATACCATCTCTAAGGCCTTTTATTGTGCTGGCCTCTGGGTCATCTTGGACAGTCTGTGGGACCTTGATCTCCATCTTCGTCTCTATGGGAGCCCTTTGCCATGTGGTTATGTAGGCCTCGGACAGGGAACACCACCATTTTACATGTTCACTTTTAAAGTTGACATCTTTCTTAAACGTTGACTCTTGACACACATTTGCATGTGAGCAAATAAAGAATAATATTTTCTGAAATGGTTTTGCTTACATTTACACTTCTTCGTAGGCATATTTTCAGGGCCTTGAACATTCTGCACCAGGCTTAGGTTCACTGCACAAAATGTTGATGTTTGTTGTTGTTCGCTCAGTGACAGCCCTGCAAGGGTAGAATCAATAATGACGACCTGACTGGGGCTCCAGCAAGGCATCATGGGTGAAGCTTATATAAATAACACCAGTCCTTTTCAGAAAGAGGAGCATTTCACTGTCACTGACGAGGTTGCCCCATGCTGGAATTCCAGCCCAGCTAAACCTGTTTAACTTCCTGAGAAGGATGATGGCCTGATTTGCACAAGAACGGGCTCCCACATGAAACATGCCCACAGGTAACTGGGGAGTTATATCACCCTAGGATAAAGGCTTAGTGACTTCTGCAGCTTTATGGAAAAGCAATACACTGGACATTTAAATAATTGTGCATTTTAACAGCCTTGTAATATTTATTCTCCACTACATAAGGACCTTATGTTTCAAAATGGGGCCACTAGGGGAAGCAAGCTTTCCTGTTTCAAAGTGTAATGGACTAGATTGTCAGTGTGCACTGAAAGTCTTGGTTTCCCTTCAAACCTATTGCTAATGAGTGTACGGTCATTACTATATGACAGGGGCGACTGCAAAAATACTCACTAGTAAAACACCTTCTGCAAGTATCTCAAATTGCTATTCTCCTTCATAGACATAGAACAAGTGCAGGACAACCTTGTGACCGTTGACCTACCCAGACTCACATGGTAGCAGAGGGAAATATGTGGGAACCTACTGGAGAGGGAGGAAGTCTTACCAGCTCTCCAAGACATGTGAAGAGTTCCCTAGACAGCGAAGGTCTGACCTAAAGGTTTTATCAACTACTCTTAAGGCACATGGAGGTCTATACTGAGACTAAGGGAAAGGGTCCTTTTCCGGCAACAACAAGAGGAACAAAATTTAATGTGATACCTAAACATAATTAGGATATCCGAGATTATAAACAATATAGGCCACTCTAAAAAATCAGTGTTGAAATTGTTGGCATGTGGAACCTTTATAAGATTCCTAACTAAAGCCACGCAAATTCAGCACCAGTGTTTCAATTTTTGGAGCGGTGTAGTTCTGTAGCTAGGGCTCGTAACTGTCACTTTTAGAATCAAATCTGGTCCTCATAACACTTCTGAAACATTTTCATAAGAATGACAGACAATAGATCTTTTAAATGCTTTATGTAAGTTTAAAGTCAAACTACAGAGTATACCATCAGAGAATTAGCAGCATCGCTTATAAATCATAAGTAAAAGAACTCAGTACAGTTCAGTATTAAATCTGGCATAGATTTGCCTTCTATGAATGGAAGTAGGGATTCTCTTGTGAGAGATATGCACACTCTTAAATAGTGCTTTGGACAATGGAGTTCGGTGGGAACACATGATTTCTTAAGTTTAACAAATAGGAAACTGTCTAAAGAAAACATTTCAACATAGCATACGTTTGGTGATTTTCCCACCACCAATACATTAAGGTACGATCATTCTCACAGTCTTGATTATACAGTTCAGCTGATATAATGTTAACAGAATTAGGCCATTGGCTTACTACATACAGGAGACTTTCTCTGAGAACTTTTGTGCTGACTTCTGTGAAACTATTAAAGTTTATTTTAGAAGAGGAATTAATATTATCACGTGGCATTGGGTGACGTTTAAACAATATGGAATATGATGGAAGGACAGTTCAATATTAGCAATAGCTCACATGCAGCGCATGTTTTTTATTAACCTCTTCCGTGCTCATGACGGCCCCCGGCCGTCATGAGTCACAGTGGGAGTGTGCTCACGACGCGCGGGGGCCGTCCGAGCCACGCCCGCGATTGGAATGTCCAGCACCTGGGCGGAATTCCGGCCGCAGCGAAGCGGATAATGGAAAATGAGCGCTCACAAAATCTTTAGTAAGACTCAGGCTTCCATGCTCCTGGGAGTTATTATCAGTTAGTCAGAGCTTGAGCAATCAATGTCAGCTCCATACAGAACCACCAATTTAAATCTAGTCCATGTTACACCGCCTATGAGGAGAACTTTTCATCTTCTTTGAATTGGAAAGACTGTTTATTGGAGATGTTGCTGTAATATAGACTGTGCTGGAAGTGTCATTTATCCTTAGTAGATTTCAAATTGACATGTGCTTGCTTATTTGGGAGGGGCAGTATCCCAGTGTTTTCACTATTTATCTGTATGTGAGAAATTAGATGTTTGCTATTGTGCAGAATACTTCACTGTCAGCCAGAGTTGGCGCATCCTTTGATGTCATAATTGGAATGTTAGAGCTGGTGTGCGGGGAAGGAGGATGTTAGTGAGTCCCTACAAGATAGGGGCTGATGAGAGAAGGGGTGGAGGCCAAAAGCGGCAGTCTTGCTTCCAGTAAACCCAAAGATGCCTTTGTGCAGGTGGCCCCAGGATAACTCATAATGCAGAAAGTAAACCAGGTTCTCTTTCGGGTTTAGCTTGAGAGAGTTTCCAGCTTCCTGAGACCACACATGGTGTATTAGTGAACCAAGCTCACTAACTAAACTCTTTTTGTTATCCACAGTGGAAGCAGTCACCTAGATCAATACACAGAATTACCAAGTTAGTGCCTTTACATCCGGCGTAAAGTCCACTTCCATGCCAGCTACCTTAGGTGCAAGGAAGCTGAGGAAGTTCTCCAAATTGGGGGGATTAAAAAGAACTGGAATAATCTTGGTTCCACCAAGAAATCTATTTCTTCTTGTTTGGATGCAATCCTTAATATGTATGTAAATTAAAATTCCTCTAGGAGGGATGTGTAAACCAATTTCAGATTCTATTCTTCCAGTACCTTGGCCTCACAAAGATTCAGTGTGGTCTCAGGGTTTGCCAAAACACAGTGTCTAGCTGCTTGTTTATGCTGCAGGCCATGAAAGTACTTTCCACAATTTCAGGACTCCAGAAGGCAGCTCACCAAAGAAGTGAATGCACTTCTTTGCTTAACAGTTTTTCTTTTACCCGGCTGATGGAAGTTCAAAGAGGCAGAATCCCATAACCCCAAGACCTGACCCCATCACATGAGAGCCATGAATGTGAATAAGCATGTTGAGCTAGTCTTCAGAGGCTCCTGGCTTTTGATGTCTTAAAAAGATCAAAATTCTAGTTCCAGGTTGGTGACTGTATCGGAGCTCAGAACATGCATTTTGTTGATAAGGCTTACAAAGTATATTGTATGAACAAAAACTTAGGGCCTAATTACGATGTCAGTCTGTTAGAAATGGGATTTTTGGTAGGCTAGGGCATGTGCCAAAGCCATGCAGAAACCACCACTCTAGTCAGGATAAGGGAGTTACACTCCTAAAATAAACCCTGCTCACCCCCTTGGTAGCTTGGCACGAGCAGTCAGGCTTATCTTAGAGGCAGTGTGTAAAGCATTTGCACATAACCAACAGTAATACAGTGTAAGCACTACTAAAGGACACCACACCAGTTTTGAAAAATATCCAATATTTTTATATACTTAAGACAAGACCAAAAATCATAAAAATCCACAATACAGTACTTAGAAATCTTCAGTTATCAAAATAACCTTGAAAAACAGTTCCTTGAAGTCGATAGCTCCGTCCGGGGCTATCACGGCGTTGTGAACAAACAAATCCAAACAGTTCTGGCTGACCGCGGCGTCGCGGGCCAGCTACGGTGTCGGGAAGACCCGCAAACAGTACCTTTTAGAAATGCAGGGTGTCGGCGACCTCTTGTTGAGCTTCCGAAAGCACGGCGTCTGCAGGCGTCGGTTCCGGAGGTCGGTGCAGGAGTCGTCGGGGCCCTGGAAGTCACACGCGTTGCAGATCGAACTCCTCTCCGTTGAAGTCAGGAGTGCTGGCGTTGGCAGGCATCTGGTGCTGCGGGGCGAAGTGCAGCGGTGCGGCGTGCGGTGCCCTCAGGTCGCGGTGCGAGCAGCGGCTCGGTGGCGGCTTCAGATGGCGTCATCGGTGAGACCAGGGTCGCGGTGCGAAGTGAATGCGGTGCTCGTCGTGGTGCAAGCAGCGGCGTCGTCGTTGCTGGAGCGCTGTCGTCTGGAGTCGATGGCGCAGGCATCGGTAGGCCAAGGCTGCGGTGCGGGATGAAGGCGGTGCGTCGTGTAACTTTACAAGCGGTGCCCTCGAACCACGGTGCAAGCAGCGGCGTCGATTTTGGCGTGGAGCTTCGTCGTCGGGGAGGCCAAGGCGTCGTCGTGAAGCGAGGCGGTGCGGAGTGCGGTGCCCACAAGTCGCGGTGCGAGCAGCGGTTCGGTGGCAGCATCAGCAGGTGTCGTCGGTGAGACCAGGGTCGCGGTGCGGCATTGCGGCGGTGCCCTCTGCGGTGCCTTCAGGACACGGAGTCGGCAGCGGCGTCGTAGACGGCGTCAGGTTGCTTTTTCCTCTGTTGCAGCACAAAACACACACTCCCCAGTGCTGAGGGCAGAAGAGCTTGAAGTCTTTGCTGTTCCTGAGACTTCTTGAACAGGGGGCAAGCTCTACCTCAAGCCCTTGGAGAAACTCACAAAAGTAGATTGCAGAAAGTTCAGTCCAGTCCTTTCACTGCCCAAGACAGAAGCAGCCACTGCAGGCCAACACAGCAAAGCACACAGCAAAGTGGTAGTTCCTCCTCACAGCTTCTCCAGCTCTTCTTCTTGGCAGTCTTCTTGATCCAAAAGAGTTCTAAAGTTCAGGGGTCTGGGCCCCAATATTTATATCCCAAAATCCTTTGATCTCTTAGGCAGAGAGTGTCACCAGTTCTGCCTTCTCTGGTGTGACTTCCTGGCAGGAGGTGGAGACGGCATGGTCAGAGGCAGACCAGGCCCTTTGAGGTGCAAGGAAATCTCCTTCCCCAATTGCAGCCCAGGCCTATTCAGCCCTTCCCTGACCCACCTAGACTATCTGGAGCCACTCCTGCTCCCCAGCCTTCTGTCATCCAAAACCCAGACAGGCAATCCACATTCCAGCAGAGGCACACGGGATGACTGAGCAAGAAAATACTTACTTTCTAAAAGTGGTATTTTCAAACACAGAATGTAAAAATCACCTTCACTAAAAGATGCATCTTTAGATTCTGAGTTTAGGCATACTAAACTTTATTTTCCTACCTAATTCCCCGGGCCAGTTATGTTTATACGATATTATAAACAAACTCCCCATTCTGTCCTATGGGGAACAGGTAGCCTTGCAATAGCGAAAAACAAAATTGGCCGTAATTCGCTATCAGTACATGCCACACACACCAGGGCATGTCCTACCTTTCACATATCAAAGAAACAAAAGGGGGGAGTAAAGAGGTACTGCTTGAAACGAGCAGTGGAGGTGGATACGCCCTCCTTCAATCTATAGATACTAAACACAAAGATCCACCCTTAGATAGATTCAAAAACCATGTCCTCCCAGATTAAGTATGTTTCCTACAGTGGTGGGAAAAACACACAGTTTGTTTAAATACCCCTCACACACCAAAAGGTCATGCTTCATCATAGGGGTCTTCCCGCCCCTCTACGGGACGGAGCGTGCTACGACCTACGGTTACGCTGGAGCACTGTTGTTGTAAGACAACTATGTGTCATGTAGGAGTGTGAGTGGAAGGGTCAGGAGTGAATGGAAAGGTGAGGTTAAAAGATACCTGGCTCGTTGGTCACAAAAACTTTAATATACCTTTGAGCTGGTATTATTAAAATATGGGGAAGGAGGTGTATTGCCTCAATGAACTGTGCCTCCTATGTCAGTCAACATCTTTCGAAGCCTTCCCCTGGCTTCTTCATCAGGACCAAAAGGATCCCTTCTACACTCACTTATCAATGTGGTGCGTGATTCTCTAATCTTTTTATGAAAATGTGTTCGTGCAGATAAATATACAGTGCATGTGAATTTTCACTGCACTTATACGATACCTAAATAGGTATCTGTCATCGTTATCTGGAAGAAAAACGGCATAGTATGAAAATGCAGGACAAGGACATCATCCATCGTGACACATAGTGACCTGGAAAAGAAGTGTAATGTGTGATCATGTACTCCTTATCGTTATTCATAGTGAAGATTGATGGTGATGTGTCCCGCTGTTATCGGAGGAAAAAATGACATTTACAAAGACAAACACACATAGAACATAAAGCACACACTCTATATCAAAAGGACTCAGTCTACTTAGTCTGAAGAGTAATACTACATCTACTCGATACCACACGTATTTAAAGTGCATATCAGGGAAGAATATCCAGGAAGGATAAATGTCAACCTACTTGATCTTAAATGTAAGAATGCCCCATGAGCCTGTAACGGGTGGGAGGGGTGCCTGTAGTTGCAATCTAGGAGAAAAACGAGTCGGCAATTCATTTTTAAAGTAATCCTATCACCCCAAGGGACACTCGATTGCATAACAGACTCCCGGCTATGTCGTACTCACTGCTCCTGGGACACTGCCCGCCGTGTCTGGCCTCCCCGCGGCTCCGCTGAACAATGGAGCTCGTTCGGGGAGGTTCTTAAGTATGGCTCTTAATTGTAGTTCCCGCTCTAAAGTAAGGGCGTGAGGAGTTGCACCTGTACCTCGCCGGAAATGGAACCTAGAATCCCTAAGTACCTTCATGCTAGAGCGCCAACCTCGGGAGTCACCTGGAAGTGATACCGGTGGAGTGGGTTGGACGCTGTGCTCGTCTGTGTTGCAGCGCCAGGCCATGATGTCCGCCCGATCGCCGCAGAAGAGTTCGTCTGTAATTATAACCAGAAGTGGTGTAGACAGGGAAAAGTCAAGGTTGAAACTAGACTGCCAACCTCCTTCTTGTATTGTTCCGGGATCCAGAATATCCGGAGCAAATACTTTGTGGGCGATGTGCGGCCCCATTAATTATATATTAGGGTACCTTGATTAGGGTGTAAACAAACAAAATTATGACGTGAAAGGTACGTTAACGTAAAAATATATACACGATGGGGGCCCCAGGTTGAAAGGCTGAGATTAACCTCTCGCATAATGACACGTGCGTTGTCACGCATCCCATGAGCCTCCCTCTCTCTATCATTTGCCGATGGGGTTTCCAAAGTACTGATTGTGTGTATTGAAAACAATACCCTAGTGTCCAGGGGTAGTCACTATCATAGGGGGTTATTCATATAACTCGTACGTGCATTAATTAATGCCAGGGAAACCAAAGGGTCTACAACCCAGCTACTGTGGTCATTACGACCTGAGTAATCAGGTTGATAGCCGGGGCTCTATTTCAGGATTGATGGTTGTGTCTAAGTATACCCAAGGAGTTATTTTACGTAAACTGGTTCCATGGTATTTCATCATTGAGCCCATTGGTGTGCGTCCCTAGACGGAACACCCACCGCTGTTCTTTTTCAAACAGGCCATTCTCGCAATCCAGTTGTTCAATCACGGTCCACCTCAGGTCCCCCACCCCGTGATTGTTGGTCAGGTAGTGGGTTGACATCTTGGTTGTGCTCCTTCCGCAATGGATGTTGCTCCTATGTTCCTCAATGCGAACCTTGATGGATCTGGTGGTCATTCCTATGTATTCCAGGCCACAAGGGCAGGTGATCATATATACAACATTCCTGCTGTTGCAATTTGTAAAACCTCTTTGTTCCCACTCGTTGCCATTTCTGAATGTTATGTGCCTGCTCCTGCAGGTCAGGTTGCATGTGCTACAGTTGCCACACAGGTGATGCCCCTGTACTGGTGGTAATAGTAGGCCCGATGGTCTTGTTGGTGGAGATTTCTTAGGTCTAGTGTGGACAAGCATGTCCTTCAAATTCCTTCCTCTCCTGTGGGCGAACATGGGTTTAGGGATGTTCAGTTGGCAGCTGTTGAGGAGTCTCCAGTGCTTGTTGACAATCTTCGTGATCTGGTTCGAATGTGTGTTAAAAGTGGTAACACAGATAGGTCTATCTTCTTGTTCAATGGTAACTCTGTCCTCCAACAGGGACTCCCTGTTATTGTTTCTTGCCCTCTTCATAGCCTTATCGATGACTCTTTTGGGATAATTCCGTTTCAAAAGTTTAGTTTGCAGGTCAGATGCCCGACTCCTGAAATCCTGTAGTTCCGTGCAATTCCTCCGGAGGCCAAGGAATTGTCCGTTGGGAAGGTTCTCCCTAAGATGGCGAGGATGAAAGCTATTATAAAGGAGTAAACAGTTCTTTGCTGTCGCTTTGAAATGTGTCGTCGTTTTCAGTGTCCCTTCATCTGGATATATGTTGAGGTCCAGAAACACCAAGTTGTCTCGTGAGGTGGTACTTGTGAATTTCAGAAAATTGTTCTGCTGATTTAGCCATGCCATGAAGGCTTCCGTGGATGGAATATCCCCTTCCCAAATCACTAGTATATCATCAATATACCGTTTCCAAGTTTTTATGTGGCGGTAGAAAGGGTTGCTGGTATTCAGGATCTTCCTTGACTCTAGATGGTACACGTAGAGACCAGCTAGACTGGGAGCAAAAGTGCTCCCCATGCTGGTCTCGTGCTTCTGTAAGTAGTAGGTGTCCTCGTACATGAAGTAATTTCTCGTGAGTGCTAACGATACGCACTCCATCACCACATTGCGTGGTGTTTGATATTCCCATTCGGTGGAGAATAATACTTCCTCAATAATGGTCAATGTCTCATCGTGTGGGAGGCTCGTATACAGGCTCTCCACATCGAGTCCAATAAGGAGGTTCTTCTCGGGGTCAAACTCAATATCCTTGAGTAGTTGCAGTACCGCCTTGGTGTCTTTTAGGTAGGTTCCCGTGGCTTGAACCAGGGGGCGGAGAAACGCATCTGCGAACTTGGACAGAGGTTCTAAAATGGAGTCTATCCCTGAAACAATCGGGCGCCCTGGTGGTTGCCCAAGATTCTTGTGAATCTTGGGTATGGTGTAGAAGTATTAGTTAGTAGAATTGTTAGCCCCTGCCTCTTCTACCATAGTGGCTATCTGAATTCTGATGGATTCAGTGGGGTCGTCGCGGATGATCTCATAGTTCCTGCGGTCATCGAGGAGTTTCCTGCATTCGTTATCGTAGGCGGTAGCTGTCTGTATAACGATCGCCCCGCCTTTGTCGGCTGGTTTTATAATGATGTCTGCATTGAGTGACAGTTGGCGTATTGCTTCCTTCTCTTCCCTTGAAGTATTCTGGAAGGTCGTGTTCTCTGCTACGGAGAGGTTCTGCATTTCCTCCAGCGCCCGATTGTTTCAGGGATAGACTCCATTTTAGAACCTCTGTCCAAGTTCGCAGATGCGTTTCTCCGCCCCCTGGTTCAAGCCACAGGAACCTACCTAAAAGACACCAAGGCGGTACTGCAACTACTCAAGGATATTGAGTTTGACCCAGAGAAGAACCTCCTTATTGGACTCGATGTGGAGAGCCTGTATACGAGCCTCCCACACGATGAGACATTGACCATTATTGAGGAAGTATTATTCTCCACCGAATGGGAATATCAAACACCACGCAATGTGGTGATGGAGTGCGTATCGTTAGCACTCACGAGAAATTACTTCATGTACGAGGACACCTACTACTTACAGAAGCACGGGACCAACATGGGGAGCACTTTTGCTCCCAGTCTAACTGGTCTCTACGTGTACCATCTAGAGTCAAGGAAGATCCTAAATACCAGCAACCCTTTCTACCGCCACATAAAACCTTGGAAACGGTATATTGATGATATACTAGTGATTTGGGAAGGGGAAATTCCATCCACGGAAGCCTTCATGGCATGGCTAAATCAGCAGAACAATTTTCTGAAATTTACAAGTACCACCTCACGAGACAACTTGGTGTTTCTGGACCTCAACATATATCCAGATGAAGGGACACTGAAAACGACGACACATTTCAAAGCGACAGCAAAGAACTGTTTACTCCTTTATAATAGCTTTCATCCTCGCCATCTTAGGGAGAACCTTCCCTACGGACAATTCCTCGGCCTCCGGAGGAATTGCACGGAACTACAGGATTTCAGGAGTCAGGCATCTGACCTGCAAACTAAACTTTTGAAACGGAATTATCCCAAAAGAGTCATTGATAAGGCTATGAAGAGGGCAAGAAACAATAACAGGGAGTCCCTGTTGGAGGACAGGGTTACCGTTGAACAAGAAGATAGACCTATCTGTGTTGCCACTTTTAACACACATTCGAACCAGATCACGAAGATTGTCAACAAGCACTGGAGACTCCTCAACAGCTGCCAACTGAACATCCCTAAACCCATGTTCGCTCACAGGAGAGGAAGGAATTTGAAGGACATGCTTGTCCACACTAGACCTAAGAAATCTCCACCAACAAGACCAACTGGCCTACTATTACCACCATTACAGGGGCATCACCCGTGTGGCAACTGTAGCACATGCAACCTGACCTGCAGGAGCAGGCACATAACATTCAGAAATGGCAACGAGTGGGAACAAAGAGGTTTTACAAATTGCAACAGCAGGAATGTTGTATATATGATCACCTGCCCATGTGGCCTGGAATACATAGGAATGACCACCAGATCCATCAAGGTTCGCATTGAGGAACATAGGAGCAACATCCATTGCGGAAGGAGCACAACCAAGATGTCAACCCACTACCTGACCAACAATCACGGGGTGGGGGACCTGAGGTGGAGCGTGATTGAACAACTGGATTGCGAGAATGGCCTGTTTGAAAAAGAACAGCGGTGGGTGTTCCGTCTAGGGACGCACACCAATGGGCTCAATGATGAAATACCATGGAACCAGTTTACGTAAAATAACTCCTTGGGTATACTTAGACATAACCATCAATCCTGAAATAGAGCCCCGGCTATCAACCTGATTACTCAGGTCGTAATGACCACAGTAGCTGGGTTGTAGACCCTTTGGTTTCCCTGGCATTAATTAATGCACGTACGAGTTATATGAATAACCCCCTATGATAGTGACTACCCCTGGACACCAGGGTATTGTTTTCAAAACACACAATCAGTACTTTGGAAACCCCATCGGCAAATGATAGAGAGAGGGAGGCTCATTGGATGCGTGACAACGCACGTGTCATTATGCGAGAAGTTAATCTCAGCCTTTCAACATGGGGCCCCCATCGTGTATATATTTTTACGTTAACGTACCTTTCACGTCATAATTTTGTTTATTTACACCCTAATCAAGGTACCCTAATATATAATTAATGGGGCCGCACATCGCCCATAAAGTATTTGCTCCGGATATTCTGGAGCCCGGAACTATACAAGAAGGAGGTTGGCAGTCTAGTTTCAACCTTGACTTTTCCCTGTCTACACCACTTCCGGTTATAATTACAGACGAACTCTTCTGCGGCGATTGGGCGGACATCATGGCCTGGCGCTGCAACACAGACGAGCACAGCGTCCAACCCACTCCACCGGTATCACTTCCAGGTGACTCCTGAGGTTGGCGCTCTAGCATGAAGGTACTTAGGGATTCTAGGTTCCATTTCCGGCGAGGTACAGGTGCAACTCCTCACGCCCTTACTTTAGAGCGGGAACTACAATTAAGAGCCATACTTAAGAACCTCCCCGAACGAGCTCCATTGTTCAGCGGAGCCTGGGGGAGGCCAGACACGGCGGGGCAGTGTTCCAGGAGCAGTGAGTACGGCATAGCCGGGGATCTGTTATGCAATCGAGTGTCCCTTGGGGTGATAGGATTACTTTAAAAATGAATTGCCGACTCGTTTTTCTCCTAGGTTGCAACTACAGGCACCCCTCCCACCCGTTACAGGCTCATGGGGCATTCTTACATTTAAGATCAAGTAGGTTGACATTTATCCTTCCTGGATATTCTTCCCTGATATGCACTTTAAATACGTGTGGTATCGAGTAGATGTAGTATTACTCTTCAGACTAAGTAGACTGAGTCCTTTTGATATAGAGTGTGTGCTTTATGTTCTATGTGTGTTTGTCTTTGTAAATGTCATTTTTTCCTCCGATAACAGCGGGACACATCACCATCAATCTTCACTATGAATAACGATAAGGAGTACATGGTCACACATTACACTTCTTTTCCAGGTCACTATGTGTCACGATGGATGATGTCCTTGTCCTGCATTTTAATACTATGCCATTTTTCTTCCAGATAACGATGACAGATCCCTATTTAGGTATCGTATAAGTGCAGTGAAAATTCACATGCACTGTATATTTATTTGCACGAACACATTTTCATAAAAAGATTAGAGAATCACGCACCACATTGATAAGTGAGTGTAGAAGGGATCCTTTTGGTTCTGATGAAGAAGCCAGGGGAAGGCTTCGAAACATGTTGACTGACATAGGAGGCACAGTTCATTGAGGCAATACACCTCCTTCCCCATATTTTAATAATACCAGCTCAAAGGTACTTTAAAGTTTTTGTGACCAACGAGCCAGGTATCTTTTAACCTCACCTTTCCATTCACTCCTGACCCTTCCACTCACACTCCTACACGACACATAGTTGTCTTACAACAACAGTGCTCCAGCATAACCGTAGGTCGTAGCACGCCCCGTCCCGTAGAGGGGCGGGAAGACCCCTATGATGAAGCATGACACCAAGGCCCCTTTTGGTGTGTGAGGGGTATTTAAACAAACTGTGTGTTTTTCCCACCACTGTAGGAAACATACTTAATCTGGGAGGACATGATTTTTGAATCTATCTAAGGGTGGATCTTTGTGTTCAGTATCTACCTTTTACATACACTGCTCCCGGCCCACAGGGGTACCTTTGGCCTACCTTAGGGGTGGCTGACATGTAAGAAAAGGGAAGGTGAGGGACTGGCAAGTGTGTACACTGGCCCAGTCAACATGGCAGTTACAAACTGCACGCAGACTCCGCGATGGCGGGTCTGAGTTACCTTTTCAGGGCTACTCACGTGGGTGGCACAATCAGTGCTGCAGGCCCACTAGTAGCATTTGATTCACAGGCCCTGGCACACTCAGTGCACTTTACTAGGGACTAACAAGTAAATCACATATCCAATCATGGAAACACCAATCCATAACACAATTTACATCAGGAGCACTTGCACTTTACCACTGATCAGCAGTGAGAAAAGTGTGCAGAAACACTACGCCAGCAAAAACAGAGTCAAAACCGGGATGTTCAGAAAGCAAAAACTCAGGGGAAACACGCCAAAAGATGCCAAGTCTAACACAGTCGGAAACTCTTCCGACCGACACCGACTCGAAATCTATTCCGACCAAATCATATTCGGCGGGTCCTCCCGACCGATTATGATGGTTCCGAACACCGTTATGAAAGTAACCCATTAACTTCAATGGGAGCCTGTGTTCCGACCAACAACACAGGCTCCCATTGAAAAAAGGGGTGGTCGCGTAAAACCTTGCACCCTGTGGCGGGTCCCCCATGATGTGTAAATATGACATTAAATGTAAATTTGGTGTAAATTCTAGAATGTTTTTAATTGTTGCTAAGGGGAATTTTTGGTTCAATTTTTAGAACATTATATGAGTATATGGTTCAATTAAACCTGTGATAAACTATTACTACAGTAAACACAATAAATATATTTGATTAAAAGATGATTTTCAGTACTCAGTCATTCTTACAGACCAGGAGATAAGGTGTATTTCCATTTGAGCAGTAATAAGAGTATGCTTCGGTTAGTAAGTGGGTATAGTCCAAGACAATCGAATAAACTTGACTGAGTGAAGTCAAGCGAAGGCCTGTCAGGCATGTTTTCCTTGATGCTGTAGGTTTAAAGTAACAGCATACAGCTTTGAGTGCTGATAAATTTGAGCTGTTTTCTCCATGATACTGTCCACTGGAAGCCTCATCAATGAATGTGAGTGTGTTGTTCTTTGTACTTCTCAAGCATTCAAGCTTTTCAGAGGTCCCGCTTCTGTATTCAAATTTTACAACCAACAAAGGTCAACAACACATATGTTTTTGATATGCCTTATTTTAATATTGGAAATAACTATTTTAAACACATTTTGATAATAATATGTGGAAGGGTCATCCAGCTAGATGTAGCTGTGGTGCAGAAAAAATTGATTGGGTGGATTTTATTTCCTTGATAATCAATTTTTACAAATTGGATTATAGGTCTGCACTTGATTGACAAAGGCCTCAAATCTAGCCATAGTGATTGAGTGAAATGAATTAAGTATGTTTAAGCAATATGAAATACATATACATTTGAAATCTGCGTAAAATGTATATATGAATCGGCCTCAAATTTGAAATCAAGATTTTAGAAAAACAAATGTCTGTTTACCTCCTTCTGAAATAAATGCATCTTTGTCATTACTTCTCTAATGATCTTTTTGTGAAATGATTTGTTTAATGTTTGCAGACTATGGGGGAACAGTGTTGGCAACAATGGTGCTCGAGCACTTGCAGAAGCTCTCCATGACAACAAATCCTTAATATGGCTAAGGTAAGATTGGCCAGTCTGTTTCTTGTGTCAGTACATCTTCCTAATCAGTATTGAAGATGACTTATTCAGAAATGTGTTTGCTCTCTTTAGTCTAGTTGGAAACAGCATTGGGAGTATTGGTGCTCAAGCTTTGGCTTTGATGGTTGGAACAAACCCAGCTCTAGAAGAACTTTGGTATGTATTTACCTTACATTTTTCACATTATAAGCAAAGTATTTAGTTTAAAACAGTGTTCCTCCATAGATTGTTCCTTTGTAGAATATGTTTGCAGGCAAATTGCTAGGTGCAGAGGATCCCTGCCCTCCCCAGCTTTTTAGATCTTTGGCCCATCTGCTGAACTGAACACTTAACAAGATCTGGAACACATCGCTAAAAACCAGCATCTTTCCGGGTATCTGGAAACAAGTATTCTTATTACCTTTACTGAAAAAAGCTAATGCAGATCCAGCTGTGCCCAGCAATTTTCGCCTGATCTCCCTTTTGCTGGCACGGGCAAAAATGCTAGAGAAACTGGCACAACGGCAGCTAGCCAAGTATATTGAGACACATGACCTCTTGCATGATTCTAAATCTGGATTTCGGACAGGCTACAGCACTGAGACAGCTTTGATTGAAGTGGCAGAATCTGTGAGAATGACTGTGGATGCTGGCGCTTCTGCTATGCTAGTTTTACTGGACCTATCCGCAGCATTCGACACGGTAGCACACTCAATCCTACTGGATAGACTAAATTAGCTGGGTATCTGTGGGGTGGCATTCTCCTGGATTCGGTCCTAACTTAAGGACCGCACCCAACAGGTCTACCTGCGACCTTTTTGATCTGCAGCAAAACCCCTACGGTATGGAGTACCTCAGGGCTCCGCATTGAGTCTACTGCTTTTTAATATCTACATGGGGCCTCTCGCAACTCTCATTGCATCCGAGGGGGTGAAAGTAGTCCCCTCTGCAGATGATACCCAGCTGGTGTTTTCGTTCAAAGAACATTCCGAGGCCGCCTTTCTCAGTTTCAAGGAGTGCCTGAAGAACACCTCTAAATGGATGAACTCCAACTGCCTAAAACTAAATGCAGATAAGACGGAAGTCCTGTTCTTTAGTCAGACGTCTCCGCCCCCTGTGGCTCTCTGGTGGCCGGCAGAACTGGGCTCGCCACCGGTCCCGACAAAGACAGCAGGGAATCTTAGCATCAAATGGGAAACGGATTTGTCTTTTGCGGCTCAAGTTCTTCAGATCTCCTCAGCTTGCTTTGGAAAGCTTCGAATCTTAAAAAAATTCCTTGACTTGCTGCCGGAGGACAGCCGCAGGATCATAGTCCATGCAATTGTGGCTTCGTGCTTGGACTACGCCAATAGTCTATATTTGGGGCTGCTAGCCTAGCTGATTTACAGACTGCCGATAGTGCAGAACGCAGCGGGTACCTTTCCACCATCATATCTCTCCTCACTTGAGGCAGCTACACTGGCTCCCAGTAGCTAAGAGGATTGAATTCAAGGCTTTGACCTTGGCCTTCCAAGCCGCCGTAACTTGGGCCCAGGTTACCTTAAGCTTAGGCTCAGTACGTATCGACAGGAACGGACATTGAGACCTAACTATCAATGTCTGCTCTGTTTCTCGCTTTGCGAAGTCTCGAATTGGGGGAAGATCTTTCGTGGTCAGGACCTCCAGACTCTGGAACTCGTTACCATCTCATTTGCGCCAGATAGAGTCAGAACGTGATTTCAGGAAGGTCTTTAAAACCTGGCTGTTTAGTCAGGGTAGGGTTTAGATGGTTGGCTAATGCTCTACTGCAATCTCTGCATAGCACCGGGACACCTCTATTTGAGGTAGCTGAGCGCTTTAAAAATGCTTATTGTATTGTATTGTATATTAAGAGCAAGAGCACACTCCTAGGAGTTCAATTACTAAATTATGTCTTTCTGTAACAGAAGTTCCTCTTGGAGTTACTGGAAGAAGATATGTTACCCTCAAATACCCATGTGCTGTCTAAACTATATAGACCATGTTAAATAATTCTGGTGCATATCTTTATACCAGGGCCACCTCTGTGACCTCAATTTTAGGGCTACACTTTGTATGTTCTTGGGAATCTAGCTCCTCAGTCTAAATGTTAATTAGAAAATCAGGGAAGCACATACACATTGAATACAAGAACCATTAATGTAGCCTAGAACTGAAAGTGGATTACTACTAGTTACATTTTTATGAAAGCATAAAAAATGCTTTGTATGCACAGTCATATAGAGTCCATCAGAAAAGTGCATGACATTACTCGGTAGATATCAGTTTATCTTATTGTCTTAATGTGTCCCAAGTTTCACCTTCCCTGGCAAACAGGACCTTTGTTAGAGTTTTGACAAATGTCCCGTTTCTGCGCAGATCCGAATGAAGCCCAGGACAGCTTGTGAATTTTTACCAGTCATGTTTCCTTTTGTCCGCAATTTTCATTTTGTTCACAAGAAGTTTGCACCTTGAAGTCCATGCTGGCCATCAAATAGATCCAAAATGGTAATGTAATGTGTAATTTGTGGTCTTACACCATGTTAGATTCTCAGGCTCCAATGGAAAATGGGGTATCGAGAATTAATGTATTACATTAAGGAATGTCAATTTACATTCACAGGACTCGATGTAGGAGATACATTGGAAGCTGCATTGGCTACATTTTAAGCTGCTCTTGAATTGAAACTGGAATCTACAATTTTGGAAAGCCAATACCCACATGAACGACTTCCACTCTAAAAAGCACAGTGTTCATCAATTGTCCAGTTTAATTCCTGGCACCCTGATTGAAATACCAACTTGAAGATTAAGATTGTAAAGCATGGATTGTAGCCCGAAGTCTCAGGCCTGTAATTGGGCAGGAAATGTGTACAGCCCTGACACAGAGAGGTCCATCAGGGGATAAGGAGGACAAATTAGCCAAATAAGCTGGCTGGTCACATATGCGGGCAATTACTTGCTTCCTGTCTCTAAAAGCCAAAAATATCACCATGTTTATTTGGACTGAGCAAACCAGCCAAAATCAATATAACTTCAGAAAACAGTATGGCCATATGTGCTTCTTTGAGGGAAGTGTTGAAATTCTAATGCTTAGGAAACATAGAGCATGCTCGTATGACACTTGTTTCTAACTAGCTCATAGCCCATGTTTTATTACATTTAGTTATGTATTTGTTGCATAGCCTTCACTGTTTAAGAGTGTGAGACTTAGAAGTAGAGAACATAAGAAAGAAGAATATATAGAAAGAGGTAGATGGTAGTTTAGTTTTTCCTTCAAGGGTTTATACAAGGAGCGTCCTGCAGGGTAAATAACTGCAATTTATTTTGAATGGTTATGATCCACACAATTGTGCGAGGATGCTCCTGAAGGACTCGGTGTTGCGTCTTACTTTCAAGGGTATTCCAACACCTAGTCCACTTGATTATGTCTTTGTGTCCGGATTAGTAATCAATTAGATAAAAGCCTTTAATGTGTTTGAGAGGCATGGCAGAATCCACAGTGAGCTGAAGATAGAATTGAAAGTGCCTATGAAGATTAATACGGGACTAGCTTAAGTCCTTTGTCAGTTTCGTGACTCACCTACCAATGGTGGAAGGATGTTACAGTGGACTTTAGTGGACCCTGAAAGGTATACTAGTTACTTTTTTAGGTCCAACCATAGGTCTGTTATGAGTGCGTGGATAGTGATCTATCAGAAAGTGAAATCAGAAAGGGATTTAGAAATGTGAATAAAGGAATTGGAGATTGAGGTGCAGACAGTTGTGCAGAACAAGAAATAAACATGCCACATAAATCAATGTGCAATGTAGGGAAGCAATAATGGACTTATAGTCCTCTCTCAAGGCTATTCCAAGAAATCTCGAGCTAACTGCAAACAAGAGATACTTAAGGGCAAAAAAACCTGCAAAGGAAATTATGGGAAGCACTAGCTGTAGTGTGTAAAGCGCAGGATTATAGACCCTATGGAAAATTGTAGGAGGAGAATGACAAGACGGCTCTTGACCTTGCAATAATAGCGAATGACTGGCTCATTCATTTTAGAATTCTCTATCTAAATCACGCACAAGGAAAACCTATACTGCACTACAAAGCACGTTATGCAGATCAAACTAAACTTCATGGTAATCAGTTTGAATTCTGTCACTGGCTAATTTGAAGTCTCTGTGTATATACAAGAAGTTGAGAAGGCCTTCAAAGCAAGTCAACTGTATTAAGACCCGGGACTGGCTGGGGTACCGGTTAACCTCTATAAATATGTTTCACCGTTATGGGCTCCATCACTGAACAATGTGCTTAATGCGGTTTGTAGAGGCAACACTAGTCCTGAGTTGTGGGGCTATTATACTAGTTTTTCCAAAAGGAGATTGTTTGAACACAAGCTACTGTAAATCAGCTTCCCTGATAAACTGTGCAAAGACAAACCACGTGGAATCCACCGTTTTAGCAGCAATGAGGAGAGGATATTATTCCCTTGTTTTCCCTGTATCGAAGACAACACTGTGGGAAATTGTCCGGTGTACTCTCAGTAAGTACTTTAGCATGTTATAGTGATAGGACAGAGAAGATACTGAGCACCCAGAAGAAAACAAAAAGGTATGACTGTACAACGAGGCTGACAGTTCACTTATCTGAAATGAATCACTTCCATGTGAAAGGGGAGATGGTTAAGTAGATGTATAAAGAGATTCGCACCATGAGACTAAATGATGTAGTTATATTGCTTGGCAGTAGAGCAGTTACATATGCTCTACAAGGGCTTTGATGCCTAAGAGAAGTCATTATTTTAACTGTTTCTGATTGGGTTGTTATTATGTTTTCTTAAAAATGGGATATACTTCCCACAAAAGGCTTAAGCACTATTTCAATGACTTCAAATATTGTGAAAAGGATCGGGTCAAGCAGACCATTAGATTTTCGTGTTTCAAACGTTTAGTAAATAGTAGAGTAGAATGCTTTGCTCACAATTCTGGAGTGGTCAGAGTTTTATTAAATTGGGGGCATGACCCAGTGCGATTGTGTTTGCAATGGTGTCTTTGCCCATCCTGCAGCAGTCTGTGAAAAGTTTTAGCTTTAGACAAAGTGGAAGCACTGTAAGTCAAAACAGATAACCTCTAGGGCGCTCTGACCATCGGCCAAGGTCAGTGACTATTAGCACCTGGCTCCTAGGAGTTCCATTCGACTTAGCCTGATGTAACTGAGAAGATGAGACCCCCATTTCCTGTTTTCACCTCCCAGTGCCATTGGATGGAATGAGAAGGCTTTTGATGTCCCTTGGTCGCTGTAAACTCCGAAGTGCAGTGGTTAAAAGTAGTAAAAAAATAAAGAGGGAGTAGAGTGGTGCACTACACATATGTGTGCTCTCCAAAATATTTTACCCAACTGCCCTCAAGTGGCTTACTACTGAATTCACAGAAAGGACTGACACTTCTCAAGATAGGCGTGCATGCTGAATCTTATAAATAATTGTTTAGCTGTAAATTTAGGCAATATAGTGTAAATTACCAGCAGGGTCTGCCATCCTATGGGGCCACTGATTTGGCACGCTGTGTTATAGCAATGCACTGTGTATAAATATCCAAAGAAAATAACCCCCCGACGTTATTCAAAGACAAAAAAACATGAAACGTTCTACAAGCGAGGGCTGTTTTAAACCTAAGAGTCCACAGATAACGCCCACACTGGAAGGTACAGCTAAGTTTTCCCATGCACGCTAAAATGGGAGTATAGGATTTGCAGAAACAAGTGCAGCTGACCTGGCTGTAAATTACACCTGTTCGTGTTCTTGCCAAAATCTTATTAAAAAAATAAGAGATGTACCTGCCATATGTTTCCATAAATGTATTTGTGTGTGTACTTATTGATTTATGTGTCCGCTTTGTCTCATAGTGTGTATCTCAATGTGAGTTTTTTGGTCTTCATAAATAAAACACGCTTGCACCTCTTTTCTTCACCCTGTGTGCAAATATTATGTATCGGCTGCAATACTTTAAAAAGTTAGAACATTTAATTTTAACTATTGAAGTTCATTTTTCTTTTCATTTAAAAATATTTCCTAATGCCTTTGTGTCCTAGAGGCGTCAGTTATTTGTGCATGTTATCAAAGTTTTAGCAGCACTTAAAACTAGTAATTTCAGGTACATTATATCTTTTGGAAAGTGTAGACATTGCCTCTTAAGTTACACCTCACTTGGCGTTCATCACATTTGCTCAGAATTTTCCTCATGACTCCAGTGGCGCACACCTTTGAAAACACACATACGTAAAGTAAGCGAAAAAGATGTATGTGTGTGTCCATGTACATTAAGTACACACTAGTAAATTACACAAATATATTTTACACATTTGTGCCTTTACTCACACCATAATGACTCAAGTATGATTTTCGTAACCATAAGTTACACATTTTCCTAAGGTTAGGCCAGGACTTACACCTGAAAAATTCTTCGGAACCGTAAATCTTCTTTAAAACCGAGCTCAATTTGCAGTGGCATTTTACTTTTGATAATACACACATAATATTTTATACTATTTTATTCTACAGCCTTGAAGAAAACCACCTTGAAGATGAAGATGCAGATGCCTTTGCAGATGCTTTGAAGACAAACTCCAACTTGAAAATTCTAAAGTAGGAAGCGCTTTCAGTCACACTGAAAAAAAGAATTTTTCAAAAGTAAATTATCTAAAAAGAATAAACATTCAGTCAGTCAGTCTTTCCTGATCCATCTTTGAGAAAGACTGGGCTCTTACACATTCAGTTGTCCCCTTTTGTTTGAGCCACACTCACAAAATGCTTTCCTGTGCCTAAATGAAATTTAGAGGTGCAAAAAGTGCCAATTTGTCATGACCGAGCATGATTTACTGAATCACAGTTTGCAGATATTGATGAGCACAGATGGAGCTTGCAACTGGTGCAAATTTGCCAGTTGGCCGAATCTTCTGCACCCCAGTGGTTAATTTGTAAAAAAGAAATATGTGCCGGGGCTCTCGTCAGGAGGCAGCTTGCAACATCCCATTTCTCCTGCTAGTGCCGCCTAAAACAGAAACAACTACTAACCGTGAAAGTGGGGAGAGGATGTGGCATAATGGTCAGAGCTGCCAACTTCGGAGCTGGGGAACCAGGTTTGAGTCTCAGTGTCGGCTCAACATCCTGTTATTCCTGGCAAATCACTTTTAATCTCCCTGTGCCTACCATAAATGAATGTGTCCTTAACTGGTGCTCATGAAAAGCACGGGTGTTGATGATTAAGTGCTGGTGCTGAGCACCGGAAACCGCTGGCTCACATTAAGCACTGCTGCATCCATTAGTTTTGGAACAGGTTGTGGAAATGAGAACTCTAATGAGAGGGGAGGCTTGGACCATCCTCAAAAGTTGTAACAGCATGGATACTCACATGGGTACCCTTGAAGTACACAGGTACACACAAACCTTCTCAATGGCTTCCCGCACTCTCATTGTACACCTACCTATGATTATGAAAAATGTCTCTGCAAGTGTAGGGCGGGAAAGTATCTCAAAACCCCCCATGTTTTCAGACACTATATGCGAAGAAATGTCTCCATGTGGGAAACGTTGAGGCACAAAATGGCGAAAATATATGGTCCCCCTTAGCTTGCTAATTCTCCACTGGAGTAGGGTTATAGTAAAGAAGCATGTGCCTGGAAATCTATGCTTTTGTTGATGCATGTGCCTGCGTCTTCTGATGTTTGTAGTTCCCAAAACATTTAATAAATATACAGGAATTGAAGGTGTAGTGTAAGACTACGTCTCAAAGATGTAATCCTGTTTATTAATGAATTGCATTCACTACTCATTCTAAGTGGATATAATTGGAAAAGACACATACACAGAAATTGGTTACGCTTGTCAAATTACATGCGTGATAAAATCAAAGCAATTAGATCTATGTGTGTACTTGAATTTCGCCCGCCCTTTTGTTATGTCCCTCTTGTTATACACTTAGTCTAGTGATAAAAAGCTAAATATGTTTGCAGTTGTGTGGGTTCCAAATTGATGGGTTGTCATTCTTAAGAAATTCCAAATGACATAATCTTGTTTCACAGTGCAATTTTACAGCCAAGTGTTAATTCACTGCCATTATTGTGTTTTTTCTTAGACTTTCTAACAATTGTATTACGAAACATGGTGTTTCAGCTCTTCATAGAGCCCTTGACCACAACAACTGCATTACTTCTATCTGGTAAGTATTCATCATGACTCAAACTGTTTTTTCAGTTACTAGACCTTTGGGCAAAAGAAAACTGTTTTAATTGGACACAACAATGTAGGATGCACCACAAACTTTTTTCATTATTAATCACACAATATTTTTTTTAAATATTTCTTTACAGGTAGCCGTCTGGTAGGTGCACGATGTAAATTTTAGTGCATGCTTGCAGATTTGAAGGTCTTTCATAAATGTGAACATACTTTTTCATGTTCCAGTATAACTTATTGAAGCCTCACTGATTTGTGGGCTGTTTAATAGATTTAATTTTACATTTGTAAACTGAACCAATAAAGTAGATTCTAGTGAATCTTTACAAATTGTATTGCATATGTTCATTTATATTTATAGACACAGATGCCACATCATGTTATGCAGATTTGTAGAGCGCACTATCACCCAGGAGGATATTCTGGTGCTGAGCAGGTGTGAGCTTAGGTACACCTAGGGCCTAGTAGGACTGCTTAAAAAGCCAGGTCTTCAGCTTTTTGTGGAATTCAACAAGTGAGGAGGAGGGCGCTCTTATATGTTGCAGCAGGTGATTTCACGCTTTAGGAATGATCAGGGATTTAAGTGGGATAAAAAAACTGGGGGGTCTCTCATAGGGGAGTGGCCGCTGTAATTAAGGGTGTGGCTTAAAAAGCTTAAGCTAAAAATCTGTGCTTATCATAGTGTGCTGCCCCACTGGTATTCTGCTGCTTCTGTCCATTCATCCAGATATATAACACAAGTAACATTTCACCTGCAACAAGCCAGGACTATTCGCTTTGTCAATGATTGTAAGTTGCATAAGATTAATAAGCAACAACTATGACTTCGTTATGTATAATATTGAAAATGGTTTAGTTCTTGTGGGCAAGGTTGTGGCCTAAGGCTAGAGCAGCCTACCTTCGAGCTGAGAAAGCAGGTTCAAGCCTGACATCCTGTGATTCAAAAAATTATTATGTCCTTGTGCAATGTAACTGGTGCTCATGTAAAGCGCTCCAAGTTTGCAATATATAATACTGAAAAACAAGTCCCTTTGAAATTACATTAAAAGCAGTGACTTTTCTTTTTTTTCACCCTGAGGATAAAAATGGAGAGCCTGATAGGAACCCGTCTTGCCACCTGCTTTTAAAAACTGCCAGTGCTGAGCACCGGCAGGAACCGGCCCACTTAAAGCCCTGGGGATAATGTTAGGAGAAGGTTTGAATGCTGGATCTGGATTTCCGAATGCGTGAGATTTGTGCAAGTATGAGTTTGGACAAGCGGCGGTGTCTGGTAGGTTTGTGAAAGTAGATGCGATTGTTGAGGTATGCTGAGCCAGTGTTATGTAGTGCCTTGAAAGTGCTGGCACACAGTAGAACATGGGCAAAACACTGAGGACGGGAAGGCAGAACTTGGTAATAAATTGTGGTGGAGATTAATTCAAGCTTTCTACCCATCACTTTTGTTTTTCTCAGTGACACAGCAGTCTTCAGCATCACCCTTCTCACCATCGCAAAGCACTACGAACTAGTCAGCCAACCATGTCTAATGTGTTGAAGTGCCAGACGGCATATGATAGGAGACATCCTGTTTGTTGTATGCCAACTAAATGCTCAGTCTGCCAGTATGTTTACTGAAAACTTGTTTCATTTTGCTTTGTGGAGTATGGAGGCTTCCGATGCCTCATTGCTTTCTTGGACCCACAATGGAAGATACCAAGTCATTGCTATTTCTTTAGGACACCATTATCAGAAGATCACCAACTGCAGTTAAATGATCTGTGGGGTGCACTGAGCAACGGAGAGCAAGATTCACATTGTAAAGTGCACAAATCACATTCTACATGACAGTCATTGTGCACTGGGTGTGTTATGATGGTGCATTCTCCCACTTTAGCAGCCCACACCATCAAGCAAAACTCTGCTTGCAGATGTTCGATGAGCTCACACAAAAGGCCCAGACATATGACTTAAGGTGGATGCTGTGATCAGAGTGGCTGCACCCATATTCCATGCAGGGTGGGTTTGGGAGAGCCCAACCAAAGAGCAATGTAATTTCTGCTCGAAGCCTAGCGAATATTACTCGCAAACCATATTTTTGACTGGTGCTCTGTCTGGTAGACAGCTTTCTGAATGATGCAGCAGTTTTGGAAACGTTGATGTGTGCTCACACTTTAGCTGGTGATACACGGCATACAGTGTCCTGACCTCCTATAAGGGCAGGCACAATCTACCCCAGCGCTAGATGAAGCCTGAAGGGCCCACCGGCTGGAACTTTAAGTTGTACATGCTAGTACAACTCCCAGGGCAATGGCCTGCCTTTATAGACTACTTAATAGAGGCACAACATTTCATGGCTTTAGATGACAGTCTTGAATGCAGTACACTGGGAGCTCATTCGCCTTGTGTGCAGGCGCATTCACCTTCTTTGCAGGGTGGTAAGGTGTTTACAGGAGGCCACTAGTAGGGTGAATTGTCTCAACATTTGCTTAGCAAGATTCTACCATTGGTTCATTTGGTGGAAATAATTCTATTGAACTTGTTCCTGGGCGAATGTAAAAACATAGCTAATAATTTTAAAGCCATAGCACAAATTGTATGTTCTAGTCTAGTATATTTATAGAATGCATAATTCATTTAAACTATTGCTTGTGTGAATATACCAATGTAAAAAACAAATTATAACAATTTATTTCATAAAAACCTTTTGAATAAATATTTTAAAACTGTTTAATGAGTACCTATACTAAATATATAGAAGAACATGATCCGAGTTAGTGACCTATTTAATTTCGATCATAAGGCTTGGACCTTGGTCAGTTGAAACTTTAGGTTTTGGCCATGCAGTTTTTTTCTCCAAAAGACAAAGGAATTTAACTAGACAAATGTTGAAGACTGAGCTGTTCGTTTTAAAATATTCAGTCTGAAGCTTGCCCAAATGTATGGATGTAAGGCTAGCACAGCAGAGCTCTTCTCTCTTTTAAAAGTGTAGCATAAATACAAACTACATGAATTCTAGTTTCAACAGCTTTATTACATAAACTGCATTGACTACTGTTTCTTTTGTTTAGACCATTTCGGAAGAAAGTCTAGTATCGGTAAACCACCAACATGATATTCCATAAACCTTCTTTTTTAAGAATTCTGAATAACGTGGCAATATAAAGAGATCAGATTCATTGTTTATAATCATCCGTGCACGGGACCGCTTTGCCAGCTCGTTTTTGTCCTGAAGGCAGGATAGTGTCTGCATGTTTTTATTAACATGCTTTCTAAATTCAATTAAGTTGACTGTTGTCCAAAGCTCTCTTATTTGCAGATTACTTAGAGTTTCGACCAAATAACGTAGAAAAGGAGCGTTCTCGTTGGAGCTGATGATTTCAGGCCAGAATAATTGATCAAGTGAGACCTATTTTGATGACCTAAACTTGAAGCACATTCTCACAAAAGCATCTTGTCTAGCACTCGTTTGTGTTGTAACCCCGAATACTAAGAAATTGTAAACTTGCAGGAAACTGATTCATCAATGAAGGGAAGTGATGATTCATCGCTGGCCACATTTCTGGGTCCACTTCACAGACAGAGGTGTGTTTCAAATAGATTCTAAAAACTACACTACAAAAAAAGCTAAACTTGGAGTCCGAGGCAGACGAGGCATGGGCAGAGGACTGAGGACATTGTGGTAGCACAGCTACGTTTTGTGTAAGAGGTTATGGCTTTTGATGTCCTTGCGAGCTGTCCTGTACCGGGCTGGTTTCACTGCAAGCAACTGGGGCTGAGTGTAGCATTGCGTCCCAGCAGAGGGCCTAGTGACTTGGACATTGTCAATGCCCATTTATGTGGAAAATGTGAAATGGGTGTTTTGTGGGAGTCACTTCTTTATTCCAAGACTATAAGGGACTTGTAGCCCATACTGTCCAGTTTAGCCATAGCAAGGCTAGGTTGCAGTCTAGCTAGAGCACTGTTGGAGGGGTGTTCAGTGCTTCTGATTGCACAGTAAACATTGTTGCAGGGATTCTGCTTAGAAACAGAACTGTGCCTTGGGATCACAGGGCATCCGAATGTAGGGACTGAGTACCTATGGGCCCAAATCCAACTACCTCACAGTGCCTTACCTACCCTACAAACCTTTCCAGAGTGACAGGTGAATTGGCAAATTAGAACACAACCCTCAAGTCCCCAAGGGAACTGTGGAAACAGATCATCACCTTTAATTTCTCCATAATAAACAAAAGAAAGCAACAAGGAAAGTTTACAATATTTATTGAAACTACCTTAGTGTATTATGAATCAGCTGTGCTGCGATTAGAAAACATACATAACTAAGTAAAGTAATCAGCATTACTAGCAAACTTTATACAATAAAACAATAAAAAGCACTACAATGACAAATGATATATCTGTCTAGGCCTACCCTCACTACGTGAGCACAGGGATACATCAGTGATCTCTGGGACTAGCACCAGACCCCATACCTGGCATTTGTAGTTAGGTGGTCTGCATCATAGGTGTATGCTCAGGTTACACATTGGCTGGTGCAACCAACCCAGGACCTTTCCCCTCTGCTAGAATTCTCCTCTCTGTTTTCCAAAGGGCAAGTCATGGTTTATATTACAAGAACTACGATGTTGGAAAACAGCAGCTGTGCCACTGTGTTGTCTCGAAAAGCGTTAGGAGATGTTGCTGACCGAGCACAAGCAAAAACAGTACACCATGTTGTTCGACCTTGTACGAAATTTTCAGACTGAATCCCAAGAAGAAGAACTGAATAATAATAACATGTACAGCATATTTCTAAAAATATTATCATGGCACAAAATAAATGTGTTACATGTGGTTGTGCAAAGCAACAGCAGCTCAAAACGTGCAATAAGCTAAAAGAAGGGAGAACCAAAGAAGGCCCAAAAAGGAACTTACTACAACATGACCTGCATATCAACTATCTCTGTCAAGAACTTGACATTTCTTAAGATGAACCATGACCTCATATCAGAGAATTTTTCAGTAGAGCCAATTTCTGAGTAGGAAAAAAATGAATGAAAAGGAACCCTGTAATTGAATTGGGTCTGTGAGTGTGAGGGAGCGCATATCTGGAGACGAATATACCAAAAGTCCTGTTTGAAACTGTGTGTGAAGAAAAATTAAAGTGGAGAGCATTACACAACATTTCCTTTGTTATGTGTGGTCAGTTCATGATGGGGTGCTAGAAGCATGTATATACAATTTTGGGTGCACAAAATGGAGTTTGCCCCTTTGGCCAGAAAGTATTGGCTGCGGTTTAGGTTTGCCACTTAGAGACTCTTAAATTGAATAGTGCAATGAGTAAAATTGAATAAAACACAATCAGAACAGTTGCTGCAATCAAGAAGGCAATTTGCAAATAGACGTAAGTTTAATAACTTCAGAAGAAGTGGAAAATTTTCATGGTACAAATCTTTGTTTAATTTGAAAATATTTACACTGCAAATGTTAACGTAAATGCTAAGAAAGGATACACAACACAGTGCCAAATTATCAAGAGGTTTGAAATTCCAGTGCATCCCTCACTCTTCACCACACTAGTAGATCTCCATTTTCTAATTTTCCTTACCTCCCTTCCTTAATGACAGACTGTAGCCTGACCACATGCTTCTTCCATTCAGTGGATGAGGTGGCTGCAGAACCCTATTGGTTGGAACTCGGAAACAGCAGAACTAGTAGCTTCTCGGGCCTACGTAGCAAAAAGACAGAGTTAGTTAGGGAGAGTGAAACCCGTTTACTTAACCTCCTCTTTTACACTCCTCACTTCTCTCGGTGTACCACTTACTATGGCAATCACCTTTTCTCTTCTATCCAGCCACAAACCTAGGAGGCAAAAATGAGAAAGAAAGTTAGGAAGATGGAGACGCATCACTTTATTCCAGCCCTTCTTCTTGCACACCCCTTACTCTTGCTTTTCTTGGTTGTCCACCTGCTGGGCAGGGCACCTCGTTTCATCATTGGGCCAAAAAACTAGGAAGGAATAATGAGGGAGAGAGAGTTGGAGAGATGCATTAACTTTGCGAGTGGGGCACCTGCACCTCCACTAAAAGCACTTGCTTGTCCACCTTCGCCATCACTCCCATCCATACAGATAATCCGGGAAATAAAAGACAACAGAAAAGGAGAGCCAGGGAGGGAGATGGACTTTGAGTATCTTCTTGAACTGAGATTAAAAGCCTCACCTAGCTCCACCCTGTTTTTCCACCTCTGTCACTGGTCTACTCATCCATCCACACATCCTGGAACATCAAAGAAAGGAGAGACAAAGAAACAAATGAGAAAAAGAAAGAAAAAGGAAACTGAAGGGCAACCACGAAGGCTGATGGCAAGAACCCAATAAAACATGCTGTACCATAGTACTGACTACGCAGAGCTCACCGAGTGACACACCCTACCGCATCCTTGCTAGCAGTTCCATCAGTTTGCTTAGATGATGCTGCAGCAGGTGTCAACTGCCTTCTCCTGGCATGCTGGATTGCTCATTTTCCCCTTTGAAGGCATAGGAACTGCACTGGGTAGATATGTCTTGCATGCAGACTCAGGGTCTTCACAAACGTTATAGGCAGCAATTCGCCACACACCATTGTTATGTTCCCTGAAAGTATTGAGTTCACACCTGGTAGATTTCCTAAGCCCCGAAAGGAAACTGTCAACCTTTTTGGAGAAAATTACAACTGACAGGTGTCTCTTAGCCCTCCCACTAAGTTATGCTAGTGTGAGGAATTAGCCAAACCTGTCAGAGAATCTCTTATACGGGGTTACAAAAACCCCGAGCATTGCCCCGAAATCAGCACACACAAGTATTGGTATTTTACAACAAACTCCTATCTATTATGTGCTATTCTCGTTCAAATAGTGTATGCATTGTTGATTATTAATAATGTCATTACTCAACCATAACAAATTAGCCAAATTCTGACCTATGTCACAACTAGATGACTTACAGTGTGGTTTATTTTAGAATATCTATACTGAGTCATGTAAAACTCTGTATAGCCTTATGCCATCAGGCCTGAAGTCAGGGATTCACCTCTGCTTCCCGCTAGCAACCGGTCCTTCTGCCACGCCACGCTCCAACTACCAGCATCTTTTATAGCTTTTCCATACTTGGGGCCTGATTATGATGCCGGACGGACCGCCACTGACGGCCTGTCGGTGGCGGTCCATCCGACATCCAATGCCTTGGTCCGCCCGCCACATTATGATGTGCAGCAGGAGGGACCGACCCACGCTTCCGATGGGCTCAATGAGCCTGTCTGACCATCTATCAGAATGTAATACCCTACAATGGGCCAACTCAGGGACCGCCGTAAGGATTATCATGGCTCATTCCGACTGCCTTTTCATGGCGGTCCGACCGGCATAGTAATGAGCCCCTTGGTTATTTGTGGAGCAATCTGAGGTCTGCTTAATCTCAGCTCCGGTATTTGTTTCACCGAATAGCAATCAATGCTTCATTCAGATTACAGCTATCACAATGAAGCAGCAACCATTGTATCTTTTAGATCCTCTGATATCAAATGATACAAGGCATTTACAGTTGCAGAGCTGATCCACAGCTACTGCGAAAGCAAACTGCTGCATAGTGGCAAATACCTTCTTTGGTTTGTCAATGGGAGCAATGGAAAATGCCAGTATTAACTCCCACAACTGACACCAGAGGTCAAGTTATGCTTGCTGGCCATAGGCACTGAAACTTGGTGTGCGGCATAAGAGTAGGTGAGGTCCCATGAACGGATGAACCAATCTCAGTGGCATACTTGCCATATTCAACTGTGGGACAACAAAAGGTGCATGGTGAGGGTGACATGATGAGGCAGATGTTGATTAAGTTCCTGCTGCTTGTAACTGGGTTGTTCTACAGCTCCTATCGTCCTGCTGGCAATAGTTATGCTGGAAATAGTGGGGTGCTGGTGGCGACAAACTTTCCTCCTGCTGCATCCCTGCTGATTTTGTTATGCTTCTGCAGATGAATACTTAGAGCTGTATTAACAAGTGAAAACTTGATGTGGGGTGGCTCCCTGGCACACACGCACTACCAGGTCCAGATCCCACTGGTTCGTGGTTGGAGTGTTGCTGATGCCACCACTGCTGTCACTGATAGTTGTACTGTCACTACTGGTGGAAATTTTGCTAGTGTCGCTGCTGGTGCTGCTACTGATGCTGGAGCTGAAGCTAATGCTGGTGCTGAAGCTAATGCTGGTACTGGAGCTGATGCTGCTGGAGCCATCCTCTTCTGCTTCCTTAATGCGGGAAGACATTCCTCTTCTTCATGCATAAGGTTAGACTTTGGTCACTCTTGATAAATGATGGCTGTTGGAGCTGGTTCCTTGCGCATTGCAACAACCGGTGATGGGACTAGTGGGTTAAATAGACCAAAGAATGATGTGGACAGAATAACAAAATTTCAAGTCCGGCAACCAGCAGATGCCAAATGCATCAAAATGATGGAGCGGTGCCCATTTTTGTATTTGCAATCCAAAAATAGCAGTTTCCGCCAAGGCCTACTTGTCCAGTAAACGGATTGTACAGATTAGATAAAAAACTGTGTAAATAGTTCTAGGATTTTTGTATTTATCTTAATTCTTTAAAGACAGAACTTCCAATTTGCTAGGACCACTTTCACTGCTGCGGTCAGCAGCAGGTCTAGAAGGTCCTTATCGTGCTCTGATCTTAGTTCTGCGGTAATAAATGCGGTGGCGAGGGAGGAGAACTCAGTTTTTAGTGTACCGCCCAGTACCTTATTTATAAAACCAAAGATTTTCTCCCAGTATGTTTTGAGAGTTGGGCATTGGTATATAAGGTGTGCTAGGTCCCCTTTTTCCTTGCTACAGTTCCAGCATAGTGCATTATCCCTGAGACCTAGTGAGAATAAGCGTGCCGGGGTCCAGAAGGCCTTATGGAGTAGCCAGAACTTTGTTTGTGAGAGCACCGGGGAGATTTTATTGCGCGAGGCCGAGGTCCAAAATGTTGCCAGTTCTTGTTCATTAAGTGTGTTTTTGGTTTGTGTTTCCCAATAGTTAATTGTCTTATTGTTAAGTTTGGATGATTTTGGGCGTAGTAGTTTGTAGAGGTGTGAGACCTGGTGTCCAAGTCTGTTTATGTTTGACATGTACTGGGTGATTGACGGCTGTGTGGGCGATAGTTTGATTTTGGACAGGGCCGTTTTTATTTTCAGAAAGTTGTAGAGTTCAGTGTCTGTTAGGTTATGCCTAGCCTTCAGAACAGCAAAAGTGACGGGATATGCCCAGTCTTCTAGTTGGTATGGGTGGTGGATGCCTTTCTCTATCCATGTGTTGAAGGCTAGGCATTTCCCCTTGTATAGGATCTTACTGTTGGCCCAGAGTGACTCTAACTTAGATCCCCTGATGCTGCTCTCCATTTTCTTGTCTATCTTTAGCAAGGCAATTTTTGTGTTTTTAAAGATGGATCTGGTGGCTTCATACAAAGGCTTCAAGTAAGGCTTCATACAAAGGCTGGTTCAACTGGATTACGCACCTCAGAGGTGCGGACAACATTGCACTACAGAACTCACCCTGGAGACCAGCATCCAGGGGGATGTGGAAGTCACTCGACACATACCTAGATTTCTACGAACCCCCATGAATCCCCCCATGAAACCAAGTCTTCCCGGCGACAAACCCCCTGATCCCCCTGACCCCCGCTAAGTGCGGTAAAAGGAACATAATTGAGCGCAATTACGATGGCCCTACGGAGCGGTTGGACTGACTTGCCTGCCCATATCGCCACAAGCAATCCAGTGATGTGGCGGCCTGGTCAGGCGATTATAAGTCTCACAGATACAGAGCCTCTCTTGTGCCCTTCTCTTCTGCTTTTTCTCTCTATCACTTTCTTTCCTTCTTTCTTTCTCTCACTAAGCCACGTCAGGTGGGGTTAGTCAAGCATATGTTTTGAAGCGATTGTAAACACTGTCATACAAGCCACGAATGGCTAACCTTGTAACAGAAATGCTAATGTCTGTGAATATAAAAATCAATAAAATACTTTGAAATCTAAAGACAGAACTTCCTATGTTCTGCAGTGCAACCATTCTAGACCCACATCTGATCTCAACTCACAATTTCTCTCTCTTCCTGTCTCCTGATGTCAATGCAGTGCGTGCTGGGATAGTGTCCTCTCTGGAAATAAAATTTTGACGCAGATCTAGGCTTTACCCAGAAGGCCTCATTTTGACCCGCACTGAAATTTAGAACGGGATTTCATGCATTGAAAATAAAGTCCCTCAAAGCAGCACTCTGCAACCCTTAAAGTTTTTTTGGGGTTTTGTTTTTAAATTAAAGCTTATTTAGTCATCAGTCCATGAAACGTTTTAGAAATATTCTAAAAATACAGTTTTCACGTTTTAGAAATATTCTTAAAATACAGTTTTCACTGTCAACATAGTACACAATAGCAATAATAAATCACACAAAATATTTATATCATAATTCCCTTATTGCTTTTCAAACTAGCCCTAGTGCAAAAGCTAAGTGACCAAAATTCATCTGACCGATTGACTGCATTGTTGAAGTGCAAATGCAAATTCCATATTTAAAAAAAAATAGGGGACATGAAAATCTACAACATTAAGTGATTTAGATAGGACAATCTTTATGTACAAAACCAAACGTTGCTGGCTCTTTACTTATACGCCTTCTCTAGTTCTTCACCATCTGGTCTCCTAATCCCACCCAGGTTTGAACCAAACTTGAATTCCTAAATTCGACTCATGCAGTACTTTGTCTGGTAGGTTACTCAGATACTGAAAAACTGTGCTGTCCTTACCTAATTTTTAATCCCTTTCACACTCATTTTTTCATTCACATATTCTGATCCAGCTTCCTTCTTAGCAGATATCCTGAACATCTTAAGACCTTTTGATCAATCTGATATTCCCTAATTCTGACAAACGACACCATGCCCATGGATCAGTTAGCGCTGTAGTACTCTGGGTGAATTTCCTCACCACCTTTGTTCCACCAGAAATATGTTTCCCTCAAATAGTAGACCACTTCTCTTGATTGAAATGTAATTTTTTGTGTGTATGCTGGCACGTGTCATGAAGTTAATCTCTGTCCATGCGTGAAGCATGTAGGACAGTATTTGCAGAGAGTCATGATTCGCTTCATTACATAGCTTTCTATACAGGACCAGTCGACCTATTATCCAAAGAAACCACGTAGGCTTCATACAAAGCTATTGCAGTTCTGTTTGCTTTGCATGCTTTAAGCAGACTAGCATAAGGGGTAAAGACATAAGTACGATCAAACCAACTCACCACTTAAACAACTTTCAGCTTCACATGCTAATGTAGTAATAGGACAGTTCATACTATTTGAAATCGCAGTGGGTCGCAATTTGGCGTACCTTGTGAATACTAATGAGGTAGTTCGCAAATTGTGACTCACAATGATTCAAAGCCATCACATCAAAGGTCGCCTTCGAGGGTCAGCATACCGCCATGTCTGTGATTGCTTTTGAATAAAGCAAACTTTATTTTATAATGCAGCATGAAAGAAAGAAAAAAACACACTGTATTTGAAGGAAAAGCTTTTGTTTGTTTGTTTAAGAGTTGGCATTGGTCCCCTGGACCACTGCCTATTCCCCAACAAACTTTTTTTTAATTTCAAAGGTGAAGGCTCCAATTGGAACCCCTTCCTATTTGCGGATGGGTTACCATTTCCTTTGAGGTATTGGTAAGTTCAATGTTTTGCCCCCAGATTTCAGTCGCAAAACATTGATACACAGCTTAACAATTTGGTATTTTTTGTAAGGGATGTCTATAAAATGCCTTTTCCACATACCGAAACGATATCCAATCACAGTCCCATTTTAGGAGTCAAAGAACTTTTGTGACTCCTAAAATGGGAATCATATATTTGAAACAGCATTTTAATAGTTACAAACGAATCGGAATGCTTGTGATCGTAAAATGCTTAGTCTATCTGGCCCCTAATTTGCTGTTTTAATCACAATATTTAACACTTATTTTTTTCTGTTATGTTCTTTTATGCTCTGTTCTAAGATACGTTATGGTCTGTATGTTATGTTTGCTTCATTACTTGTAAGTGGCCCCATGGTGCTGTAGTGGAACAAAATCGATGTGCAATGGCCACTTTTCATTGATTAAAAAGTCAGAGTGTGTGTATTTTGAGATGCTTATCTTCCAAGCAGATGTTTTTTGGCAGAGAATTCCATAAGGATGTGGCTTAAACCTATAAGAATGAATTGGCTTCCAACCTTGATGGACTGTCCATCCCAGCTACGTCGTAGAACAGAGGGAGCGCCTAGGGAAAAAAGTTAGCAGATTTCTCTCTGCTAAAACTAGGTCTGGTGTGGTAAAAGCCTCTGTGTACACTACAAAAGGCCTTGGATAAGCTACTGTACGGAGATACAAGATTTAGTGGCTGCCACAATTTGGGTGTCTAACATCAGGTCACCACTGATAAACCTACACAGATTTTTCGTGACTTCGGTGGGCTCAGTTCATTTTCCCAAAGAGGATGGCCAAAGTTTCAGGTTCTAATAGATAGAATAGACAATTATAGGTACAATCTCTAACTTAGAAAAAAGTGAGCTTTAGATGGTTAGTAGACATCGACCACATAACCACCAGCAGAGCCATGGACATTCTGGGCCATATGTATCAATGTTAGGTTTTGCGATTCTCAAATAGCGATTTTTTGCGAATCGCTATTTGAGAATCGCAAAGCGAGATGTATGTAGGATTTGCAAAAAAATTGCGAATCCTACATATTCCTTAATTGCGAATTGCAAATTGCGATTCGCAATTAAGGAAATCCTCCCATTCATTCTTATGGGCCTAGAGGCCCATAGGAATGAATGGGAAGACATTCTCAATTTGCGATTAGCAATTAGAGAATCGCAAATTGAGAATGCAATTTCAAGGATGCAAGGGTGTCAAAAGGACACCCTGTTGCACTCCTGAAATATGCATGGGTGTACATGTGGCGCACATACATGCCCTATGGGCATGTATGTGCGCCACATTGCACTTTGAAAATGCAAAAAGTGCATTTTTCAAAGAAATCGCATATTACCACCAACTTGAAGTTGGTGGTAATTTGCGATTCCTTAAGGCCAAATTGCACTTTTTTGTGCTTTTACATTGCATTTAAGGAATCGCAATTTGCGATTCCTTAAATGCATTTGCAAAATAGGGAATCGCAAATTTTGCAATTCCTTATTTTGCGAGGCAGTTTTTCATTCATACATACCACTAAGCCAAATTGCGATTGCAAACGCTGAAATTCGCAGAATTTCAGCGTTTGCGATCGCAATTGTGTTTGATACATATGGCCCTCTGTCTCTGGCAGCATCCATTAGGTTCTTGCTCAGGACTACCCAGTGTTATCAGTAAAGATAATCTGATCCTGGAATAAGTGAAGACCGATGGCCAGCAGTCTACAAGAAGGGGCAGGCAATAGAAGAGTCTGTTGTACTCCCCATGTGACCAGTCTTGGATATGATTCAAAAGGAGAAATTAATACATTCTCCAGGAAATTAGCTACAAATTGTAAGGCAGTGCCTTGGATTTCACATCCACAGGTACTGATGGGCTCAGAAGCAGCCGAGAGATCCAACCAGAGCATGACTCCCATGCTGAGGCAATCTGCTTCCATTTGCAAATCATCAAGCATCAAGAGAACAATGCATTTGTTGTTCATGCCCCGATTGAAGCTGACCTGAAAAAGATCAAGGGTATTGTATATCATCATCTTCTGTCGTTGTTGTGCTGGGACGGCACCTTATAACAGTTTTCTGGAAAAAGAAGCATAGATTAAGGCCCGCAGTAGGATCCAAAGTGTATATTTTCAGCAGAGGTTTAACATCTGCTGTGCTCAATTTGGCCAGAATGAGGCCTTGTACATAAAGAACCTCTAATAAGATGGTTTGGGACTGGTCAAGTGAAGTCGCAATAGGACTTACATATTTGTCAGACAAGGATCAGGGATGATCCTGAGCATTTGCCTTTGGCAAATGCAGAAATTCTTTGACCAGTAAAGGAGAAACAGTGGTGAGAGAGGACCAAGGTATAGAGTTGAATGGGTCACTTGGAATGTCAGTGCAGAGAAGTTAGTTGACTATTGTGAGAAAGAGGGTAGCTAAATTGTAACACTTATCAAGGGATGCGTGCACCTCAAAGGTTGCCACCTCGGACTGGAATTTTAATTAATTTACTGAACAGTTCTTTAGATATGGTATCTCAGAAATAAACTCACTGTGGCAAGGATTGAGTCAGTCACTTGCTCTTAGAATATTTGAACAGTATGATTTTGGACTTCTGAGGTGCTAACATTTCAAAAATGGATGGCAGGCCAAAGCCGAGCATGTTCCAGCACTTATTAGAATTAACAGAAGAGATGGGGCTGGGCCAGATGAGTGCCCAGGAGTTGTAACACTTCTTTTCATTTTATCTTTTTTATGGTGATGGCGGTTAGAGTTGGCACTGTAGGGAGTGGTGATTAAGAGGGATAAAAGGAATTATGTGATCAGGGGTGGGAGGGAAGCCTGTTCAGGTCTGGGCTGTTGAAAGACTAATCCAATATATTCTAGCCCAGTGGGTTGGTGAAGTTTTTAACATGATTATGTTGAATGCTGTCATGTCTTCAGTGAGTAACAATGTACAAGGTGGAGCTGTGTTTATATGGTTTTATATTTATGACTCCAAATAAAACTGGGTTATCATGAGCAAGCAACTGCTGGGCAACAGGGTCAAGGATGGAATTTAGCAGTGGTGAGCGGGTGTCAAGCAAAACAAAGCAATTAGTGTTTGTGTGGTGTTTTAGGGAGTCAATCAAAATGTGTGCAGCGTAGATCTGGGGCTTAGAGTTTGATGGAGTTTGAGTAACAAATTGACCGGCATCAATAGTGATGAACAGATTACGAAACAAGAATGTAAGGGAAGAATGAAGGCTACAGTTCTAGACACCTCACAGGTGTTATTTGAACATTCGCATAACATATATGTAGACATTGCTCAGTTCCGTATATTAACAATTTGACGTATGCAAGTGGCAACTCCTAACCAAAGGGCCTAGGTTCCAAGTTCACCAACTTAGCCGTAAGGCCACATTTTTGCCACACACTATCAGTCCTCTTCTTTGTCTGCAACAAGGTTACTTAGATAACGAATCCGGGAGCTTAAGATACTATAGAACGTAGCAGTTGATCTTCTTTTAAGCCTAAACTGGAGGGATAAGTCTGTCAAGCCCCTCAAATTATTCACTGTCGCCCTGTCCAACAGAGCCAGGAGTAAGATTTCATGAAGCACAGCCCCTTCCAGTGTACGGAGCCAAGATATGTAGAGGCTTATTTTATGCCCTCTGCATTGGGTGTTGTTTATTAGTATTGGGGGAGCTGCTCTATGGGATGCAGTTCCCAACGCTATTCAAATTATTTATTTTGCTTCAAAATAATCTGCCAGGTAAAATGACTGCTCAGGAAGCACAGATTATGTTAACAAAATGGAAGGTCCAAAGTGGATTATGGATGTTACATCAGGGATTGGACACAAAAACTGGGAGAACATCTCTGCTTCCTGTTGTTCCTGATCACGGGACCCGAAGCAATGTTTTGCTTGCCGCCAGTGGTGCTGGGACGATTTTCTGAGTGGGGGTGTTGCCATCAACCAGTGGTTAATTTGAGCTGGTGGTTTCCGGTGCTCGGCACCTGCTCTTAATTGTCAACAACGGTACTTATGACAGCTACCACCTGGTGGCACTGTTTGTGTAATTTAGAGATGAGCAGAACAACAGTTGTTTATTAGTTCAAAATACATTAAAATAACTAATACCTGCCGCCCAAGCCATTCTTATTTGGGGGCCTCGACCAGTCTGAATTGTCACACTGGTAGCAGTGCCATGGGTAGCAGTTGTGTTGGCACTGTCATTGGCAGTGCAGACAGGGGCAATGTGCAGTGCTAGCTGCAGGGGCCTCCTGACGAGGGCCCTGGCAATTTTTTAATGAATTAAGCACTGCCATCAACCTTACATCACTGAAGTCACTGGGCTCCAAGCATTACACAAATAACAAGTGTAGCTAATGAGCCACGCCCATTCAGCAGGAGATTGATAGTGGAAAAGTATGTGTTCAGTTATGCATCATGGAGCATTCTGTTTCGATTATATGACAAAAGTATGGAGTGATATGTCCTGCCACTTGCTAAGAGCACATTTTCCACTGAAATGGTCCTTATATTTGCATTAGGCATTTAGTTTTACTGCTAAACAAATATGAGGCACAATCGATAACATGGAAATTGGGTTTCAGAGCATATTTATCATTTTTGCATCACAAAATTAAAATATTCGGATTTGGATCCTATTAAAATCTTTGTTTTTATTGCTGTTTAGAATTTTTTTTAAACGGAACGTCTCATTTGTTCTTCCCTTGCTGCTGAAATATATTGCGAAATATTTGCACAGTTCATTGCAAGTATTTAAATGTTGTTGTGTGCTAGAAAACATATGATATTGTACAGCTTTTCCATCCAGGCTCCATGTACCCCAGCAAGCAAGTCACGTGGTTCACATTTCCCTCACCTTATAGTTAGTGAAAAAATCACAAAGAGCAAACTCAATGTTAAATCAATGAGAAGCAGTTTGTCAGACTTTGCCTGACATTTGACCTCTGTCTTTGAACAGACAACAAATGAGTGTGGTAAACAAACTCTGAAGGTCTCGTTATGTCTCATTCTCCTGTATTGCTGCACCATTATCTGGGGGTGCTGCAGCACCTGCCGCACCCCTGCTTCCAGCGCCCCTGCTTACCTCTGCCTGAGATGTCGCTATGATAGCCTGTCAGATAGAATAGACTGGATCAGCGTATTGAGGGTGATGGGAGGCGCAAGGGAACAAGTACCATGGAAGAATTATATTTGCATATGCTTCAGATAACAAAGATGGTTGCCAGGGCCCTTCTGGGCCTTTTCGCTGGGAGGAGAAGAGGATAGAATTTTTCAAGTCAATATAGTTTTCAAAGTGGGCGGCGGCTGTTTCTTCTAGTATCATGGAGAGGAAGGAAATATTTAATCATGGGGTAGATAGTTGTGCAAAAGGTCAAATAAGACTTTGGGGCATATTTACAAGGAAATGTCGGAGCGCGGATCTACACCACATTTGGCAGCGCTGTGCTCTGATGTTTCCAAAACGCAGGGAGGCGCCGTATTTACAACAATAAAGGCGCACCTCTGTGTTTTCCCGAGCACTGGCACTAAAATTAGCTGCCTAGCGCCAACGCAGGCACCCTTGTACCATAGTGTAAGGGTGCCTGCATTTCAGGGAATGATTGTTTATGTGCAGGAAGGTGCCCCTTCCTGCACATAAACAATCATTAATGGTGTTTTGCTGTCAGCACACATAGAAAAAGGAAAAACGAGGAGAAATAAAAGTATTTCGCCTTGTTGCGCCATTCTAACGCCTGCTATTGCATGGCGCTAGTTTTTGGTGCTGGCTCAGATTTACACATCCTTGTAAATCTGGGGCAATGTCAAAATGCAATGGGTTTTGCGGTGAAACGCCCACCGCAACACCCATTGCACACCCCTTTCACACAAAGTGATGCTAGTAAAGGGATTGTAGTTACAAGGCGGTGTTATGACACTCAAAGTGGCTTAGTGCCGCTTTGTAAATATGGAGAAAATCGCTAAAAGTGACGTTCTGGTGGCGCTTTCCCCTTGTAAATATACCCCTTTATCTAAGAGACAGGTGTTCAGACTTTTTTTTTAATCTTTTGGGGTTTATTCCTTCATTGTAGAAATAGTTTGGATGTAGCAAGTGACTGATGTCTTTATTGTGTTAAAACTGAATTATAAAATCAACTTCGAATGCAGAGGAAGGAGATTGCAGGGTGACGGGAGGTGCTACAAAGTGCACACGGTTGAGGCTGATGTTCTGTCATGATTGTGTGAATATATCTTGGCACCACCCATTCCAGAGTTTCTTTGGATGGTGGCATATTTTAGGCACAGCTTGGGAATATTTTACGAAACTGGCCTTCTTAAAGGCATTGTAGCCAAGTTTCTGATGTTGTTATTGTATGAATTTAAGGTCAGTAACACAGTTATCTATATGTGGCAAATGTGAATGAGAATTCACTCACGGCAGAGATCTATATGTAGCTTGAGTTGCTTGTGGTTTGTGGGCTTGAAAGGGTATTTTGGTGGCCCTTAGGTGTGGTTAATGGATGTCTGGTGTGCTTATTTGAATAGTGATGAGGGGGTTTCCTAAGGACATTGTGGGTAGAAAGATGGTGTATGGTGCTGTCTGGGAGGGGTGACCCGGAAGGGTAGAGGAAGTGGAGCATGAAAGAGAAGTAGTGCCTGTATTTGCCGGCATATGCAATGCTTGACTACTTGCAGAGGTGACGGCTCGCAGTGAGAGTGCTGCGGGGCGGGGGAGGGGCAGGGTGGGGGGGTAGTGAAGTCGGACATACGACGGCTAAAATACTTACTTTACTCCTGGCCGTCGTATGTCCGACTTCACTACCCCCCACCCTGCCCCTCCCCCGCCCCATCACCCCGCAGCACTCCCACTGCGAGCCGCCACTGACTACTTGAATTTGTTCATTGGGTCCATTGGTGAGTTATGGGATGGGCCACTCACTGCAGGTTGAGGCAGGAGATAATGATTTTGCTCTTTGCCTCTAGCCCTAGAGTGCAGAGGCTGAGGGTTAATTTTATTTTGCAGTTTTTTATAGCGCAAACTTGGCCCAAGGGCATTGTAGCGCTTTATATGAGCCCCATTTACATTACACGGGGAGATTTGGCAGAATCTCAGGTTGCTGAGCCGACTCTGGGACTTGTGCCTGATTCCCCAGTTCCAAAGGCTGCAGCTCTGGCCATAAGCCACATCCCTCACATGTGTGTAGACATTTTTCTGTAAAAGCAATAGAATATCCAGCTCTTCGCATTGATGCTGAATTTACTCAGACATGATGTAAACACGCTCTATGAAAAGAAAAGAAAGTAAATATTTCAAGCTGGTGGGGTGGTTTGCAGAAGATGTCATGCCGCAAGCAATCGCCTATTTATTCACTGGACATCACCATGATTTACTTTTAACCTAATTGTGATAAAGAGTCAGCCCTTTCATTTCACATTTTTTTCTGATTTCTTGTTGTTGAAACAGGTTAAGAGGAAATTCTCTCACATCAGAAGAAACCGAAATATTTTCCAACCTGAATACACGGCTGTTGTTTTAAAAGAAATTCAGAACTCAGCTGCCTGCTCAACAAAACACCCAGTGTTACTACTTCAAACCACAGGAACAATAACCACTCTACAGAGATATGTCCCCTTTGTGTTTTTTTCTTCATGAAGACAATTCAGCAAAAGCTCAGTTTAGTTGCCAATCAAATGTGCCCGTGTAAAACAAAACATACTGTAACCTTGAAGGCAAAAGTGTCATTAATAATAAAATTACTTTTCAGATACCTTTTTTAATGGAACTGATGAGTGTTCTTTTGTCTGCAATGAACACTGAAGGTTGTGTGAAATGTTATCCGTGCTGTGCTTACCTCTGTATTTAATCTAGGTTAGTCTGTCCAGTTCTAAAACGGTCGAGCTGTTTACTTCCGTGCAGAGGGACTGCAGCCATGTTGTCTGCATGTTGCCATTAGAGTGTGAACTCCAGAAGCTGTGCCCTGGTTGTACTGAAATTCTGTTGTTTTTACCCCACGTCTGTAATCGTATTTATATAGATCTTACTACCCCTGTCGAGGCGTGTGTAGGGGTGCTCCTGGATAGGCTGAAGCACAGTCAGCCCTCAGATTGGGTGTTAATGAGGGACTGCAGCCCAACGGACAAGGGCAGTGTCATGAAACGTTCTGAAAGGAGTGTCCAGCTTTGGCCCAGGAGGGCTGTGTTGGTATCATTGTTAATTAGCACTCGAATGGTGATTCCCATTCTTGGCCTGGTATATGCTGTCCACTAATTAAAGTGGGCACCTTGTACCAGTCCAAACAACCCTTATGGTGATTTAAGAGGTCAAAGATAACCTTAGAAAGCTATCCAAGTGGTAGCTGTGGAGAGCAGCCTTCAGGCTTAGTCTTGAAGGAATGTTAAGCAGCTTGTTTTACCAGAATGCAACCTTATAGTATTGGTTAAATGAAAGGAGAACCACACAGTAGTTATAAAAATATGTATTTATTGATATAACACTCTTTAAGCATGACACAGTATCTTCTACACGAAGATACTTATAAAGCACACAATACTACAGCACAGAAACAATCGTAAGTAGCACTAATACACAGTGGGCTCCAGGGGGAGACCAAACCATATACTAAAATAGTGGTATAAGAACCACGACTCGAGTCAAGACAGGGTCTAGAGGATGTAGAATCGATGGGACCCCAAGGAACAACCCAAGGTGAGTAAGTGGGGACCCCACGGAGGATGGGTGCAGTGTGGGAACACGACCGTGTGCGCCGTACAATTCTATGGGAGAGTCGCGGTGGACGTTTTAAAGTTTAAGGACCCTTCTAAGTGGACTTTGAAGAAACCCCGTGGAACTTAGGAGGTTGGAGAGCCACCGCACCCATGGATACCGTAGTACCAAAGTTACCTATCCCTAGGAAGCCGGGTGCATAGGTCTGAAGTGGCGTCGGAATCCGCCATCGATCTCTATGGAGGACTTCGAAGAAGAGCCACTGCTGGGAAGAAGAAAAGTGTCAGTCGGAATCACAAAGTGGATTCTTGATGAAGAGTACCTGAAAGCAGAGGGGACAGAGTCTGGGTCACTCAGGAGTGACCAGGGGCTCGGTAGATGAATGCCCACCGATGTCGGGTGCTTCAGGTGCGTTGAGGGGGTTCTTGACTCTGCAGCCACCGGGACCAGGAGATGTCGAGGACAACCAGGAGCCTGATATGAGCTGTCCCACAAAGGATGTCGAGTGCTGAGGGGTCGGTGTCTGGCTGGAGCACCAACAAGCCTTGGCAGTGGCAACCCACGAAGATGGACAAGAAAGGTTACGGTTCGGACCAGCAAGGTCCAGGAGACTCACTAAACACAGGGGAATCAGGGCAAGCCTGGAGCAACCAGGGGAGCCCAAGAAAAGCAGTGTTGACCCTCAAGAGGACTCACAGGCTGGAGGCACAGGAGTCGCGAGGGGACCTCGAGCAGTTTCACAAAGCAGCAGCCCACGGAGCACTCGGTGCGAGGAGGCTGGAGTTCTTTGTAGGATATGGTGCCAGAGGTTGGGGCTACTCGAAGCCCAGTGCACTTGTTTTGGAAATGCCAACAAGCATATGCACTGACTGACTGACTGATATGCACTTGCAAAAGTATGTGGTGCACAGGGGTACAGGTATTGCAGCCCCTCGAGGGATTCTGACCTCAAACTAGGTGAGAGAGCAGCTCGGACCTCGGGGGACTTGGAAACCCACCTCCTGTGTTGCTGGACCTTTTGGAGTCCGTAGGAGCTCAGAAGCAGTAGACCGGTCAATCGTGATGTGGTGCTTGCGGTTGCAGGGGAGTGACTCCTTCACTCCAAGGGAGATATCTTTGGTTGTCCTTGATGCTCCACAGGTCCTGCATGGAGCCTGTATGGTGCACAGGCACAGACGATGCTTCAGACTGAGAGGGAGACGAAGTCTGGCCCAAACGAAGTCCAGCGAAGTGTAGAGTGTCCAGACGGTCGAAGTTCAGTGGTTTCTGGTTCAGAATCTTGTCCACATCGAATCTAGGGTCCTACAGCCAGGTAAGTCCTTTTGAACCCACGGGAGAGGGTTGGACAGACTCAGGGGACCCTCCCTGGGGAGGGTCTGGACAGTGGGGAAGTTACTCCCATGTCCTTTGTCCAGTTTCGCGCCAGAGCAGGAGCCAATGGCTCCCAGGACTGGTTTAAACTGGACTATGCACAGAGACACCAAATGTGCCCCTCATGCAGACTTTAGGTCGCTGGCAAGCGCACCCACCAAGGCCTATTACACTAAATCCTGTCTGGGAGGTGGTCACACCTCCCTGTGACAGGATGTCTATTGTTCTGCCTTCCCCTGCTCGAGCTTGGCTCAGCAGCAGGAGGGCAGAAATGTGTCTCTGGTCGGCAGCAACCCTTTTGGTCTGCCCGGTACTAGAAGGCTGGTATCGGGAACACCAGGGACCTCACAAAGCTCGTTTCTGAGGGGTGAAATCATACCTCGCACACCGGTTACCGGTGTGGGGGTATGATTCCACAATGTTTGACACCAAACACGATAGGGTTACTTTCAGCCGTTTTAGAGTTGGTCATCACACGGTCGCATAATGCCACTCTATATGTTGTAAATGGCTGCAGCACTAACAACCCGGGAGAATGGACTCCGTAGGCTGCAGGGGTGTCCTGCTCATGCAGTGGCACCCTCTCACTCAGAACCAAGCACCCTGCCTTCAGGATTGTCAAGGCCTGTTATAGGGGTGACTTATAGGTTTTAAGTGTAGAGACCCTTAGATATAGTAAACCTATATCTAAAGTAAGTGGTGCATGCACCATCTTACCCGGGCTGCAATGGCAGACCTGTAGTTCCATTTTGCATGACCTCTCATGGGTGGCATAATACATGCTTCAGCCCATAGGAGGCCTCTGGGGTACCTATTCCCTGGGTACATGGGTACCATATACTAGGGACTGACAAGGGTACCCCAGTATCCAATCTGGAGTGTACCTAAGTACATAACATAACAGTTTAGGGAGAAAGCAGATAGACTGGGGTCCTGATTAGCAGACTCCCAGTCAGACTAGTCAAAAACCAGCACAGCACCAGGCAAAAAGTGGGGGTAACTATGCAGAAAGATCCTACCTTCCTACAAACAGGAAGTCGTAAAAGCTCCTGCCTCATTAATATGTATGAGGCAAGAAATATTTTGCATGACCCTCTGGTACTGCAGGAGTCTAGGCCAGGCCTACAAGGGGAAGCAGACCTCTATCCATACATTCCCATTTCCTGCATATTGATTTTTTTTTTATAACAGCCATTGCTTCTTAAAAGGACAAGGGGAAGCTTTCAAAAAAATGTTGGCATGCTCAAGACATCTCGATGGTGGTGCGGCAAGCGTGCAGTGATCCTCTTGACCATGGGCTGCTCACACCTAGGTCTCCCATCACCAATCACAAGGTAGAATCAGACCTAGGGGGACAGCTTCTACTTTGTGATTGGGTTAACACCTCAATATAGTATGTCAGTAACCTGTTGACTGTTTGCTACAACACTTGCCGTCACAGAGCATTGGTAAATATCATTGTGACCAGGGTCGGATTGAGAACAAAATTAGGCCTGGGCACCGAAAGAAAAAGTGGCCTACATTTGAGGATTGACCTTTCATGACACATTGCTTGGTATCAGGAGTAATTTTGGGAGAAATCTCTGATAAATTAAGCTTTCTAAACTTGTGGGGTCAGTATCATTGGCCAAGACTAGACACACCATTATTCCACTGCAAGTTACCCACAGGTCTCCTCACCTAATCTTCAGGCCTATACATTTCTCTATTTTGGGTGCCTGAATTTGTTAGTCGCCTATTGGTCCCTTAGTCTGTGCCCTCCCCCACCACCCCAAAGATCCCTGAATATCCTGTATTATATCAGGCCATGAGTTAGAGAACCATGCACATCCTTTGTGTCTGGAGGCTTCTGTTCATCCTCAAGGACCAGGGGTCTTCCTCTTTTGGTTGTCACTCACAAGCCTCTCTGCAAGCAATATCTGTGGGAATTGCATACATCTTCGTACTTGATGTGTTTTGTATTGTTGGTAGAGACTTGATTTGAATCTGGAAAAGCTGCAGGAATTCACTCCAAATGCCTTTCTTTCTCTCTGTCTCTATACCCCTTTCTTACTTACTGTGTACACCTCTCTCATTTTCCCTATCACTTTTTGCCCCTCTCTCTAGTTCTTTCTTTATCTCTCATACTCTACTTCTTTTCCTCTTCTTGGTGTCCCTCATTCTACCTATGTGCTTCGCTCAGTCTCTCACATTTCCCCTCTCTCTTTTCCTATCTTTCTCTCTGTCTACAAATCCCCCTCTCTCTCCCACTCCTGTGTCCCCTGTGGGCTCTTTCTTCAGTTATGTGTATATCTCTCATGTCCTTATTCCTCCTGTCATTTTGTTTCTCTCCATGAAGTTTTATTTCATTTCGATGTCTTGCAAGCCTTCCCTTTTTCTCCTGTCTTGCTCTCTCCTGTCAGACTCTTTCACGTCCCACTGCCCCCTGAATTTCTTTGTACTATACCTAATGTTATATTCCTATGTGTCCCCTTTATTACTTTGCTGCAGACGGTAATGGAAAGTCAGTTTAAACCAAAGGAGAATTCACATGTGGAATTTCCTTTACCATTCCATCCCTCTGATGAAAGAAATTCCACTGGTGGACTGTAATCTGTGTTTAGCACTACCTCCTGGAATGCCAACAACCTCTAAACTAAGCCCTAGACTGAGGGAGAGAATTAGGATAGTGCATGTCAAGTAGTAACCATCCTTCCTTTTTTCTCATAGAACAGGAAATGTTGGACTCCCTTTTCTGCCTTCCACTTCTCTCCATCGTTCCTTTGTCATTCACTTTGTTTTTTGTAGTTTTAAATAGCGCAAACTCTGCCAGAGGTATTGGAGCGCTTTACATGGGCACATTCATTTTTTTTAGGCACGGGGAGATTAGGTAATTTGCCTAGAACACAGGATGTTGAACCAAAGCTGAGACTCAAACCTAGGTCCCCAGTCCAAAATCGGCAGCTCTGGCCTTTACACACCACATTGTCTACCACTTTCCTGTCTCCCTCTTCTCCACTTTCGCTTTCCAGTTTTCTCTCTACCTTTAACAATTTCTGTCCTTCTCTCCATTGTCTTCACTAACTTCTTCTCCCTAATCTCTTCCCCTCAATCCCTCCATCTGTCTCCATCTCTAGGAATCATGCTCTCTTCTCTACCTTTCCTTTCTTCCTTACTTGATTTCCTTTTATTGTTCCCATATTTTTGTCATTCTTCTCCACTCTGCTACCTCAGTTCTCCTTGTGTCACTCTTCGCATTGCTCTCCTCACTCAATCCATTTTGTTACTGCCCTGTGTATTTTCCCTTCCCTTTGTCGTTTTGGTACAGCATTAATGTTTTTCATGGTAATGTTTTTAAGAAAAAATTATGTGTTGTCAAAAACTTTTTCTTTTTGCTTATTTTGGTTGTTAGCGTTATTTTTTATTTTTGCTCAGTGGTGAACCGGAGTCCCCTCTCAGTTTTTAAGATGACAAGATGGCAGTGGGCACCTGTGACTCATCTGTCTGCTGCTGGGGACAAAGGCCTCTTAGATGTCCACCACACATAATCGGTCTCCCTGCACAGGCCCCTTTCACCCCAACCCGAGATAACAATAGTGCTAGCTGTGACAGGCAAAAAGAGCACAGCCACTCCCAGTGGCCTCACTGTCACACTGAGAGACCCACCACATGCTGTGTCTGTCCAGCTTGGCCCATTGTCCTACTGCGCAAGACAATGAGCCAGCCATTTGCTGTAATTGGTTATAATGAGCTCCGATCTTCACTCAAAGGCTACAGCAGCCTTTAAGGGTCAAGCGCCAGCGGCCAAACCAGCCCAGGAAAACGTGATTTTATCTATAGCTCAAAAAACCGGCCAACCAACTAGATGGCCTTTGCCTCAGGCCCCACGGGCAATGGGCGATTGCCCGCCCTGCCAGACTAGTTGCCGCCAGTGGTGGTCCCTGCGGCGGACGTGTGTAAGGGGGTGGGTGGGGGGGGGGGGGGGGGTGCAGGCAACGCCGCAGGTAAGAGCGGGGGCGGGGGCTCCGCTCCGCAGAAATATGTCCCTCCACCCCTCCTTGCTCCGCCACTGCTGTGCCTCACTATAAGAAGTAAAGTACCCCCTTTAGGCCCTCTCCTCTTTGCCATTCGGAGTCAGTCCAAGAGGGATTTTGCTAGTCTCAAAAACGTTTTCAATTTATAGAAATCTTTTAGTACACCGTAATTTGGGATTTTTCAGTCTAAGAACCTGTGATTTTGTGAATTGTGTTTTGTGACCACAAAAGCACTTCGCAAATTGTCCCTCGGTGTTGATGTGTTGTTGAACCGGTATGTTGTGCTCTGACCTGTCAGTGATTTACATTTTTACAATTGATTCATTCAGTTACTTTTGCTAACACTGGGGTTGAAAGGAGAAATCGAGAATTCATTCTTCTACACATCAAGGTTAAGTGACAGTTTCAAGTTTTTAAAGCCAGGCACTCTATAGTATTGAATTCTGTGTGCCTCCTTCCAACATGGTACATTGTGTCTATAATCTTCAGAGGAGAACCTCAAAGAAAATAATTTGCTGCTTCTTTGTACATAGCGCCCTCTTGTGGATACGTGCAGAACACCATGTCTGTTTCAGATAATTTCTGAAAGAGGTACGAACTTGATGATTGACGAACGTTCGATTGTGTTGCTAATAGAAGTATTTGTCTTTTCAGAATTTTGGAAACGACACTTTTGAAGTCAAGCACAAGCTTAATGAAATTTATGCTACCGATTGCTGGAAATGTTATTTATAGTGTATGGTTCTGATCGTGGGACCTCTTCCCCCTCCATGTATAGCGCGCATCACAATCTGGGGGAATGCTCTGGACATAAAATGTAAAATGTGCCTTTCTTTGGAAGGTAATCCTGTAATCGCAAGATCCTTTTTACACAGTATGCCGCGCAGCAGTTTTTGGATTTAATATTCTTGTAAACTAGGTAAGCACTGAACAAATTATATATTGCAGTGCCCATATTCCTTCAGCAGTTGTAAAATTGTTCTGCTGCCAACATACGGAATATAATAAGGCGAGTTGTACAGTTGTGCGATTGATAAATTACTTAATTGACATTTGTAATGTGCGGTTCTGCACTTGGTATGGGCGCCAAGTGCTGTTGGGAATGTGCATTTTCGCACCTCTTTGGATGATGTGAAGTGATTTTTTGTTACATTTCGTGAAAATTACTCGGATTGTAGCAAAGTGTACTTGTAAGTATATCAAGTGAAACCCAAATACGCGAATTTACCTCATATTCAAAAGTCATGGGAATACCAATTTGTTCCAGAAGAAAATGTCTCCCTGGGACATTTTCTATTTAAATCAGTTTCATGGGTACTAAAATGCGGTGAAATTTCCCAAATTCAGGTAACATGAATTTCACAAATCCCACAAGAGGTTATAGGAGAAAAAAAATCACCTAGGTCTAGTAACAGATAAAAAAGAGAGCAGATAAAAAATTGAGCAGGGACCATGCACCCATTCTTTTTTTTAATTTTTTTTAATAAACCATCTTTTTCGATTTTTCCAATCTGAAAATAAAGGATACACTGCAGCAAAGAAAAAGGATTGCAAATAGATTACCCGTCACACTGTGCATTGCAACAAAGACTCCAAACCATAGTGGTTCCACATTTGTCCTAGATTTTACGAAACATTTGGTGACACCCTGTTTGGTGCACCAGTCCATGGCAGCAAGCCAAGTCAATCAATCAATCAACCATTGGTAGAGCACTGCTTATCACCCGTGAGGGTATCCAGGCACAGGGGGGGAGCTGCTGCTGGGAGTTGTCAAACATCCAGGTTTTTAGGCCATCTCTGAACTTCTGTAGGATGGGTGCAGTCCGGAGGTAGAGTTGGAGGCCATTACAGGTCTTTGCAGCCAGGTAGGAGAAGGTGCGGGCATCGCTTCTGCTTTTGTGGAAGGGGGGGTTGTGGACGAGGGAGAGGGAGGTGGAGCATAGTTGTCTGCCGGTTTGGCTGAAGTTCAGTCTGCGATTGAGGTAGGCTGGTCCTTTGATGTGCAGGGCCTTGTAGGCACGGGTCAGCAGTTTGAACTAGCAAATTTTTTGGACGGGGAGCCAGTGGAGCGCTCTGAGGTGGGGGGGGGGTGATGTGGGCTCTTTTTGGGAGGTCGAGGATGAGCCTGGCTGTAGCATTTTGGATGGTTTGCAGTCTGCTCCGTAGTTGTGAGGTGATGCCCACATAGAGGGAGTGTCCGTAGTCCAGGCGGCTAGTGATGAGGGCTTGGGTGATGGAGCATCTGGTGTTGATGGGCAGCCATTTGAATGTTTTCTGGAGCATGCGAAGGGTGAGGAAGCAGGCTGAGGAGACATTGTTTATCTGCTTCTTCATGGTGAGTTTGTTGTCGAGTATGATGCCGAGGTTTCTGGCATGGTCTGTGGGAGTGGGCGAGGGGCCCAGTTCCGCTGGCCACCAGGTGTAGTCCCATGGGGAGGTGTTGCTCCCGAAGATGAGTACCTTTGTTTTGTCGGTGTTGAGTTTGAGGCATTTGTTTTGCATCCAACTGGCTATGCTGGTCATGCACCTGTGGAAATTGGTTTTGGTGTTAGTTGGGTTTGAGTATGGGGAGAGGATGAGCTGAGTGTTGTCAGCGTATGATATGATGTTCATACCATAGGATTTGACCAGCGTGACCAGGGGGTGCTTGTATGTGTTTAACAGGGTTGGACTCAGTGAGGACCCTTGTGGAATGCCGTAGATAATGTTCTTTGGGCCTGAGGTGTAAGGCGGGAGGCAGATGCTCTGGGTTCTTACAGTGAGAAAGGAAGCAATCCATTTAAGGGCATTTCCTTGGATCCCCATTTGATGGAGTCCAGGTAGGAGGGTGTAGTGTGACATGGTGTCGAAGGCTGCGGAGAGGTCGAGTAGGATCAGGACTGTGGTCTCTCCCTGGTCTAGGAGAGATTGGATGTCATCTGTGGCTGCGATTAGGGTGGTTTCTGTGCTGTGATTAGTGCGGAATCCCAATTGGGATGGATCCAGGAGGTTGTTGATCTCTAGGTGGTTGGAGAGTTGGCTGTTTATTGCTTTCTCCAGGACTTTAGCCAGGAACAGGAGCAGGGAGATGGGCTGGTAGTTCTTGAGTTCTTCTGGGTCAGCAGTAGGTTTTTTTAGCAGAGTTTTTACTTCTGCGTGTTTCCATCCTTCTGGGAAGGAGGCAGAGGTGAGTGATGGATGAGTTGATGATGGTGGTGATCCGGCGCCAATACTACCTATTGATCGGGGATCAATACACAACAAATCACTTCAATGGCCCATACACATTCAATTTTTCACAAAAAAGGCCCCGGGTCCAGAATACTAGGGAGGTCCAAAACGCGGATGAAGAGATAAAAGTGACAGGGCGGGGATATCCTCTTTAAGGACAGTTCCCTCACACACCAAAGGTGTCATGCTTCATCATAGGGTACCTCCTCGCGTGAGGAACCTAGTCCTCACGCGGGCTGCAACCCCCTCTCTAGCGATGGGAGGAGCTCAGGGATGTTTTGGTTTAGGCGGTCGGGTGTACTAAAACCCTATGAGAGATGTGTGGATTACAAAAAATGCAGTGCTATAATAAAGGTGAATTAAAACTGTGAAATTCAAGATCGCTATGTACTTTTCAGACCAACATGTTTCAGCCTAACAGACCTAGTATAGTGTCATGGCTTTCTTCAGGGTCAAGTGTAGCTACTGCAATACAAATGAATATATATACAAGTGTGATACATGAAAAACAAAAAGTGTAGCTATGTCATACTGAACCAGAGAATCATTCATTGTTCAGTACGTTGACATGTGCTCTGTGTCAAAGACAGAAATAAAGGTCATGTCATATATATACACACGGACACATACATATACGTGCAAACATATTATCACACGTATAGTGATAATAGATTTAGTGATAATATGTTTGCACGTATATGTATGTGTCTGTGTGTATATATATGACATGACCTTTATTTCTGTCTTTGACACAGGGCACATGTCGAACGTACTGAACAATGAATGATTCTCTGGTTCAGTATGACATAGCTACACTTTTTGTTTTTCATGTATCACACTTGTATATATATTCATTTGTATTGCAGTAGCTACACTTTTGACCCTGAAGAAAGCCATGACACTATACTAGGTCTGTTAGGCTGAAACATGTTGGTCTGAAAAGTACATAGCGGTCTTGAATTTTGACCCCTGTGTTTACAAGCTTTTCCTGCTTTTTAATCCTGACACCGGGTAGCGTTATTAAATCTGCATGAGAGCTAACCCCGTAGCCAGTTTTAATTCACCTTTATTATAGCACTGCATTTTTTGTAATCACACACATCTCTCATAGGGTTTTAGTACACCCGACCGCCTAAACCAAAACATCCCTGAGCTCCTCCTCGCTAGAGAGGGGTTGTAGCCAGCGTGAGGACTAGGTTCCTCACGCGAGGAGGTACCCCTATGATGAAGCATGACACCTTTGGTGTGTGAGGGGAACTGTCCTTAAAGAGGGATATCCCCCGCCCTGTCACTTTTATCTCTTCATCCGCGTTTTGGACCTCCCTAGTATTCTGGACCCGGGGCCTTTTTTGTGAAAAATTATATATTGGTGGGGAGTCGGTTCCCGTTGGTCCTTAAACTCCTCTAGCCCTCTGTGTGATTTACCATACACATTCAACCCAGAAATCCCTGATTGCGCCGGGGGTCAATTTGTTTCGAAAGTTCGTTCGTGTTGGTTAAATCATTTCTTAACTATCTATATGATTTATCAACTTTTCTTCTATTTGATCGATGGATCAATTAGTTGAATAGTTGATGGTAATGATGTAGACAAATTTTTCTAAACATTTATTCAATAAACTTCTGACACTTGGTAAGATTAATATGTAAGTTTTATCTCAAATTCAAAGTAAGAATACTCAGAATGTTCAGGTCACAATTACATAAACACCAAATCTCATGAAAGAAATTATTTTCTATTGATTACAGACTTCATATTCAATGACAATATGCAATGGAGTGGATAGGGTAAGAGACATCAGGGTTCAGCATAAATGAATAAGCCAAACAATATATATATATATATATATATTAATACCTAACAGAAAGATAGATGAAGAGACAATAGATTCATCTAGAAATATACATAACCATTCATTGTTGATGGAGTGGATAGGTGGAGAGACAAAGGTTCAAACCAAATACATTAATGCTAAGAAAATTTAAGAGGACACCTAAGCTACATACGAACCTATCGGTCAGTTGGGAAATGGAGAAGACCACCCCTGGTCCCAAGGGATGACCTAGATTCCCCAAAGGATAATCAGGAATACACAGAGATTCAGGACAGGTACAGGACAAAATGGGACAGCTAGGCCTCTCAGGAAACCCGACGAACAGCGGCGTATCTCCCTCTTCTCTCTCCTAGCAGCAGTCCCCTTCTACTCCAAACCCCGCCCCTAAAGTCCCAAATATATAGTCTAAATTGACAAGTTCATCCCTTAAAATGTTGCATTTACGCTCTAACTCGCACTGTGATTGGTGGGCAGGGGAGGAGGTACTGTCACACCACCATGGTTTCACACTTTATTCAACCACCTTATTGTTATACTGGTTCCCATGATCTGAATCTCACTTTTTTCTTATGTCCACACATTAGTTACAAATGTATATTTTTTTATTAATAAAATACAGTTCTTTTGCTGAGGACATCTCCGGTCCCACGCTCATGTACAGTAGTTGGCAGGCGATGCACGCACTGGCCTTCACTCCTTTATGTCATCTTCATTGCACGGCACAACCTTCTGTCCTCATGGCAGAACAAACTCGCTCCTAGCAATCTCTCCTCCCACCATTGCCAAGTCAAAATTAAAATGGAGTCTTCATTCAGCACACTAAAGTGGATAGAAATGAACATTTATTAATTATATGGTAATGAAACCTTCACTGTTTACCTCCCACCATCCACTATTCCCCGTTAATGTTACCTAGCATTTGCCAAATGCAAGCAAGCAGCATTAATCATTACTTTAGAAGCAAAATGCGACATGCAAACACTGAAGCACTTGCGGCCTACTCATGCAATTTCTCGTTTCTTCAAGAACACATCAATTATTACAATACAATGTGATTACGGGTTAGTTTTAAAGCATGCACAAAGCAATTCCCCTGTGTTTATGTGGGTGCACGTTAGACTTACTACGTCTACTTACTGTTAGTATGAATTATGGGGATACATGATCCGAGCAGGTTTCATTCTTGAGAAACCCTGCTCCATCAATTCCCCCTCTGATGTCTTTTGAAAGCCATCATAAAATACCTACCATACCGAGTACCAACTTTCATTTTTAAAAAGAAAAATTTTTAAACTCTGTATTCTTCCCTCTTTTATGACTCTTATTTAAATCTTTCATTAAATCATAATATTCTTGATTAATTTCTTCTAACTCTATTTCTTCTCTCTTTCTTTTTCTTGTTCTTCGTTCCTTCCTTGTTTCTGTCACTTCTCCTTTTCTACCTTTGCACTTACAACATTTGTATGTTGTTATTATCATCAAGGCTATTATTGCTATAGAAATTATTGGAATTATTATCCTGCCTAATAAACTACTTCCAAAGGTAGAAATCCATTTACCCACGGAGGAGAAACCCTTACCAAGTTTCTCCCATACACCGTCAACCTCCAGTTGGGTCAAATCTGTATGTAAATTTGTAATATTCTTTATGTACCCTTCTATTCCTTTACTCTTATCAGGAATGTAAGTGCAACAATGTTGGACTTTTAACATTCCACAGACTCCACCCTCTTTTGCCAATAATATATCAAGGGCAAGTCGATTTTGCAAAACCATTGATCTAATTGCAACCATCTCAGTGTCAATCATCAAGAACCCACCAGCAGTATCTGTGGACAATCGGTCAACCACTGTGGATAATTTCCGAATTTTGTGTGAATTCAGAACGACTCCAACTGAGGGTATTAGTGCACTAAAGATATCACCCACTATTTCTGAAAAACTTGCTCTTTTGTTACGTTTTAGTCCTTGCTCGACTTCATTCAGTTTGTGTTTACTTCGATCCATATTGTAGACTTTAGGAAAGACAATAGCAAAATAGCAACTTCCATACCAGTGTGCAGGCAACCTATAATATGCTTTCTTGCCACACACATAGTAAATCCCAGGAAACACAGGATCTGTCCCACCTTTCAATCCCCAACCTCCAGTTATTTGAAAGGTATGCTCACATTCACTAGAACCTATAAAGTAGTTATTATAGTTAGTTTTAGTTCTAAACAGACAAATCTTTCCGTTCCGTGACCAGTCTATTGACATTGCAGCATAGTTCTCGCCTTTTTCATATTTTCCTTCTCTAAAATCCCATGGAGGTATTCGGGACTTTTGTTCAGCAGCTTTCTTTTGGAAACTTTCCCTTCTCATTTCTACCATTTCTAGAAACACTTTTTCCTCAATCTTTAAACTACACATCAAATTGTTCTTGGAAGCATATTCTATGTCTAGAGTTTTAGTAATATGGAAGAATTCTCCCATATATCGTGCATTCTTAGCACTCAATACTTTGTTCAATTCTTTAATGACAGGAATTTCTGAAAATACTAAGTCTATATTAGAATAGTGATACTCGAGTTTCCCTGTTGCATAGAATAAACTGGTAAGTACACTACAAGACACACCATAGGTTAATGGAAGGTGGTGATAAGTCACTCCTTCTGAGACAGACGAAGGTAACTGCATGCACACATAACAATCACTCACATTCATTGTTTCCACATATTCATACAATAATTTTGTGAAAACATTTAACGAGAAATCATTAACTGATTTGTTCTGATGAAGTATGCTTCCATCAATAGGTTCTATTTTAGTATTTGGGGTTTGATTAGTGACATCATTCATCCTTTCACTTGTTACGTCATTAGTGTTATTTCTTTGGTTTGTCACCATTAGAATAGGTACAAGAATAGTTAATAACATCCACATAAGTGTGAGTACTAAGACACTACATAAGCAAGCTTTAATACATCGACGTATTATACTATGTTTTGGAAGTTCAGTCACTTCTGTTTCTGTCATTTTTTCCGTTTATATATATAATAAACAAGTAAAAATGTAAAAATCTATCTATGTCTCTATTATTTTAAGCTAAAAATAAAAATGTGCAATAGTAGTGTAATCCTACACTTCAAGGCTTTCTTCTTCACACCCTTTCTTCTATTTTTCTTTTCTTCTTTGTTTTGCTTCTGTGAGTTTAATTCATTAGAATCACTGATGTGGTACTTTATTCCATTGCAGTTCTTTTAAGGAGGCCTTAGTTCTCTTTCATCACCTTGCTCAGTATCAGTTTCATCCTTTTCTTCACCTTGTTCAATTTCTTCCAAGATAACGTAAGTCCACTCAGGTGAGTAATATTTTCTACTTGGAATTCTTACCCTTCGTATTTTTCTTACTAGTCCTTTTCTTGACCTTTCTTGATCTGATTGACTGGAGATCTCATTACTTTGTTCAGGTCTTTTTCTTAGTCTTCTTTTTACAAGAGTGTATTTCAGTCTTTTTACTCCCTTTGGCCGATTGTCAGTTTTTCTTGGTTTCTTCGCTTGGACTACGTTTGCACCTTCTTCATATGGTTCATAAGCTCTTTTGCTTGCCCTTTCTTCTGACTGAGTTTCTTCTTGTTCTTTTGTTTCTTCTTGTTCTTCTGTTTCCTCTATAACCTCCCTTTCAACTGTAAATTCACTTTCTTCAGGCTCAAGTATATTTTCACCTGTTTCAGATTCAGAGGAAAGTCCGCTTTCTTCTGGCTCAAGTGTATTTTGCCCTGATTCAGGTTCAGCGGTAAGCTCACTCTCTTTTTGTTCTGTTACATTTTCACCTGTTTCATGTTCAACAGGAGATTCGTTTTCTTCTGAATAATCCTTGAACTCACTTTCTTCTGATTCTACGACAGTCTTTTGAACCCCAGAACTTCCTGTCCACCCTGCTCGATTTGTGCTTGGCTGTTCACCATCCGTTGGTTCGTTAGAATCTGTCACTCTAGATTCATCAGCTTCACACACTTCAGCCACTGACCTTTGATTCTGGTTCTCTTGTAGTGACCCTCTCGGTCTTTCAGGGGGATCGAGGGTTCTTTTGGTATGGCTCGCGTAAATCCAGTTTGGCAAGCCAGCACACTTCACTGCCGTAGTCGTCACCAGGATGATTTGATAAGGTCCGTTCCACCTAGGGTCTAAACATGTCTTTCTTACATGTTTCTTGACGTAGACCCACTCGCCAGGACTCAGATCATGAGCTTGATTCTGATGTATTGCTGTGGCATCTTCTCCAACCTGGTGAGACACAGAACGTACCAGTTCAGCCAATCCTCTGCAATAGTCAAGCACCAGATCATCAGATATATTTATCAATTTGTTCGCTGGTCCATATGCCTGTCTCATGACTCTTCCCATTAGGATTTCATGGGGACTCAATGCAGTCTTTTTGTCAGGGATGCTTCTTAGACTCATCAGCACAAGGGGTAAAGCGTCAGGCCATTTCAGTGATGTTGATGCACATACTTTCCCAAACCTGGATTTTATAGTGCCATTAATTTGCTCGACCACTCCAGATGCTTCTGGTCGATAGGCACAATGCAGTTTCTGTTTTATTTTGAACGCTTCACAAATCAGTTTTATTACCTCATTATTAGAATGAGTTATCTCCAAAGTGACTGGAATTCCAAATCTTGGTATTAATTCTCTCAAAAGCAGTTTGGCCACAGTGAGACTATCATTTCTCCTCGTGGGGTAGGCTTCCACCCTACGTGAGACTAAACAGACAATGACCAAAACATATTTTAGTCCATTGCAAGGGGGAAGCTCGATAAAATCAAGCTGAAGTCGGGTGAAAGGACCTCCTGCTCTCCCAATTGTTCCCCAATTCACAACTGTCTTTCTCCCTGGATTCTGTTGCTGGCAGACAATGCACCTTTGGCATAGGCTCTCTGCAATAACTCTGAACCTCGGATTATACCATGTCTGCCTGAAGAGTCTGATCATAGCATCTCTTCCAATATGCGCATGTCCATGGTACATCCTGGCCATATGGGAAAGCAAAGAGTCTGGCAGAACTGGTCTTTCATCATGATATACCCACAGGTCATCTTCTGCTCTTTTTCTACAGCCTGTAAGTCTCCATATTTCCTTTTCCTTATCACTTGCCTCATCCTGCAATTGCCTCACCTCATCCCAAGTTTCAAACATAGTGGCAGTTACAGACATAAGATGGCATTCGGTATTTTGTCTTTCAGATGATCTGTTCAAAGCAATTGTATTCTGGGTACAGAATCGTGCAATTTGGTCCGCATATCTATTGCCCTTTGTCACCAGATCATTTCCTGATTGATGGGCAGCACATTTTACTACTGCAATTCTTTTAGGCAGTTGTAATGCTTCCAATAATTCCTTCACTATTTTTCCATTTCTTATAGATGAACCTGAAGAAGTCATGAATCCCCTCTGCATCCATAGCTGGCCAAAATCATGGACAATACCATATCCATACCGACTGTCAGTGTAAATAGTCACCTTTAGACCTTTAGCCTTTTTACAAGCCCTAATCAGAGCTGTTAGCTCAGCTATTTGGGCGGAGTTTACTCCTTTCAGACAGGATGCTTCAATGACTCCTTCTAAGGTGCAAACAGCATATGCAGAGCTTAATTCTCCTCTTCCATTCCTTAAGCACAACCCATCCACAAACAACTCGCAATCAGAATCTTCTAGAGGATCTTCCTCAATGTCGGGCCTAGGCTTAGTGTACAACTCAGTCACATCCAGACAATCATGGTCTGCTTCCTCCTGTACCTCCTCACAACGAGAATTTGGTAACAGAGTTGCTGGATTTACTGTGGTACACCTGATCACAGTCACATTTTCAGCACCTAGAATCACCCTCTCATATTTAGTCAGCCGACTAGAAGTGAGGTACTGAGTTCTGGTTCGTGTCAAAAGAATCTCAACAGAGTGTGGCACATACACCTTAACGGGGTAACCCATTACAATCGATTCACTCTGTTCCAGACTCATGCATGTTGCTGCCACTGCTTTCAAACATCCAGGTAACGCTGTTGCCACCGTATCCAGAGTAGCAGAAAAATATGCCACTGGACGTCGGGCCATTCCATGTTTCTGGGTTAAGACTGAGAGTGCACACCCATCTCTTTCACAGCAGTACAATGCAAATTCTTTAGTATAATCTGGCATTCCCAGTGCAGGTGTTCTACAGAGACTGTTTCTCAATTGTATAAAAGCATTCATACCCTCCTCATCCAAAATCAATCGGATCCTTTACATCTTTTCTGGTAAACTTCTGCAAAGGTTTAGCAATCAGTGAAAAACCACATATCCACTGACAGTATCCAACCATTCCCAAAAACATTCGTACTTCTTTCTGAGTTGTGGGTGGTTTCATCTGTTTTATTATGCGGATTCTTTCTGGGGTTACTTTTCTAACTCCCTTTTCAATTTTATGTCCAAGGTATTGTACTTCTTGTTTGCAAAATTGCAATTTGGCTGGGGACAGCTTGTGTCCTCCACTCGCCAAATGGTTCAATAGGGCAATGGTGTCTGTTACACATGCCTCTCGTGTCTGTGATGCCACCAGTAGGTCATCAATGTATTGGACCAAGACCGAGTTTCCTGGCAAGACTAGAGTCTCTAGACATTTTTTCAAGATCTGATTAAAGATTGAGGGGCTTTCAGTGTACCCTTGAGGGACTCGGCACCAGGCCAAAACACAGTCTCCGAACCTAAAAGTGAACAAATACAGGCTATCTGGATGCAAAGGAATCGAGAAAAATGCATGGCACAAATCAATCACTGTGTACCATTCTGCATCACAAGGAATTTGATAAAGAATCACTGCTGGATTTGGCATTACTGGACAGCAATGCACTACAATTTTATTTATTTTGCGCAAATCCTGCACTATCCTGTACTTTCCATTGGGCTTTTGATACCTATGATAGGTGAATTACAAGGACTGCTCATTATTTCCTTCAGGATTCCTTGTTCAATCATTTGGGTAATTACTGGTGCAATTCCTGCAATCACATCTAAACTCATTTTATATTGTGGGGTATTTGGATACACAGCACCTTTTTTCACTGTTATCTGTATTGGATCTACCTTGTCCATTAGACCAATTTCTTCTCCTGTAAAATCCCACACATCTGAATTCACTGTACCTTTTAATTCATCAGGCAGATTGTCTTCAGTGAGAAGTGAAAACAACTCATCCACTTCTGTTCCCTGTTTTGCTAGCATCATTTTAAACTCCACATCTTCGTCTGGGGTTTGAAATGCAATTCCATCTGGGGTACAATAGGGGGTGCAATTCATTTTACACAGCAAATCTCTTCCCAAGACGTTTACTGGGCTTGAGTCACACACTACAAACTGATGCATGTCTTTGAAGTTTCCAATATGAACTTCAATTGGATTTGTGACTGGTGTTCTAATATGTTTATTTGAAACACCTACAACTTGGATAGTTTCTCCCGAGAGGGGTAGGTTTGGAATTTCTGCTGCTCTCACAGTAGAACAGGTAGCACCAGTGTCCACTAAGAATGTAATATCATTCCCTTCTACCTTTCCATCAACAAATGGACCAGACTGATCTACCGCCAAAGATGTGCCAAGTACGCACTCTTCCTCCCCCCTCTGGCACCGTCATTGAGAAGAGTCCGAATCAATTCCATTACACTGCATCCAATACTGCTGACTCACACCTTGATTCTTACCAAGCGGGTCTCCTCCTTGACATCCGCTGTTCACATTGTACCTTTGCATCTGAGCATTCACATTACTTTGTAGGGGAGCTTGCGGCACCTGTAACTGTTGCGTAACTATCTGCTGCTGTTGCTGCTGATTTACACCCAACTCTTTCTGCATCTGTGGAATTAAATTTTGATTTCCCTCATTATTCTTTTTGTTTGATCTACACTCATTCCTCCAATGTCCAAACTTTCCGCACGCATGACAAGGAGATTTCTTTATAGCTTCTTCTTTGTTCATCCTTCCTCTTCCTTTACCTCCACTATAATTCTCCCCATTCTGATTTTGTCCATTTGCTTGATTATTACTGTTTTTCTGTTGCTCTGCTACCTTCACTTGTGCCCACATCATTTTTTCCTTTAACTTTTTATGCTTACTGTCAATTCATCGCTACAGTATTTGGCATAACGAAGTATTTCATCCACTGTCTTACTCTGACAGCATATAAAATGCTGCTGTAGCATACTACTAATCTCAGGCCTCAATCCAAATACAAAACAATACACAAAATGTCCCATGTCCTTGTCATCAATATTTTCAAAACCACTATACTGCTTGAATACCTGAAGCAATCGTTCATAGTAGGCATGAACTGATTATTTCGGTTCCTGTGTAGTCCTGTCAATCTTAACCCAATCTGTTTCCTTTGGTGAGATTTTTCCCTTTAAGAAAGTAATTACCTGATTATACTTTTTCATTACCTCTTCTGATGGTGCACCTGTTTTGGGATCTCTGGGGTATTCCTCTTTAGGCCAATCAACAGTAATCTTACATTCTGTCCTTAAATCAGCTGGAACAACAATATCAAACAGACCATCTAGATCTTTCAACAAAACTTTTGATACCCTCACGAACCTATCTACCTGTTTATACCATTCGACAGGTTTTTCTCTCAATCTGGGAAAATCATTCGTAAAAGACAATATATCCTGTCTTGACCAAGGAACATGTACATATCCACCACCTTGCACTTCTCTCATCGGATATGCTTTTTCAACTTGTTCTGTTTCTTTCATGGGAAACATGGACGTTCCTTTACTAGCTGCTTCTTCTTCAACCACCTAACTTTCCATCGATCCACATCTCCCCATTTTTTCAAAATATTCATTATTTCTTTTATCTGTAATCTTTTTCCTGAAGCATTAAGACTTTCTAAGTCTTTGTCGGTAAAAGCCAATCTGTATGATTTTTGCAAAACTTTCGACTTTTCTATGTCTATCCCATACTCACTAGCAGCTTCTGATATCTTCTCATGTAAATTCTTTGCTCTCCAGGTAATACTTTTTCATAAAAACAACAATTCTTCTTCACTATAGGTCCCTAATCTGTCTGGGCTTATTGTTCCAATAATCATTTCTTCCATATCAACTTTCAATTGACTCACATTTAAACTCTGGGACTGTGGTTTTGGTTTTGTCATTTCTTTTATCCAATTGTTCAGCTCTTCGGGTGAGGGCCCTGTTGAACTCCCTGCTAACGGAGTATCATTAGGTCCTATTCTTCTCGGCTCAAACTGAACATTTCTCTGAGGGATCTCAGTTATCAACTCATTATTCGGGAGCTCTAACAATGTATTATTCGTGTTAGCCTGTCTATCCCCGATCACACTATCCCTGATGCTACTTCCAGGTACTGTTAATGCAAGCACTTCAGATACATTTTGTTTATTTCCAAACAATGGAAGTACTGGTCCAATTGTTACCAGAACTGTTAATGCTGCCACATTTAAACTCAACTGATTCAATCTCTGCACCTGTTCTGATCTGGCCATATTCAATATCTTGGTTTCATTCTCTTTTATCACTTTCGCTATATCTGTCATTTGTGGAGTCAATAGTGTTCCCATTGGAGGGGCACTTGGAGTTGTTACTCCTGTATTTTCTTCATATGGGGGAGGCTTTTTATTCATAATGACTTCTATCAATTCATCATCGTCTGAATCATTCACATCACCTCTTATACTTGAGGTCTCTAAATGCTTTCTTTTCTCTTTGCATTTGCTTCCTGTCTGCTCATCCACTGTTAATACTGGGTATAATCCTTCAGTCACTACTGCTCTTCTCCATCTTTTCAATTTGGTATCACTACTTTCAAAGGGATAATCAAACATCATACTCTTATAACCTCTATTACCAATTCTGTACTTTTCTCTCTCAAATGCTTCTACCTCCCATTCTTCTAAAGCTTCGTACTGAGTTAATCTAGGGTTTGGGACTAAGGAATTCAGTTTGTTTCTCAAATTCTGTAGAATTCTCACATTAAAAGTACCATATTGTGGAAAGAACAAAACACCATCATCCTTCGTATAGTCGATCCAGTTTTCTAACCATACACACATGTGATATCCTCATTCTAACATCCTAAAAGAAGCAGGTGTCTTAGGAGGTGGAATTGGAATTCCCTCTCTAGTCGTAATGGGTTTATCTTTCTTGAAAAAATTCTTTATTTTCTGTATTAACTTCAACTTACTAGCCTCTTCCACTAACAGTTTTAATAAACAAACAACCTTTCCGTATTTCCTCTCACTCTGTTGGTTACCCTTTCGCCCTATACTAGCGCGACTCACACCAACCAACTAATCACAGTACACGCCTGCAGCCTGACCAATGCCAGTGCTGCCTTTTCTTTGACGTCAGTATTACTCCTACTACTGACCCTCACTTTACAAAAAGAGCTCACTACACGCCCGCTGCCTTGTCCAATGCCAGCGCCGCCCTTTGTGACGTCAGTATCACTCCTGCTACTGACCCTACCTTTACAAACGTTTACGGCAATGTTTTTCCGAGTTTTCTTAATCATAATTTCTGTTAGTAACAACACAAAACAATGCTATTTTGTCCGTTCCACTAGATAAAGAGATAGTTTTTCACTTTTCCAAAGATTTTCTCACTCTGAGTCCTAATAACGACCAGCGCTATTTTACTCTTCAAACAAGCTTCAGGTGGACCTATTACTTTTCTAGGGATAAAACCAAGATTTCACAAGAGGACTTTTTGGTGTGAAAAGGAGTCTTGCTAATTTCCTGGAAATTCGACTAGAATTTCGGAAGTAAACCCTTCGCTATTCAAATTCTCTATTCATACGAAATTCCCTAATTATAACACCTACAGCCCTCCGTAGCTTTTAGGCATTATTTCAACAGACAAAGTACTTCTGCAGTGTGATTTCTTTACCACACTCTTCTTCTGCCTACATCCAGCAGAATCCTTCCCGGGATTTCCTCAGGTATCTCCGTACCATGAGTGCTAGACAACATAGAACATGACACTAACTCTTCGTGTTAAAACATATAATCAATAATCATCACCAAACTAATCAATAATTAAACCGTCCTCTGCTACCAGTGGTGAGTTCCTTACTGATAGAGTTGCTTCCCAGGTTGAACATGTGGTGGGGTCCAGTGCTCCTGAGTGGATGGAGCTCATGTTGGTAGCGGTGGTTTGCGTGGTTAGTTGATCCCACCTAGTGAGTACAGTGTTTGAGGTGGAGTCGCTGCTGTTGAGGAGTTGGTCAAAGTTGTCGCTGGTTGGTTGTGGGTCAAAGTGTTCGTAGATGGTGCCGATTTTGTTGAAGAAGAAGTCGGTGATGGTGCGGTGCGTACTGCAAGGGGGTTACCATGTTCTTGGTTGCTGAGGGGTTGGTGAACTCTTTGATGCTGAAGAGTTCCTTGCTATGGTTGGAGCTATCTTCGAGGCGGGTGGCTAGGGCTTCCTTTTTGGTGTTTTTCAGGCATATCTGATATTTATTGAGAGCCACTTTGAAGTTGGCTTGGTAGCTGGCTGTTTTGTTGGTGCGCCAGATTCTTCCTAGTCGTTTGCAATTGCGTTTTGATGCTTTTCGTTCAGGAGTGAACCAGCTGGTGTGTTTGGAAGGTCTGCCTTGTTTTATGGGTTTGAGAGGTGCGACTGTCGGCGCATTCGGTGATCTACGTATTGATCTTTGGGACGGCCACCTTGAGGTCGGCGGTGTAGTCTGGGGGGGGAGGTGTTGAGGGAGTTGGTCCATAGATTTTCCATTACATTGCTCCAGCTCTTTGGGCGGTGCTGGTCTGGTCAGTGGCAGTGTTGGTCATGGTAGAGATGAAGAAGTAGATGATTGAGTGGTTGGACAAGGTGATCTCTGAGGTGTGGCTGTATTTGATTCTGTTGTTGGCTGTGAAGATCGGGACCAGAGTCTGTCCAGCCATGTGCGTGGGGTTGGTGACGATTTGGGTGAGGTCAAGGTTGTTCATGCTCTCTATTAAGTTTGCAGTGTTGCCATTGCTTAGGTCGTCGATGTGGAAATTGAGATCTCCGAGTATGGTGAAGTTCTCAGAGCGGATGGCCAGGGAGGGGACTAGGAAGTCGGACATGTCCTTGCAGAAGGCGGGGCGTGGTCCTGGTCGTCTGCATGCCAGGGTGCCCCTGATGGTGGACTTGCTGTATGTGTTGAGTTTGAAATTGAGGTGTTCCATAATGGGGGTGGTGTCGTTGACGGCTGCTGTGCAGTGGAGTGACGCTTTATGGATGATGGCTAAACCACTTCCATGTTTGTTGACTCAGTCTGGGTGTATGAGCTTGTAGCCACTGGGAGTGGTTGTGGCGATGTCTGGTGCAGAACCGTGGTTGAGCCATGTCTCGTGAGAAAGATGACGTCGGGTGAGGGAGGTGATGGTGTCCCAGATTTCTGTGGCGTGTTTGTGGAGTGATTGGGCGTTGATCAGGAGGCATTGGATTTTTCTTTTGTCGGTGGGTATGGGCTGGTTTCCGAGGGGGGGGGGTCGATGTTGCAGGAGAATCAGCAATGTCGGCAGGAGAAGGGTCCTGCCGTTGATCAAGGGGAGGTGAGGCTGCAGAGATCGCTGTGAGGTCCTGGGATTGGGGCAGTTAACTCAGCTCTGGAGAAGCTGTGGATGGTTACAGATCCAGATGTCTTGGCACTGGGCGCGGTCTAGATGTGGATGGGTGCAGACAGGCTTGCCTGTGGTGCGCTGGCAGTACAGCCGCGCTGCGGCCTCCATTAAGTAGGTTCCTGGGAGTGGGCGGGTTGCTGGGCAGGGTTAGGAGAAAGCAGGAGGGGGAAAGAGATTAGGTTTAGGTGGGAATCGGGGCGTGGCCAAGAACATGGCCGAGTGAGACGCTGATTCCCGGTGCTCCCGACTGGAGCCCCAATCCTTAATCTTCCTGCCAGCTATAAACCCATGATTTCGATCCTGCCTATCCTGCAAAATCCCTGTGGCACTGAGCGGAAGACCCAAGCCCTGGAGACCGGCGTGATTGAGGTGTTTGGGACGCGACGTGCGCACTCCGGCCAGAGCCGAAAATGGTGGACGGGTCCCTATGAGACCCTGAGGTGCTGAGCGGATGGGAGACACCAGCGTAAGACCCTGCCTACCTCCGGAGGCGGAATCCCGGGTCTCAGAGGTCAAAGACGTGGTTAAGGATCTACAAAAAGCTGTGGCGGAGCGCCGAAGCACCAGTGGCGACCTGCAATGGCTCGTGGATGACGCGGAAAACAGGGCCCGTAGAAATAATCTCCGCTTCGTGGGATTCCCGGAAGGCGTGGAGGGAATGGATCTACCTGTGTTCTTGACCAAATGGCTGACAAACATTATCCTGCCTGAACACTTCTCTACATGTTTTGTTCTTGAGCGGGCGCATAGGGCCCTGAATGCTAGGCCTCCCCCTGGTGCTCCCCCCAAGGCCCATTTTCGCAAAAATCCTTAATTTCATGGACGAGGCATGATCCTATGAGAGGCACGCAGGCTGAGGGAAATTTGACACGAAAACTTTAAGATCATGATCTTCCCCGATTATAGCAGAGATGTGCAGAAGCAGGGAAAGACTTTTGATTTCGCTAAGGCTAAACTAAGATCAATACAAATTCAATACATGCTGCTATTCCCTGCAAAGCTGAAGGTCATATACTACGGAAGGGTGCAGTTTTTCCAGAAGCCGGAGGAAGTAAGGGCTTGGATCGAGGAGAGGCCGACCCTTTGCCCAACGGGACGACAGACCAGGGGTGAGGGCAGAACATGGAACGCTGGATCAACGGATCGACAATGGAGAACCAGGAGAAGCTGGAGCGGAACAAAGAGAAGGAGTCTGGTGATGCCCTATGCACTTAGGAAACCCAGCAAACAACCTGGGACACTTTTCCTACACAAGTGTGTTGTATCATTATGGGTTTGGGTGTGGTGTAAAGGGTAAGGGGGTGGGGCGGAGGGCTGGGGGACAGAAAGGGATTGTTTTTTTACTTGTTGATGTTGTTTGCACTGGACCTAGCACTGACACCTATATACCCTGGGGGACCCACAATAGGAGGAATAGGTACATGGTTGGGGCCGCACCTCTGTTGCCACGACACTCACGTTCCCACACATAGAAGAACAAGCTGTCTCGGTCCTAACCTGGAATCTTAATGGACTGAGAGATAGAATCAAACGTGGGTTGGTCACCCAGTATATAAAACACCTGCGACCAGACGTAGTCTTGTTACAAGAAACACATCTACTGGGTACACAATCCAAGTTCCTTGCTGGCTGGCTGGCTGTTTTGTTGGTGCGCCAGATTCTTCCTAGTCGCGTACAATTGCGTTTAGATGCTTTTTGTTCAGGAGTGAACCAGCTGGTGTGTTTGGAGGGTCTGCCTTGTTTTGTGGGTTTGAGAGGTGCGACTGTCGGCGCATTCGGTGATCTACATATTGAACATTTGGACGGCCACCTTGAGGTCGGCGGTGATGCCTGGGGGGGAGGTGTTGAGGGAGTTGGTCCATAGATTTTCCGTTACATTGCTCCAGCTCTATGGGCGGTGCAGGTCTGGTCGGTGGCAGTGTTGGTCATGGTAGAGATGAAGAAGTAAAAGATTGAGTGGTTGGACAAGGAGATCGATTATAGCAGAGATGTGCAGAAGCAGGAAAAGACTTTTGATTCCGCTAAGGCTAAACTAAGATCACTACAAATTCAATACATGCTGCTATTCCCTGAAAAGCTGAAGGTCATATACAACGGAAGGGCACAGTTTTTCCAGACGCCGGAGGAAGTATGGGCTTGGATCGAGGAGAGGCCGACCCTTCACCCAATGGGGCGACAGACTAGGGGTGAGGGCAGAACATGGAATGCTAGATCAACGGATCGACAACGGAGAACCAGGAGAAGCTGGAGCGGAACAAAGAGAAGGAGTCTGGCGATGCCCTATGCACTCAGGAAACCCAGCAAACAACCTGGGACACTTTTCCTACACAAGTGTGTTGTATCATTATGGGTTTGGGTGTAGTGGAAAGGGGAAGGGGGTGGGGCTGGTGGACAGAAATGGATTGTTTTTTTACTTGTTGATGTTGTTTGCACTGGACCTAGCATTGACACCTATTTACCCAGAAAACATTCAGTACCACTGAAGAGATTAATAATTACCTCATAAATACTACCACCCCAGGGCTAGAAGACTAGTATGTCCAGCTACTAGAGGAAGATATAACACTGACAGAGGTCGGGGATGAAGTAAATAGGTTAAGAGCTGGTAAAACCCCTGGACCGAATGGGCTCCCTGCCGAATTTTAGAAAAAAGTAAAGACCTCATTGGCCTCCACCTCCTGACTCTAAATAGGGATGCATATGCAGAGGGGTTTCTCCCAATTGATCTTCGCACTGCCACTATTGTGGTCATCCATAAAAAGGGAAAACCCAGGGACAAATGCGACTCATACCGCCCAATCTCACTCCTGAATATGGAGGTCAAAATCCTTGCGACAATATTAGCCATGCGGCTACTGAAAGTCGTTACATTCCTTATCCATTGCGACCAATCCAGCTTTATGCCGGACAGGGCGACCAAGTGGAACCTCCGAAGAGCCCACAACTGGATGATGGCGGTCAGGAACCGGACTACCCCGCATGCCTTTCTGGCGCTGGGCGCCGAGAAGGCCTTTGACGCTGTACACTGGCCTTTCCTCAACGCCGTCCTCGCCAAATTCGGTCTTCGTCCAAACTTTAGGAAATGGGTGGCATTACTATACACGGAACCAAGGGCAAAAGTTAGGGTTAACGGTAGGCTTGCATCTGAGTTCCCGATCTCCCGCGGGACCAGACAGGGATGTCCCCTGTCCCCACTCTTATTCTCACTAGTAATAGAACCCCTAGCTTGCTTGATCAGACAACACCCGCAAGTCACAGGCTTCCGGATCACATCAGACGATCGGGAGGAAGAAAGAATATCGCTATATGCTGATGATATTCCTTTGTTTATTACGAACATAACTATCACAATCCCCACTGTGTTCTCGATCCTAGAGGAATATGGACGGTTTTCAGGTTATAAAATTAACTACCACAAGTCTATAATATATAGCCCAGTGCAAGATATGGAATGGTCTCCGATACCCGGAGACCTATGCATAGCTACAGAGGGCTTTAAGTATCTTGGGATTTTCCTCACCCTCAACCCCACAATATGTTGTACGCACAATATACACCGGGTCCTCTCTAGCTTTAAGCAGGACGCAGATAGATGGAGAGAACTGCCACTCACAATAATGGGCCGTGCAGCAATGTACAAAATGATCTCACTACCCCAATTTTTATACCTGCTGCAGAATACATATCACCCCCTCCCTCGATCAATATTCAGGGAAGTCGACTCCGAACTCCGCGCACTCCTTTGGCTGAAGGGCCATCCCAGAATTGCATTAAAGACTTTACAGCGCAACCCGTATAATGGGGGACTCGCGCTCCCAGACTTAGAGTCTTTTTACTGGGCAGCCCACCTTATTCCCATAAATGACTGGATACACACTCCTGGGGACCATCCCACCTATAGGTTGGAAAGGGAAACGTTTACACAAAAAACATTCACACACTATTTATATGGTGGAAAAAAGACCCACAGACTACTCCCCGCAACCAGAGCCACTATAGAAGTCTGGAACGGAACTTATACTACGACAGGCTGGGCACACAATATATCTAGGTCCACCTCCCTGTGGAAAGGAAATTGGTTCAAAGAACTGAATAAGCCCCGGGGATTCAAGGTTTGGGATCTGCTCGGGATCTCAATGGTGGGAGACATCATGGCCAAGGGCAACCTCAAACTCTTCCCAGCCCTCCAGATTGGAAGGGATTTCAACTTCATGCCTCCCAAATGTTTAAATACGCTCAGTTGCGCCATGCTTGGAGTGCAGAGGGAATAGAGGCTTCTGGGCTCCCCGAGTTTGCACCACTGGAGGGCAGACTACTTCAGGAAGAATTAAAAACAAAGGCAGTTTCTGCGACCTACAAAACTATAAACAACAATATGCCCGACACCCTGGTTAAACTACGGGGTGTGAGAGGGAGATCTAGGGGAAATGGAGGACATCGATTGGGAGGCGACCCTGAGGCACCCTAGGGAGGTCGCAATCAAAGCCAGGTTTCACCTCATTCAATTCAAAATCCTTCACTGGGCCTATTACGACAGAGACAAATTACACAAAATGGGACGAGCAGAGACACCTCTGTGTCTGCGCTGTCGTACTGACACCGGCAATTTCCTTCACACGCTCTGGGAGTGTCCACAAATAGGGATTTATTGGCAGACGATAATCACCGAACTGAACGCAATACAGGGGCTCTCCCTACCAATGGACCCTAGATTTATCCTGTTAGGGATCCCAGGTGAGGTAGATGTCCCTAGACCCCAACTCCTTTTCAGCGCACTGGGCTTGGTGGTGGCCAAGCGGGATATTGCTCGTTGCTGGGGCGCGCAAGAGACCCCTATATTACAAGAATGGAAAGGGGGTATGGATTTATACATGGCTGCTGAAAGAGTTATATACAAAAGTAGAGGCTGCCCCAAAACGTTTAGGAAAATATGGGGGTGCTGGATGAGATACTATGGTCTGAGCCCGAGCGAAGAGGATACCCAATCTACTGCAATTGAGGTGTCGGACTAATGATACCTTGCTGGTCCAAGGAGGGGGGTGGGGGGGGGTTGTGGGAGACGGCCCTGCCGTGACGTGTACTAAGGTCCTATATGTAATTTTTGTTTATATTATGATTTGTATCCCTCAGATGCCCACTGGATGTGGGAAGAAACAGGTGGTTGATTGTGGTCGAAGTGCAATGTTGGTGTTATAATTATGTCAATGTTTACAAATGTCGCAAAATAAAATAAAAATATATTTAAAAATAAAAAAGTTTATGTGGGAATCAGAAAACACGATTAGGAAAAAGATACAATGTTACAAAACAGGGGGAAAAGAGTCACAATTGGCAGGAGAGAAGGTCACATATAGGCGGGAGAAAAAGAAGGATATGGAGGCAAAAAGGGGCAGAACGTTAAGTTTAGGTGGGAAAAAAGACTGTTTATGGAGGCAAATAGCAGGCAAAAGCTTACATTACGGTGGGAAAAAGACTGTTTATGGAGGCAAAAAAGTTACGTTAAGGCGGAAAAAAGACATATAGCCATTGTGAGTGGTTCAGTGGAGTTCCAGGCATGCGTTATATACCTCTTGGCCAGTAAAGTGCCCAGTCCCACCAGAGTTCGTTCTCCCCTGGGGCCATCCAAGTCCTTCAAGAGTCTCAATAGGGTAACGCGGGATGTGGGCTCTATAGTGTGACAAACCCCCATGAAAGAGTGCTAAAGACATCAGTCCAATAAGGCACAATTACAGGACAAGTCCAGAACATATGGAAAAAATCTCGAATGGGTAGTGGAAGTAGCTAGGCAACAAACCCCCACCAGATCCTGGGTGGTGTCAGATAGGTGGGGTGCAAGTATTTCAATTGTATCACCCAAAGATGTGAGGATATGAGACGTGTTTGTGGGGCGATCTTGACATCTCTCCAGTCATCTTCATCCAGTGGACCTACCCAGGTCTCCCACCTCTCCTTCTGGGAGCCGAAGAGATCTAGAGAATGAATGACCAATGACCTGTAAATACATAAGATACCACCATTCCCTAATGGCCCCATGAGGATTTTGGCCTCTAAAGGATTCCCATTTACGAAAGCCCTCCAGGCGCGCCACCTCCCCAAGCCAGTGCACCAGCCAAAGTGGATTCTCTAAGGTAAGTCTGTGGTCCCATCCCATCCAGCACAACTCCATGCCATGAGTAGACTCTGGAGAGCTCTGGGCGGGAGCAGGGAATGCGATCCCCATAAAGCATTGCCATTATATTATCACATCCCATGTGAGAAAACTCAACACGGAAGGCTGGACTTTGACATCACCAATGGAGCCAGTCACTGATCACCAGCGTCTGCGACGCCTAGTACTATGGCTGCAAATCTGCCACCCCTGGCCCCTACGTAGGTTTACTGGATGCACTTGCCGAATGTAATGCAAGGCTCTTGATTTGCCCATAGAAAGGCCCATATCTTCGAATGCAATTTGTGAAACCAAGCCTGTGCATTCAACTGCAAGAAATTCTGAAAAACGTACAGGAACCTTGGTAGGATCATCATTTTAAATACTGCAGTTTTCACCAGAATATTGAGTCGCAATGTGGCCTATCTAGTCAGGTACCTTTTCATTTTAGCCAGCAAGGTGTGATATTGAGGCTTCATATAAGGATGTGGAGTAAGGAGATAGGAATTCCTAAGTATTGAAAGCTAATTCTACGAAGTGAAATGATAGTCTGCCAATCCGCCACCTCCCTGACACCCGCGAGGGGGGAAGAGAAGCGACTTGGGTCAGATTACTTGGAAGCCTGAGGGCTGCCCAAAAAGATCCAACATGTGAAGGAGTCTGTGCCCTGAAACGGCTGGCAAAAGAGAAACAACAAATTGTCATCTTTGTTTAAAGCAATGCGGTCATCCATATATTCTCTCCTCAATGAAACACCAGAGCAAATAGGAGAGGTGATAGGGGACACCTGTGCCTGTTACCTCATTGGATCGGGAAGGAACAGGAAAGGATACAATTTACGCACTCCTGTGCCCGAGGCTGGGCATAGAGCACACGGACATACATCATAAAGCCAGGTCCAAACCCTAACTTTGAAAGGACCTCCCCATAAGGATATTCCAGTTCAGGGAATCAAAAGCTTTTTCAAAATCGATAAGTAAGAGTGCGCTGGGGCCACCGAGGTGATGATTGTCTAATGCTGCATGCACTCTCCAAATGCAATGCCAGGTGCCACGATGGAGGATAAAATTGCATTGCTTTGGGTGTACCAATGTAGGGATCACCCCAATAAGGCTATTGGCCAGTACTTTTGTGTAGAGCTTAAGTTCAGTGTTTATGGAGAGATGGGTTGGAAGGAAGAGCACCGTTCAGGGGGGAGCCCCTGTTAATGTAACACCATCATAGTGGCCAGTTCCAAGCACAGCAGGAAATGCCCTTTTTTAATGCCCTCCTTGTACATATCTACCAGGGTGACAGGAGGAGTTGGCAAAATCTCTGGTAATATTCAATGTGGAATCCGTTGGGTCCCAGGGTTTTGCCAGGTTCATCTCTGTCAAGGCATCTTCGAATTCCGCAAGCAAAAACGGCTGGTCCAGTTCCGCTCGATCGAGAGGGAGAGGCCATTTACCCATGTTTAGCACAATCGCACTATCAACAGTGCTCACACTAACTCAGTAACTCTACAAGTTAGAGCACACGCTTCAGCCATCGTCCAGAGCAAAAACCATTCATCCATGTTTCTTAGCTGTGTTGTCTAAAGCTCATCCACTAACGCATGGAGTTAACACGTTACCGTATGCCCTGTAGACACAGCGACTTTTCTGAAGTTGTGAGCATGGTCCTATCTGTGCCTGTGCACTCAGGCACAACAGGCTCACGAAGCAGTGCATGTAGTGGAAAGGTTTGTGGGAGCTCAATTTATGGGAGTTGTTATTTCATGGTGAATGAATCGTGCAGAGTAGCCCAGGATTGGTTTAAAGTGAGCAGTGATTGTCAATTGGAAGTCTGCTTAGCTGTGCCAGTTGTCTGCTACAAGGCATTTTTAGGTGTGTATTGGGAGAAACCTGCAGGTGAGTCCATATATTTTCATGCTCTTTGAGGCACATGTTTGCCCGTTATATCTGTTAGGGAGTGAGCAGTGCCTGTGAAGTTTTGGCCTTAAATAAAGAACTAAGGGGGGCCTTTGGACAATGTGTTTTTGTTTGTTGCATTGCCTGCGATTCGTAAAAAAATAACAGTCATGACGATCTAAAAAATGCAAGCAACAATGTATAAAAGGCACATTTGTATATGCTATGCATGTTTGACAGAAAAATTGAATGTGTGATGCACTGAGTGCACTGTTCAGATGCATAATAATTCCACCTGTACTGTGTTGCAATGGACCCACTTCCTAGGTGGTGGAATGATAAACTAAACAGCCAACCGTTCTTCACATTAGTTTAACTGCAGATGGAAAAAAATTAATCAAACTGCTTCAAAATTAAATATTACAGGCAAAATAAAAGGTTGCTTGTGTTTGGCGTGCATGTGTACTCGTGTAGCTAACACAAACTAATAATAACTACTTGTTCGGATTTTTTTTTATTTCAAACGCCAGCGCGTGTTTTCCTCGCTCTCTCGTGCTATAGTAAATATGGTCTCTTCCACTTACCCTTAAATGTTGAAATGGAGGATCTAAGTTCAGTGCTTTACTTTCTGTATTTTTTCCAATGCAAACTTCAACCTGTGCTCTCTTCTTTCGTTTTTAACTGACTTCCTGGCGATCCTCTTCTGCCTTCATTCTGATACTGCAGCAACTACAACTGCTATGTGGTTGGGACCAGAGGCCCCACATCAAACATTCCATTGCACCACGATTACTTCGAATTCTTCTCTCTCTTAAATTACTTTGTTGCTCTGACAAAATGAATGTGCATCTATTGATAAATGTTGTTACACTAAGTACACTTTTGCTTGTCTACAGAAATTATATCCTTGACTGTTTTTTTCATCTGGATGGCTATTTTGGCTGTTGTGCTCTGTTGTGCACGTGAGAGTTTGGGAAGGTCTTTCATCTGTGAAGACAAGGATTTTGTGTTTAGTGGGTTGTACTGCTAGCGAGCTTAGTTTTGTCAATTATATAACACTGGTGCGTGTTCAATAATTACTTACTCTAAGATTTGTTATCAAATGCTGATACCACTTGAATGGACAGCCCATGTTTCAATCAATCTGCCTCCATCACAGAGCACCTGTACCACAACCAACCCAAGTGCACAAGACAAGACCTTTATGCCTTTGAAGACTACCCTACCAGCAGTTGTCAACATTACCTCACTACCTTATATTACCTTACAAGCAATGTAAAAAAAAATGTCAGTTACCTGACCAAATCATGAAAAGAAAGATAGATGTCAATGCCCATACTTGAGCCAGTTGACCAAATCTATTCCTTGTGCACCTACCTATATGCTCAGAATAGGTCAATAAAAAAAATGCAAAATCCACATACTAGAAAAGAAACACAGAAATTCCAAATCCCTAGATAACCCAACATGACACAGCCAAAGTTTTGTACTACAAATCCACCATCAGCCGCGGCCCGTGCAGGTAAAGAGCGGTGGGGCAGTGGGGCCGAGTGGAGGGGGGGTGGAATTTCGACAGACGACGACAAAGGAAAGTTAGTTATTTATTTAATTTTCCCTCTTCGTTGTCTGTCGAAATCCTCCCCCCACCCGGCCTCACCACACCACCGCTCGTACCTCCACGGGCTGCGGCTGTCCACCTTCATGAAAGCATCCAACAGCAGCAAAGCCCTCTTCAACACAAGCAAGCAATCTGCTTGCAAATTTACAAGCCCCTCCTCCCCCCCCCCCCACTCCATGGGCAAATAAAATACTGTGAGCCCTTTCTTCCCAGATAAAATAAGCAATATCAAAGGTGAAATAGACAACACTGAACTGAAGAACAGCCCTCGTCCCTCCACATGCCACCTCCTTCATCTTATTCTCAAACACTGACCTCATCAGCATCCTCACCACTTTCAAAGCCATACCAACAAAGACGACATACTACCATCAACTAATACGATTTTTCTAGGTAGAATCACTCAGTCCCCCCTCAGTAATGTCAATGTCTTTGTACCCCAAAGCATCTTTTTCAACACACTCAAAACAGGACAGATTCTGTCTCCCCTGAAGAGTCCAACCCTGGATCCCAAATTACTTTGACAATTAGATGTGTGTCACTCACTTGCACTTCACCGAAAAGATCATGTAGGCGGCAGTTGCTGCACAGCTACAGGGATAAATGAACAGGGATCACTCTAGGACAGCATGCATTTGGTCTCAATGCAGTATTGAGATGTCCACGATGTCCACCCCGAGAAAGATGGCAACATTACTACCACATAATAGCACTAGATCGTGATTCAATGCGTTCCTCTACATAAATGTCCTATACTCCCTTGGCCCACACAGCCACAACTGTATTAAAATAAAATGACTGTGGTACCACATAAAACTAATGTCAGACAACTGTTTTGTGTCACAGCAATCATCAGTTTCTTGTTATCTATGAATCGTACAATGTTTTTATGTCTGGCGTTAGCCGAGACTTTTGAGTTACCAACGTTTTATGTATAAGATACATACTTATATGACCTTACAACTAACCCTCTTCATCCATTGGTCTGTTATTGAGTCATTCACTTTTTTGTCCGCCCACTACAGCAACGCCACCTGTGCAGTGGCGGCTCGCATAGGGCGTGCTGCGGGGTGTCATATGTCCGAGTTTACTACCCCACCACCCTCCCCCGCCCCGCCGCCCTGCAACACGCCCTATGCGAGCCGCCACTGCACCTGTGGCAGTGGGTCTGCTCACTTCAAGCATTCGCTACCTTCACTGTGAACAATAGCATTCAGCCCTTATATCCACATGCAAAGTAGTTTCCCTCAGTGCCAGGAACTACTACAGCAATGTGTGCTTTTTGAGACCAAAATTTTTTTTTTTCTTTAGCCAATGGGGTTTTTAGTTTTGGGGGGGGAGTGAAGAGGTAACAACAATAACGTTTTGCAAAACCATGACAAAACAAGAGCATTGACAAACCAAAAAGCTGCCAGCCAACACCAAACTTGTTGGCTTTGCCAATGCATATTTCAAAATGGTATTTAATTTGTGATGTTATGTTTTTAAACTGCTGCACCTCTAGTTTACTTATAGTTCAAGAGATTCGTTTCCAAAAAAAGAACATCATAGAGTTCTCTGTTTTAATGAGCATTCGGAATTTGAAATCCGATCGTCTGCACGTCTCCTTGGTAAAAAGCTACAAAGCCAGCAGTTCGGCGCGCGGAAGAGACGTTAGGTGCAGTAGGGGGTGAATTAGCTCGGGTGCCGTCTGAAAGTGACACCTCCTCCTCTAAGGAGGATGTCTGGCGCCCCTGCTGTGCCCTTGCGCGGCTCTGCAGTGCCGAAGGGGCTGTTGAGTATCAGGAAAAAGCATGTCCTCTGTTTGTGAAGTAAAATTGTAACAGGCACAAATGTGAAACGGGGGGAAAAGGCTCAGTTTAGTGTATCTTAGAATGAGAAAAGGATATGAAAGACGAAAGACTCTGAAGCTACAACTTGCGATCCAAAAAGACTGAAGAGAGAAATATGAAAATGAGAAGTCCCAGAATCATTTCATTCAGCGTTATTACGTAGAAGGCACAATTGATACAAACTGTTACTTTGAAACACTTACTTTGGTTCTATTTTCAGCTAAGAAACATTTTACCATTTGTTGAGTTCTTGATGTATATGTTAATTGAAAACGTTATGGAGTACAGAGCGTTACAATTTTGAAGAAAAAGCAACTCATTCGTGGAAGTGCAGGGAGGGAGAGATAGATGGAAAGAGAGTGTGTGCGCGCGTGAGTCGGTGTGTTGGAGGCAAAGAGTCCAAGTCAGCTTCAGGGAAATCAGTGTGTTTTGTGTAAATGTCTGAGGCCTTTCAAACCCTTCTGCTGGCCGCCAATAATAGGGTTCGAAAACCTTTAGAGGTGCTTTGAGGGCAGCAGAGAAGTGGCAGGGGAGTGGCCCTCAAGACTGTCAGTGAGGGAGGGTTTGAGAGGCTCTGAGGGAGAGCAGGGGGGGGGGGGGCGTGCCCTTAGGGTTTCGGAAAAAGGTCTTAGGTGTTCATAGGCGAAGTACAGCCAAAGTAGTCAGACGGGGGCCCTGGGGTGAGAGGGGCTGACTGCACCCCAGGTATGGCTATCTTTCAGTATAGTAGCCGGGACATAGGAAACCCATTTTTTCTTGCTTCGGTTAGGGATAGTGGTACACTTGCAATGTTATTACAGAGTGGGTTGAATGAAGTCCACTGGAAGGAGGGCTAGGTAGGTAGGTAGGCACTGGCTGGGTGAAAAGGGAAAGCCCTGTGTTTCACTGGGAGAGAGAGAGAAACTAAAGGTCCAGTGGCAATGGGGCAGAGGCAAGGTGACAAGCAAAGTAACAGGACAGTGATGGAACTGAAATGTAGCACAGCTCAGGACTCATAACTGGTGACGATGGACGAGGTAAGGATGCAGAAATAGGAGCGGGGCTGCGGTTTGTGAGAGTCGAGCTGCAGGCTTGGCAGTTGGGTGTGGAAGGCTTAGTAGAAGGGGTAGTGGAGAGCACTCCAGAGGAGCAAGGGGGCTCCAATCAGAAAGGTGGTGTGGAAACTGGGAGGTTAATGAACGGGTGGCACAGTAAGACCGTGGTAATGGTAGGGAACCACAGTGGCTGCGAGGAGCATAGGAATAGAGGGCTCGGTGAAGGGGATGGAGGAATTTAAGGTTTGAGTGTAGCGAACAGCACAGATTTCATGGGTGTCCATAGGGATGAGGGATATGTCCCCAAATTATTAAGGTCACACACAGTAGAATTCCTAAGCTCCAAAAGGAAACTGCAACCTGTAATCTTTTCAGAGAAAAGGGAAACCGGCAGGAGTCTCTCAACCTCCTTGCTTAATAGTGAACAATACTTCAATCCAGATTACAAGAAATACAAGGAAGCCTACTGCTACCGTATCACCCCTCCTTCCTTCAAGTGGGTACTTACAAGGGCATTGCTCCGTATAGCCACGTTTCAGCTGTCATGATCATTAAAGCACTTCAGAGAATGGAAGTTTCAATTCTACGGCTTATAACGTGAGCATCAGACAGCATGACAATTGAGTAAATAGTGTATTTGTTTGCACAAATTGAACAGCTATTAGAAAACAAGCCGGCACATTTTCTAGACCTTATGCTTCCATCACGCACTCCAATGCATTCAATGTATGAACAGTTATCATGTTAACATACAGCAAGGTCTGCGTTGTAGCAACATTATGAACACATAAAAGCCATGCAACACAAATCACATATTAGTAAATACTAATAACAATAGAATTTTAAAAATTAATGGCTCTTATATTGTATGTAGTAAGTATTAAGTGTCTAAGTGTATGGCTCACAAGTGTAAAAATGCCCTCATGGACCACATCAGTCTTATTTAGTGTTTCAGACCATTATATTCCTCTTGGTGCTATTCTTCAGTGGATCATCAACACTGAATCCTGTTCCTGGTGCACTTCTTTTAGAACATCAATTCTCAACCGAAATGCTCATGTGCATCATGACATTTTCTTTGTGGTACCAGTATGTAGTTCACACTTTCTGTGGGTCACTGTTAAACCCATCTCTTTCATTTCGTTCTTTCACACCTAAACTCCTGTTTGATCTACTAGATGCAAGAGTCACTTCTCTTCCTATTACTTCATCGTGTATACAGCAACTAATATTACTTTGCTCACTGTAATAATCAGAGCCAATCCAGAAATAAGACAAAATGTAAAGTAACCTAGAACTCATTGGGCTGATCCAAGGTGGATTTGAATGCACTTAGTAATCCCTTACTGGCTACATTTTAGTGCAAGATCAATTCTGTCATTTTTTTAACATGTAACATTTAGAGTATCAGTAAATGCTGGTGGATAAGCCACTTGTAGCTGTGTTGAATCTGTGTTGCAATACGTGCTCCTTCAAATGTATAATCATTTGCTGATCTCGGTGCTTTGTCTGCTTTTGAAAAGCAATGAATCTATACTAGCTAGTTTTCCAAGGTGTGAATACAAGGTTGTGTCTAGTATTAGACAATGAAAGTAACACAGCTGCCTCTTGTGGTGATGGAAATAATTCATGACCACAACATTCAGCTCTCTCGCAGTGATAACATAGCTCAATCCTTTGTTAAAAGAGCATCATGCGTTTGCAAACCTAAGTAAATTTGTACCATTTTTCATCAATATTATATTTTAGGAACATCATCAATGTTCATTTATCATTCGAGTCTGTTGAAATGCATTAGGCGTGTAATATAATTTGTTTGCAAGTTAAGTAAGAAACTAACAGGCTAATACACTGTGCTATGCTTAAAAACACAGGCGGCTCTGCTTGAAAACAATCTACAGAGGATTGTATTGTATTGTAATTGCTTTTATATAATGCTTACCACCCCTGATGAAGTGTCAAAGCGCTTTATCGATGCCTCGTCAGGGGTAGTAAGCGCTATATAAATACAATTACAATACAATAAAATACTCTGTAGATTGTTTTCCAGGAGCACAGCTTGTGGTTTTAAGCATAGGACTGTGTAGAGTGAAGAACAGTCTAGAAAGGGTTATTTTGGGGCTCATAGTAGGGGTATGGAGTTTCGGATGAATGAAAAAGTGGAGGTAGAGGATATATTGATTGAGGTATAGGGTGAGAACTAGGGTAGTGCATTGGAAAGAGTAGTAGAAAAAGGTTTGAGATGAGTCAGAGAGGTGAGATAGAGGATATATTGAGAGAGGTATAGTAGAGGATCTTCCAAAAAAAAAAAGCATTCCACGGTTTTTGCAGTGGCGGCTGGTGAAGTTTGGGAGTGGTGAGCTCGGCTTGGACTTGGGGTGGGAGGCATAGCATTAATTGGAAAACCAGTCGGAATTTCCTGTGCAGTCGTTTTATTTTTTAAATCGGATAAAATGATGCATTTCCAGCACAATTTTTTAAAATAAGAATAAAAAGCAACATAAAATAGTGCCCCTAAATAAAGAGAGTTACCATAGTCCTGGCGTGATACAGTGGGCACATAGACAACGGATCTCTACCAGTTAGTCGGAAGCACACATAGAATTTATGAAGACGTTGAATATAAAAGAAGCAACTAGATACCTCCCTTTGGAATTTGAAAGATAAAGGAAGAGCAGTGTAAGCCGTGCAAAACACACTGGCCTGATGTAGTGACTGTTTACATTTTTCTTTATTCCAATTGTTGTCCTGGAATTAAATGCTATTGTTCCAGTCTGAACAGCCTTCTCAGTTCACATGAAATGGATGAATATGTGTGTTTACAGGGCAGAATGTAAAATTCAGAGCCCATCCTGCTGCTGCTGCTATGGATTCAAGGAAGGCTTGCATTGATGTCTGTTCCTTTGGCGTCCTGAGATTTCCATCAGGAGTTCGGCCAACTTTCTCTTCCTATACACAGATCCCCAGAAGTCTGACAGCCCTTAGTAGGTTGACCCAGAAACGCCTTTGTATTGTCTACATGCACCGGCAGGCTACCTAAAGGGATTTGTGCCTAAATAACATCTAGGTGGATTAGACGCAAAGATTAGTTGTTGTTCATGGAGGCAGGCCTTCAGTTACTGTTTGTGAAATCCTATTCCTATTGAGCTGGTGCTAAGAGCTGTAATGTGAGGCTGATCAGATCAGGGCAGGCCCAGTGCCGGACTGGGAACAGAAACCGGCCCTGGCAAACTGCTCAGCCGGCCCCCCTTGGGGTGAGGGGGAGTGCAACTGAGCAGTTTGTGAGGGCCGGTTTCGGCCGATTTTGTTACAGGGGGCCGATATTGCCGACCCCGGTAACAAAACGGCCCCCAGGGGCCCAAAACCGGCCTCCACCCTAGCGGCCTACCGGGGAAACGCCCGGTGCCCGCTATGGCCAGTCCGGCCCTGGGCAGGCCCGATGCTAACTGATACTGGAATTAGATTGCAGAATAATGCTGCTCTTCAGGACGGAGAGTCTAGGGGAGGCACAAGAAGAGATCATCCTACCTATGTATAGAGGTGCAGATTGTGAGACACGTTAATTGGGGCGCTCCTGTTCTCAGTAAAGATTCACAACTTCAGTTTGTAATCCAAAACTATGTCTGTAGTAAAATAAAATAGCCTGAGGTTGTATTTCACCACGCACAGGACGAAGCTTGCAGTTCAACAATGAAAGCTTTACGCTAGAAAAAAGAGCTTTGTGTACTGGCTGAATTGACAGTTACAGATACTGCCTTGAAGTGCACACGACTACAAATAAGCATGACTTGAAGTCTCTGCAAAAGATCAAAGGACATACATACTCGTTAATCAGGTCAAATGGCACTGAACAAAACCTCTCACCTGGTGGTCCACATGTTTGGGGCCTGGGAGCACCGTCTGCCACTAAACACATTGTTTATTGCATTCTCGATATAACTACATCCACCATACAATATTCATAGAAATTCATCATAAAAGTAAAAATCAAGTAAAAGCAAACACCCGATTCAGTGACTGATGACCAGATTCTCGGGTCATGCTAAAGAGTCACTGGAAGAACCGCGACGGCAACCCCTTTTAAGTAAATGTAAGGGAGCTTTTCTGGGACAATGTGTCGCCTTGCTAGAGTGATTCCAAAAAAGTCAGAGTGATTTAGCTGGATGTGAAGGGGGCGATGCTGCTATTGAAAGTGGTAGCTAAAAGGTAAGTCTGGATTCCTTTCCATGAGTCCAACCCCACACATCCCTGTTAGGCAGTCGCTGCCCTCTGATTGCTGGGGACAATAAGTCAGGGCCATACAGTCACCTACAACACAGGTTCCTGTCCTCCACCCTGCCCAGTCACGAACTTGCTTTTCATTGAATGCCTACTTGCAATCCTCTGTCTCGTCTGCCTTGCCAGAAGTTTGCGTTGTCTTTTTTTTGCAGTTTTGTGTTGCATGAACTCGACCCCAAGGTTTTGGAGCGCTTTAGATGAGCGCACATTACATTACACAAGGACACATACATTTTTTATTTCACCCACACGGAGATTAAGTGATCTGCCCAGAATCACAGGTTGTTGAGCGACCAGCACCGAGACTTGTACACTGTTACTCAGTCTTCTCCATGTGGTACCGAGTAACTCTTGGAGTGCCAGGAAGAAAAGCCAACGAACGGGGCTCCACTATCATGCAGACAGCCATAGTCTGACAGGCCCTGGCTCACAACCTCTATGACTGAGCTCTCACCTGCCTTCCACCTACAAAGAGGATGAGTGGAGCACCGTTAGTTGTTTTTTGTTTCAGAGACTCCAGGAGTTTTGCTGCTTTGCTCTTCCCCCACCCCCCCCCCCCCCTGGCCTGCTCCGGCCCGTACATTACAAACAACTCCCCTCGCTGTCCTCGCAGTAAGAACTCAGTTACCCCCACACCTGTCTTCCTACACAATACTTGCGCCTACACCCTTAGACCCTCCCTGGAACACGAACGGTGGAACCTCTATTCTGGATATGCTGGCAGAGAAATAGAAAACCGGGTTGTCAATTGACCAATATGGTTAGTTTGTGCTTTTGCAAAAAAAGTGTTTCATTTACTGAAGCAACACTCCTCTTACAAAAAAGTATTTCATACAAATATTCTCGTCGAGGGCATCGGGGCTCCGCCCCCTTTACTTTTGCCCCATTAATAAAATAAAAGCAAAGTCTAAATGTGTTTGCTATTTTAATTAATTGCAGCATGCATACTTCTTACACATCGTTCATCTTTCTTATAGCTGGGGGTCAGAGGCTGCCACTCACTGTGTAATGATACTGCAGTCTGTAGTGACGTTGGTGTGATGCATTACACCTGCTGCCCAGGGCCGGGCCGACTCAAGACTCCAGTATTTGCTGGGCTGCCGATCTCCCAGCCCTGAGGCCTGTGAGGTCATCACTTTGGCAAAGACATAGCCTCAAGGCCCAGTCTCCACCCCCTGATGACGTGAGGGTGAAATTAGCCCTGGGCGTTTTAGACTGGAGCCCTGTAATCCTGGGGCTTCACGTCAATCATGGAGTGGAGAGCATGGTCACCCCACCCTTTCCCAACTCGTCACGGGGGGTGGGTCGTAGGTACCACCGTGTGACGAGTTGGGAAAGGGTGGGGTAGAGGCTGTAGGCCGGAGGGAAGTCGACGAGTCTGCGCGGTTTGTCAGGCCTCTTGAAAACACACTGCGCAGCCTTGAAGTGTTGTCTTCCGGCTCTGCACTTTGTGAGGGAGGCCATTTGAGGCGTGTTTGACTTTCAGAGTCACTGTCTGGCAGCCAGGAGTAGGCCTGTGGACCTGGCGGCATGGAGCGAAGGTGGTGCACACTGCAGGTACATGTGTACTGTCCGCTTTCAATACATTTGTTATAGAGTAGAGTTATTCATCATGTATACCTTTGTATGAAATACTTTTTTGTAAGAGGACTGGTGCTTCGGTAAATGAAACACTTTTTTGCACAAGCACACACTAACCATATTGGTCAATTGACAACCCGGTATTCTATTTCTCCGCCAGCATAACCAGAATATAGGCTCCACCGTTCGTGTTTCAGGGAGGGTGTAATGGTGTAGGCACAAGTATTGTGTAGGAGGACAGGTGTGGTGGTAACTGAGTTCTAACTGAGAGGACAGCGAGGGGAGTTGTTTGTAATGTACGGGCCGAGGCAGGCGAGGGGGGGGGGGAGCAAAGCAGCAAGACTCCTGGTGTCTCTGAAAGAAAAAACAACTAACGGGGCTCCACACATCCTCTTTGTAGGTGGAAGGCATGTGAGAGCTCAGTCATAGAGGTTGTGAGCCAGGGCCTGTCAGACTGTGGCTGACTGCATGATAGTGGAGCCCCGTTAGTTGGCTTTTCTTCCTGGCACTCCAAGAGTTACTCGGTACCACATGCAGAAGACTGAGTAACCGTGTACAAGTCTCGGCGCTGGTCGCTCAACAACCTGTGATTCTGGGCAGATCACTTAATCTCCCCGTGGGTAAAATAAAAAATTAATGTGTCCTTGTGTAATGTAATGTGCGCTCATCTAAAGCGCTCCAAAACCTTGGGGTTGAGTTCATGCAACACAAAACTTCAAAAAAAGACAACGCAAACTTCTGGCAGGGCAGACGGCATGGAGGATTGCAAGTAGGCATTCAATGAAAAGCAAGTTCGTGACTGGGCAGGGTGGAGGACAGGAACCTGTGTTGTAGGTGACTGTATGGACCTGACTTATTGTCCCCAGCAATCAGAGGGCAGCCACTGCCTTACAGGGATTTGTGGGGTTGGACTCATGGAAAGGAATCCAGACTTACCTTTTAGCTACCACTTTCAATAGAAGCATCGCCACCCTTCACATCCAGCTAAATCGCTCGGACGTTTTTGGAATCACTCTAGCAAGGCGACACATTGTCCCAGAAAAGCTCCCTTACATTTACTTAAAAGGGGTTGCTGTTGCGGTTCTTCCAGTGACACTTTAGCATGAACCGAGAATCTGGTCATCAGTCACTGAATCGGGTGTTTGCTTTTACTTGATTTTTAATTTTATGATGAATTTCTATGAATATTGTATGGTGGGTGTAGTTATATCGAGAATGCAATAAACAATGTGTTAAGTGGCAGACGGTGCTCCCAGGCCCCAACCATGTGGACCACCAGGTGAGAGGTTTTGTTCAGTGCCATTTGACCTGATTAACGAGTATGTATGTCCTTGGTCTTTTGCAGAGACTTCAAGTCATGCTTATTTGTAGTCGTGTGCACTCCAAGGCAGTATCTGTAAGTGTCAATTCAGCCAGTACACAAAGCTCTTTTTTCTAGCGTAAAGCTTTCATTGTTGAACTGCAAGCTTCGTCCTGTGCGTGGTGAAATACAACCTCAGGCTATTTTATTTTACTACAGACATAGTTTTGGATTACAAACTGAAGTTGTGAATCTTTACTGAGAACAGGAGCGCCCCAATTAACATGTCTCACAATTTGTACCTCTATACATAGATAGGATGATCTCTTCTTGTGCCTCCCCTAGATACTCCGTCCTAAAGAGCAGCATTATTCTGCAATCTAATTCCAGTATCAGTTAGCATCGGGCCTGCCCTGATCTGATCAGCCTCACATCACAGCTCCTAGCACCAGCTCGATAGGAATAGGATTTCACAAACAGTAACTGAAGGCCTGCCTCCATGACCAACAACTAATCTCTGCGTCTAATACACCTAGATGTTATTTAGGCACAAATCCCTTTAGGTAGCCTGCCGGTGCATGTAGACAATACAAAGGCGTCTCTGGGTCAACTTACTAAGGCCTGTCAGACTTCTGGGGATCTGTGTATAGGAAGAGAAAGTTGTCCAAACTCCTGTTGGAAATCTCAGAACGCTAAAGGAACAGACACCAATGCAAGGCTTCCTTGAATCCATAGCAGCAGCAGCAGGATGGGCTCTGAATTTTACACACCGCCCTGTAAACACACAAATCCATCCATTTCATGTGAACTGAGAAGGCTGTTCAGACTGGAACAATAGCATTTAATTCCAGGACAACAGTTGGAATAAAGGAAAATGTAAACAGTCACTACATCAGGCAGTGTGTTTTGCACGGCTTACACTGTCCTTTCTTTTTCTTTCAAAATCCAAAGGGAGGTATCTAGTTGCTTCTTTTATATTCAATGTCGTCATAAATTTTATGTGTGCTTCCGACTAACTGGTAGAGATCCGTTGTCTAGGTGCTCACTGTATCACGCCAGGACTATGGTAACTCTCTTTATGTAGGGGCACTATCTTATGTTGCTTTTTATTCTTATTTTAAAAAATTGTACTGGAAATGCATCATTTTATCCGATTTAAAAAAAACTGCACAGGAAATTCCGACTGGCTTTCCAAATAATGCTGTGCCTCCCACCCCAAGTCCAAGCCGAGCTCACCACTCCCAAACTTCACCAGCCGACACTGCCATAACATAAGGTTTAAATATTATGGAGTCTTTGAGAAGGTCCTGTGGCACTCTATATGATTTCAGCACCTCTACGGAATTCATGCAACACAAACGTAGGTTTGAACTGTGACTGATCTTTTTTTTTTACTTTTTAGTGCTTCTTTTACAACTTTAAAGTGATGTCAATTCAAACTGAATATAGTTTTTCTTTCACCATTATTAAGTCTCCATCTGTTATTCTGAGTGTAGCTTTAGCATTTTCATTATTATTCTCTCTAATTCTAAAGACTGCCTCTCTATCATGAGCGCCATAATTGCTTGTGTTATTAAATCTCTTTCAGACCAGCTTTTATATTATAGTCACATGCGAAAAACACTTACATTCATATTTCCATTAAATGATTCAAAATGTTGTGTGTATAGTAAGGAGATTCACTGGATCATTTTTTGAAACAGGTTTCCAATACTATGTGCTGACATGAATCTTACCATACCTAGGTTCCACTTGATTTGCTAGTGAAAAGCATATCTTTGGCGACACTAGTTTCTATGTACATTGAAAATACATGTTAGATTAGATCCATCTTTAGCATTCTGGAAGGTACCATTCACTATTACAGCATTTCTGTCACAACTGCTTAACATTGTTTTCCACCTCCAATGGGGAAAATATGAATAATTTTGCCAGAGATGTATTAGAATTTTTCCCTAATAATCAAAACATGTTTGCTGAATAGTATCATTTAGAAATATAACTTTTTTATGATAATAGAGAGCTGGAAAAAAAATGTTCACCATTTCCCTTGATAAGGAATAGACACCTAAACTGCAGCCTTCTTCCATTACCCTGGTGGGACTCGCTTTCCCAGGGTACCCTGCTGTTCCTGCAAGGGGGAGGCGCCACCAACACGCTTATAGCCCTGCCTCGACCCCCGCAGCATGAGACACATAAACTGCCGCCTTCTTCCATTACCCTGGTGGGACTCGCTTTCCCAGGGTACCCTGCTGTTCCTGCAAGGGGGAACTGTCACCAACACGCTTGTAGCACTGCCTCGACCCCCACGGAGCGGGACTCCTAGACTGCTGCTTTCTTCCATTACCCTGGTGGAACTCGCTGTCCCAGGGTACCCTGCTGTTCCTGCAAGGGGGAGGTGTCACCAACGCGCTTATAGCACTGCCTCGACCCCCACGGAGTGGGACTCCTAAACTGCTGCTTTCTTCCATTACCCTGGTGGGACTTGCTGTCCCAGGGTACCCTGCTGTTCCTGCAAGGGAGGAGGCACCACCAACGTGCTTATAGCGCTGCCTCGACCCCCGTGGTGCAGGACACCTAAACTGCTGCCTTCTTCCATTACCCTGGTGGGACTCACTGTCCCAGGGTACCCTGCTGTTCCTGCAGGGGGGAGGTGCCACCAATATGCTTATAGCCCTGCATCGACCCCTGCAGCATGAAACACTTAAACTGCCGCCTTCTTCCATTACTCTGGTGGGACTCGCTTTCCCAGGGTACCCTGCTGTTCCTGCAAGGGGGGGGTGTCACCCACGTGCTTATAGCACTGCCTCGACCCCCACAGACCGGGACTCCTAAAATGCTGCCTTCTTCCATTACCCTGGTGGAACTCGCTGACCCAGGGTACCCTGCTGGTTCTGCTGTTCCTGCAATGGGGGGCGGCGCCACCAATGTGCTTATAGCACTGCCTCTACCCCTGCGGCGTGGGACGCACGGCCGTGCAAAGCCCAGGCCAAGGGCAGGCCCGTCCTGCAATCCATCAACGACCGAAGGAGGCCGGGCTGGGCCACCCCTCTAACATCTGTGTCACCGATAAAAATCAGGTGAGAATTGAGCAAGCATTATATGTGAACAGACTGGTTGCTTGTTTGCTTAAGCATGGGAAAGCATAAGGCTAATTAGCATTGCTCCCAGCCTCACAAGTCGACCAGCATTGATATTATGCTGGAGAGAGCCATTGGGGTAGTAAGTACCGAAATCGCTCTAACGGAGTACAGACTTTCTCTTGGGCAAGGACCATGCCCGGTTGAGCTAATAGACTACTGAGGACTAAGCCCTAACAACTCACCTGACATCATCAATAGAGTCTTAGTGGCACCCCAGCAGAGGTTGTCAGTAGGAAGAGTCCGGCGGATACAAATAGTAGAGATGATTTGAGCATAAACACCCGCAAATGCACATCCTCAAAGGGCACCTCAAGCTGCCAAGCCACCCCCAAACCAATCCCTAAATGGAACAAATTAGCCCCCCGTGCACCATGGGGGAGATTGAAACCTGTCAATTTACTGGAAGGGGGCGTAAAGGACACCGTGGATCTCGTAAATGCTGATAATATACGCGTTATATTAAAGGAGGTATTAGACAAGAGCCTGGCTCCATTAAGGGAACTGTTGCCAGTAATAGAGGGGATCCTAAAGGCAAAACCACTCTCCTGTTCAACCTGTGTTACCCATAGTCATACCTCGACGGAGGAGAACATTTGTACTGGTATGTCACTCAAACCCATGGAAGAGAATCAGGATCAGCTCAACAAAGTTGCATCTTCAAACACTGCTAGTCGCGCTATTTCGCGGCATGAGTTAGTGAGCAGGGAGAGGGAGAGAGTTACCTCAGTAAGATAGCCTGATAGAGGTCAAGACATTCCATACAGATTCACTCCCCACGATTCCCTTCCTTCACGTGATGGAACCAATGTACAAGAAAAAAACAGTCCGGAAGCTATAAGTGATAGCACCATAATCTTGAATTTACCCCCCGGAGTGCTGCCCTTATGCTGTGATATTGGCAGGTTTACCACTGTTAAGGAAGACACAAACTGAATCATGGGAACAGGCTCAGAACAAGGTCACACATTGGTTAAAGGTGAACAAACGTATAGCTGACATTGAGGCCCAAGACATTATAATGGTGAGGTGGGTGGTGTGGTTGGGGTTAGATCCCAAGGATATCCCAGAAGACTGTATGATTGTAAGTTTTAAGCACCCCTGGGTTGCACGAAGCCTGCTTTATGCTGATCGAGGGGTTGATATGTTAAAATCCAAAATTGTTGTGTTACCACTGGGATATTTCTATAAACCCGCTGATGTGAGGAGCCGTTCTGTTTTACCTACTATGCATAACCAGGCTCGTTAGTATGCTCAAATAGATATGCTCCCCTGAAGGATTGTAGTGATATTGATTGACAGACGGGAATAACTGGGTATACTGGACCAGATAGTTTGGCTGAGTCTGGGTATTTGAGTGCAAGTCACCATTTGAATCTGGCAATCGACTTGCAGCCGACTGGTATCCCAATAGTTATGTCCTCTCCAGCAGCAGAGGCCCGTTTTTCTAATACAGAAACCCCGAGCCCAGTATTAACTACAGTTAGAAAAAAGAAAACATTAAATGTCCAGAAACCCCTGAGGATAATGAGCTGGAATGTCGCAGGGCTCAGGAGCAAGCTGGTGTTACCAGAGTGGCAACAATTAATTAGCTCTTACTACATATTATTGTTACAGGAGACCTGGGTGACAGAATATATAGACTTTGAGGGTTATATCTGTCTTAATTCACCAGCTACTCCTTCGCATGCGCGTAGAGCTTCGGGGGGTCTATCTATTTGGATCAACTTGTTATTGAATGGTAACATGGAGGCCCTTGACATCCCAGGAAAAGATTTTCAGGTCATCCTATTTAGGGGTGACCCTCTCCTATATATTATAGATTTTTATAATAGTGATTTTTCGAGTACCCCTAACCAAAGATTCCTAGGGCTCTTTAGGTTTATGGCTTCCCTTGTTGAGACCGCATCTGAAAAAGGGCATCAAATATACATATGTTTGCGAGGAGTTTTTAACGCTAAACTGCCAGGGACACAGATCGGCATATCAGTAGAAGGGGCAGATGATGGGGATACAAGGGGCATGGAATTGCAAGATGTCTTAAGTGCAGCTGATATGTCAGATATAATGGATTGAGCAGGGGCAGATCATTTTGCTTTCCCTACTATTAGGGGCAGGAATTGGAACTCTGTAATTGATTATATTTTTGTTTTGTGTAATCTCACACAATTCCTATTGCAAAGCAAAATTATAAATACTAACTTCGGGGATCATAAACCTGTAGAATTGGAGGTGGCTGTCCCCTCACAGAAAGAGATTAAGAGTGTGACTACCCTTAAAGACTTATCCCATCTAGTGATAATTCTTAGGGTTTGGTGGCAGTTGGCTAACCCTGCATCATTCACGGGTACAGTGATAGGTGAATAAGGGAATAAGGATATAGCCCTAATGTGTCTATCTGAAAGGGCTGAAGGAGGGCAGGTGGAGGGTTCATTTGAGGCCATGTGCCATGCTATTAGAAAATTGCTCTCTAAGCCATTTGTGAAGCTACCCAAGAACCCACGTTGGTTAAATAAGGAATATTCTAGAGCAAATCACACATCGCGTAATGCCCTGGTCAGGAAGCCAAGAGATCGGGCTTTGATTATCTCCCTACAAAAACAATATAAGCTGGTATTAAGTCACAGGCACAATGCCATCCTTATTCAGCAATGGGAGTTATTGAGGCATACTGACCATACCAAAAATAGCCAAATTTTCTGGGGTACAGTAAACAACATGCGAGTATTTAACCAGAGGTTGTCTCACATAAGCTGCCATATAAATAGTGAGACCTGGCTAGCTCACTTCTCACAAATTTATTCTGGATCAGAGGAAAAGGGTACGAGTTACTCAGTGGGTCAGGTGGTCAGTGCAGAATTTTTACAATTTTCGCTACAGGAAGTGACTATGGCTATTTCACAGAGCATTGGGGGTAAAGCCCCAGGAACCCATGAGGTACCGATAGATGTAATAAAATCTAATATCACTTTTTGGGCTCCTTTATTAACCAATGTGCACAACAACTTGACAGGGTCTAACATCCCAAGCTCTTGAAAAAGCTTAACCATAGTCCCAATTTTTAAGAAGGGGGATCGCTCTAACCACAGTGTTACAGACCGATATCGTTAAAAGGCATCCCCGCAAAGATTCTGGGTAGGATCTTATATAATAGAATTAATGACAGGGCAACCGATAGTAATATCTTACATAATAGCCAATATGGCTTTCCTGCGAGAATCAGCACAATAGAGCAGAGCCTAAATCTAAACTTAATAATTGGGAAGTAAACAGTGGCCTGGCGGGTACCATTGTATCTCGCTTTCATGGATCTTACTATGGCATTTGATTGTGTTAACAGGTCAAAGCTCTCGAAATGCCTATCAGAACTGGGGTTAGATTGAAATATTGTCCATATGTTAGTAGCCCTGCACACCAACACAAATGCAAGGGTGATGTTCGGTCAGGGTGGTGAAGTCACAGATAAATTCAAGACCCAGTGGGGAGTAGACAAGGCTGTGTGCTCGCCCCCCCTGCTATTCATCCTTTATATTAACAACCTCAGCTTACACCTAACTGGTTGTACGCAGGATGTACCAAAGGTTAACGGCGTTCCTCTCCCTGTGTTACTTTATGCGGACAATACCGTTTGAATGGCCTGAGCCCCAAGGGCTCTGCGATGCCTGGTTAATTCATTTGTGGGTTTTATGGCTGACCTGGATCTGACGACTAACTTTACAAAATCATACATCATGGCCTGTGGCCCGAAAATGTAAGTCTACCTAGCATCACTGTTGGTACCAACAGACTCATAAATATTAAGAACTTCTCATATTTGGGCATTGCTATCAGCGGCTCTGGTTCCTGGGCTCCCCATGTATCCCAAAACAGGCTAAAACTTGTGTGAGCCACTGGTTCCTTATTGAATTTAGCATGTACCACAGGGGGCAGGTTTTTGAGCCCCCTGTTGCAGATCTATAAGGCACAATGCCTACCAATTGCAACTTATGGAGCAGCGATCTGGAAAATTAACTTGAGGGAATTAATATTGGGCACGTCTTTTCAGATCCTTCTCTGTCTAGATCTGGACAATGAATGGGTGCATTCATTACTATTGGCAAAGCGTGAGGAGGCCAGGATTAAGGTTGAATCATTAAAACCAACTCTTGAAACCTATTTATGGCTAAGGGATTAATCCAGGGCTGTGACATCCTACATCTGGGAGCCCAGAGGTAATAAGAAGCGCTATTTATTATTCCGCTTTAGGGCTGATACGTTGAAATAATTATTATGCTTTCCAGTTGGTTACCAACAGATTCTCGAGTCAAGGATATGCCCTTGTGATGGCACTTCAAAACAAACAATGATGCACTTTTTATTTTTTTTGCAGCTTCTATCAGCTTTTTACCAAAAGGTTTTTAGTTACTTTATTGAAGACAAGACATTTTAGATATTGTGGTAGAGCCTATAACTTCTTTAGACAACTTATGGACGAAGGATCTTGCTTGTGTGTGGGGCTATTCCTTCGAGCAGCTGTCCACTCAACTGAATCAATGCTCTGTTAAGAAATGAGATTTTATAATGCGGTATGTGGTAATATTAGTTCTTTTGTCTGTTTCGTATTTTAATCATGTCATGCCAGACAAATGTTAATGTATTTTATTGTACTTTTCTGATAGATTTTGCTGTTTTAGTGCTTTTATGGCTGTTCACAGTCGAATAAAGAAAGAAAGATAAGGAATAGTTCTTTTAATTTCAGACCCCTTGATCAGCATTCTGGTTTACAAACATAGGTGTATAAATAATGTTACCTTCTAGAAAGAAAACACTATTCCAATTTGTGTAATTCTGGTTATAGAAATAAGTGCCTGGATCAAGCTGATATTGTGAAGGGGCTTTTAAATAGTAGAATTTGGGTATAAACTAAGGTTTACTCGACTGAGTCAAACCTGGCAAGTGTTTCAGTTGCCGATGTGGAAACGCCATCCTTGTCACATTTGAAACAGGTAAGAATAAGTCACCACATCTATTATAACATTATGTGTCCCTACAGATTTTGTGTTGATTTGAGGGTTTGCATCATACAAGGAAGCATGGGACTAAAGACCTGGTAGCAAGTTCTTCAAGATGTTCCAATCATGGCAAAAGGTCCTGATAATAAGATGTCAATTATGTTGAGACAAAAGGTGGGTGGCCCTTGCACAGTCTCTGCTAGTCCCAGAAATTGGTAGCTCAACTCTTCTCAACACACATGGCCTTGCAGTGCGATGACTAGCAGCTTTACAGGGTACAAACTCCAGGTAGATCCTTGTAATCCTCATTGGTTTCAAATCTAGACTTCAATGAACAATCACGCAAAGTAGCGGCTTGTTGCTACGGCCTTTTAAGAATGGTTCGGAGGATTCTTCCTTTACTACCTTTCATTGCCAGACGACTGCTGGTCCAAGCTCTTATTCTCTCACGGCTGGACTATGCTAATGCTATCTATTTGGGAGCCCCGCAATCTACTACTAAAAAACTTCAAACAGTGCAGAATTGTGCGGCGCGCATGTTGCTAAATATTCCGAGATGCACCTCGGCTAAACCCGCTCTTACTTTTATGCACTGGCTTCCTGTCTGTCGGAGAATTCAATTCAAAGCTATGTGCATTGTACACAAAGCACTTTCTGAGAACGGCTCCCTTCTGATTCGTTCATGGATTCAACCCTACTGTCCTAACAGACCCCTTAGATCGGCGAATAAAGGCCTTATTGTAGTTCCCAAGATTAAACGCTCTCGGAGTGGAGGCCGACTGTTCACATATAATGCAGCCAGGCTATGGAATAGTCTTCCCTCCACTTACGGTCTGAACCTAACCACTTCAAGTTCAGGAAACTTTTGAAAACCTCTCTTTTTCTTTGATCGTCTTATAGCATTACTGATGTCGCAGCGCTGGGATGCCTTCGGGTAACCATGCGCTCTAGAAATGTTCCTTCATTCATTCATTCATTCATTGGTCTTCTAGCTGTACTGTATGTCTGTATGCATATGGCATTTCTATGGTGCAAAGCTAACCAAAAGCCAATGGAGCACTGTACATGGTCCAATACAAACCTAAAGTCAATGAATAACAGGTCAGGAAGCTAGGTTGTGCACGGCTAATGCATTGTGATGCATTGTTCTTCAAAGAAGTGAGACTTCAACGCTTTCCCAAATTGGAGCAGGGTTAGGGCAGTCCTGATGAATACGGGGATGTTGTTCCAGCTGATTAGATGGAAAAAAGCCTGCTATCTTGTTTTTTTACTTTTTTAAACTCCTTAAACTGCAGGTGGATGTTGTCCTGGCTGCAGGTGGGCCAAAAAACACCAGATGGTTTGCTTATCTGCAAGATAAGTGGAGGTGCTCTTTGTAATGGCTTTCTAAATGATGTAGCTGGTGCGGGCAGGCAAGGGAAGCCAGCGGAGTGCCATCAGGATGGGGGTGATGTGCTCATATTTCTTCAGGCCTAGGATGAGACACGCTGCGGGTATGTAGGATGCTCCTAAGTGGTGCTGTTTTAGAGTCTGATAGGCCATGGAGTAGGTAAGTACCACCATCTGGATACGAGAGCACGAGGGCTTGAACAGCAATTCTTCATTTGCTTTCTGGAAGAACCTGTTTGACTTCCTTTAGATGAGAGACCTGTTGCTTTGCTTTTTAACAGTGTGAGGGTGAGACTGGTGCCCAAGGAGAATCCAAGTGCCTTGTCATTAGCTGAAATGATGATGTGTTGACATCCACCTGTGTACATAATACAGACCCGAGAGACAGTGTACCTGTGAAAGGTACGATATACAGGATGTTAAACTGGGTCCAAGTTCACATCAAAACAGAAGTTGCTAAGATGTTGAACTTGGGACCAATAGAGCACCACCTTCGTCCATGGCCCAACCCAGTGATATTGCTTCCTAAGCAACTATTGAAAGACCTACGCTTTTGCAGGCACTACTAGGATTTCCGTAAGGGGATCAAGAATCATGCAGCCTTCATCCCATGAACTGACAAGCTGGTCAATGGGAAGAATTAACCCTGTTGGATATTAAGATCCAGTTTGTGTTGGAGTAGGAGTTCCTCAATACCCATGTTAGAAATGAGGTCTCTAGTTGCAGTGGTTTGCACCCTGTCCAAGTAGGGACCATCACTCTAGTCAGGGCAAGGGAATCACGCAGCTAAGATAACCCCTGCTCCCCCTCTTGGTAGCTTGACACGAGCAGTCAGGCTTATCTGAGAGTCCCTTGAAGTAGCAAGCAAAATAATGATGGATTAAACCCAGATCTGTGACTGGGGGTGAGTGTTTGAAAAGTTTCAATACTTCATCCATCACTTTGTTTGTTGTAGTTCCAGTATGCGCCATAAGTGGCTTCGAAGAGTATGCCCAGACGTGGGTCCCTTGCTCGCTGCACCACTGGATTCAAGCTAGCCTGGCCGATGAGGGGTGATACCTCTTAACCGGTCTCAGGATGCTTGTTTCCGGTCCAGGGAGGACCTGGCTTGACAGTTCAGGCTGGACTGTTCCCATGGGGAGCAGGGTCAAGACTGATTTGCGTATGGCTGGTTTCAAACTGGGGTGACGTGGTGAGTAAAATAACGATGGATTAAACCTAGATCTGTGACTGGGGGGGGTGAGTGTTTGAAAAGTTTCAACACTCTGTCCATTGTTATATTTTGTGATGCTGCTATGTGCGCCTTAAGTAACTTAGGGTCTGCCCAGAAGGGGGTCCCTTGCTCGCTGCCCCACTGGATTCAAGCTACCCTGGCTGGTGAGGGGTGATACCCTGAAACCCATCCCAGGATGCTTGTTTCTGGTCCAGAGAGGACCTGGCTTGGCAGTTCAGGCTGGACTGTTCTCATGGGGAGCAGGGTCAAGACTGATTTGCATATGGCTGGGTCCAAACTGGGGTGATGTGGCAAGCAAAATAACGATGGATTAAACCTCGATCTGTGACTGGGGGTGAGTGTTTGAAAAGTTTCAACACTCCATCCATCATATTATTTTGAAAAGTGACTTCAAGGAAGCAGCCACATCAGGTGATCTGGACTGAGGCATGGCAGACTGCTTTTGACACCCTGAAGGAGGCCATGTGCACAGCGCCCATGCTCAAGGCTCCTGACTTCTCCAAGGAGTTTGTGGTGCAGACTGATGCCTCAGAACATGGTGTGGGAGCCGTGCTTTCGCAGCTGAACGAAGAGGGCCTAGATCAACCCATAGCCTTCATTAGTAGGAGGATTGTTCCTCGGGAACAGAGGTGAAGAGCCATTGAAAGAGAAGCTTTTGCTGTGGTCTTGGCGCTGAAGAAGCTAAGACCCTACTTGTTTGGGACTCACTTCCGGGTTCAGACAGACCACAGGCCCGCATATTGTTAATGCAGATGAAGGGTGAGAACTCAAAACTGTTGAGGTGGTCCAACCCCTACAGGTAATGGACTTTATGGTGGAACACCACCCTGGAACAGAACACGGCAACGCTGATGGTCTGTCCAGGTTCTTCCGCCTTAGTGAAGAGAACTCCCATGAGGTTGAGTAGTTCTCCCCACTTTCAGCAGGGGGGACACGTGTTAGTACTGGCATCTTTTGGTGTAATTCCCCTGTCTTTTTGCTTTTGACCTCCTTTTTTTGGCTGGGTGCTGCATTTTGTTTTTGCTGGTTTTAGGACTCTGGGCACTTTAACACTTCTGACCAGTGCTAAAGTGCAAGTGCTCACTGTGTAAAATGTATCGGTGATTGGCTTATCCATGGCTGGCATATTTGGTTGTCTAATAAGCCCCTAGTAAAGTGCACCAGGTGTGCCCAAGGCATGTGAATCAAATGCTACTAGTGGGCCTGCAGCATTGATTGTGCCAATTATGAGTAGCCCTGCAAACATGTCTCAGATCTGTCACTGCAGTGTCTGTGAGTGTAGTTTTAAACTGCCATTTTGACCTGGCAAGTGCACCCACTTGCCAGGCCCTAACTTTCCCTTTTACTACATATAAGTCACCCATAAGGTAAGCCCAAGGTAGCCCCATGGGCAGGGGGCAGTGTATTTGAAAGGCAGGACATGTACTGATGTGTTTTACATGTCCTAATTTTGAATTCCTGCTAATTTTGTTTTTCACTATTGCAAGGCCTATCTCTCCAATAGAGTAACCTGGGGACTGCCTTGAAATATCTTTCAAGTGCAATTTCCCATTGAAAGCAGATAGAGATTTGGAGTTTGGGGTCTCTGAACTCATAATTTAAAGATACATCTTTTGGTGAAGTTGGTTTTGAAATTGCGTGTTTGAAAATGCCAATTTTAGAAAGTGGGCATTTTCTTGCTTAAGCATTCTGTGCCTCTGCCTGTCTGTAGAATACATGTCTGGGTTGGCTAACAGTTGGGCCCTTGTGCATTCGCTCTAGACAGTCACACAAAGGGATCTGAGGTGTGCCCTGCATATCCTGATGGCCCATCACCAGGCTGATGGGTCTTCCTGAGCTAGTGTGGTGGGAGTAGTTGGCACTGACACCTGAATAAGGCCGTGCCTGTCCTCACACAATGCTGTGTCTACCTCCCTTCCCCGTAGTGTGTCTGGCGCCAAGTCAGGGAATGGAAGGGTCTTGTGCACTACAAAGACTTTCCTTTGAAGTTTGCCCACCTCCAAAGCAGAAAGGGGTATAAGTATTGGACTTCTGACACCCCAAAATCAGAACACTTCTGGACTGAGGACATTCTGCCAGGAAAAAGAGCTGGAGAAGCTGGCAAGAGGGACTGCATCTTTACTGTTTGCTTTGCTGTGTTGACCTGCTGCTTTGCTGCTTCTGTTCTGGGAGTGAAAGGACTGGACTTTGCTTTCTGTATCCAGCTTCCAAGGTTCTCCAAGAGCTTGAGTTGAGCTTGCCTCCTGAGCAATTTGTCCTCCAAAGTAGGATGGATCCCAGGAGGCAAAGGGCCCCAACTCCCACAATTGTGGACTCTAAACTGGGCCTGACGACTTCTTCTTGATCTAGTACAGACGTGGCAGATTGGAATGGAGTGAAGCAGACAGTTCTCTCCAGATCTCCAGCCAATCAACATGAGCTTCAGAAAGCATGACAGTTCAGTACATTATTAATTAAGCCAAAAGTACGACACATGTCAGAAAAATTCCAGGTCTTTTTTCTAGGCCTCATGCTTCCATCATGCACTCTAATCTATTGAATTAACGGGCATTGACCATGTTAACATACAGCAAGGCCTGTGTTGTATGCAGCATTATAAAATCACATAAAAGCCATTCCACACGTGTTTCATGGAAGCAGAACATTTGGTGAGATGGAAGTAGAGGTGTGACAAAAAGAAGCTAAGGGCCTAGTGAAGAAGAGGGAGCTGCGAACCAGTAGAAAAGCTTTAAGATCTAAGAAAACTGTCAGAAAGATCAGCAACATGATGATGGTGGAAGCAGACTGCTCGGTGATGAGATAGCTGATGGGTCAATGAAAAGGAAGCTCTGGGAGTACAGTGATGAAAGAGATGAGGCCAAAATAATTTAGAGAGCTTAGGGCTTTATAAGGGACAATGGAGGGCACAATGACAAAAATGCATTACATTTTAATCCTTTAATCCCAGTGAAACCATACCAGGCATGTCAAATCTACTGCATTTTAAGACTGGCTTACACAACCCGTGGCTCCTCGAACACCCTTGGATTTCTCTCTTCCACACTCACCTTTCCTACTCCTCATCATCTCAAACTGCACTCCATCTTGCATCATTACTTTTACTGCACAATCCCCTTCCACCGACTGTGACCCTTTCACGATTTGAGCAGCTCCACCTCAGTCCTACTCTACTTACTTGTATGGCATAGTAGAGAATTCACCTACAGGTCATTTGCCACTTGGTACACAGATCCTTTCACCTTCCTATCTGTTTTTAAGTACCTCTGCCACGTTCTCATACATATTACTGGCAGCCTGAGTCACCTCTAAAGCTTACTTGGGCTTTGCTCTGAACAACACTCAATTAGTATACCTCCTAAAATGTTACCTTGTGAATGGTGCAATAAAAAGGAAGAACACTCTCTTGTCTACTCGCTATCCATGCAATAGTTGCTAAATGGCCAAGTGTGATCCTCATTGGCATCACTGGCTTAATACAATCTTGTCCCTCGTTCCATCCCAACCTAGCCACAAAAACCTTCTCCTAAGCTGTGCAGTGATTGGGTCAACGGTCAATTTTAATTTCTGGTTAGAAAGAACCTCCTGCCACCCTGTTCATTGGTGAGACTTGTGAGACTTAATCCATCTCTAATGTCAAGGCCATGAAGAGGAAAGATACAAGTGACAGGGAAGATTACGTCACTCAAACATGGCTTCCGCATCTCACAGACAAACCATAATGGACGTGTGTGCATTTGTACATTTCTGTCTCATTCATTTCCTTCCTGCAGGATTGTCATAACCCATATTCCAGTATATAAAGCGTACATACAATCACATGACTAACAACCGCCTTCCACCCTACGCCTACCAACCACCTAAACACCTACGACTCTCAATCCCTTCATATCTACAGGGGCATCACAGCCTCCCATCTGGAAATCTACTGAACCCTTTTTATCCCTCTCAACTACTTCACACTTCTCTGGCTTGTCCACAGCCAGTGGGGAAACAACTATTTCTCCAAAAATGGGCACTCCAACAGAGTCGAATCCTATCAAACAGAGAACCACCCAACTGACAGCAATGTCTCAAACTCCTCTGCAATGAACCAACTCGAACACTAGAGCAGCTGAGAAGGAGAATATAATGGCACACAAACCAGCAAGGCTACTTGCCTTTCTCTTCATGTGAAAGGGCTGAAATGCCACCAAATTATATGACTGTATGTATGTTGTATGCAAGATAGCTATTGCTCTGCAACCCCACCTGTCTCTAAATGGTAGCACAGAGATATTGTATCATGTGGATGCAGAAGTTAGGAAATCTGGGAGAATCAGAAAACTCCCTAAAATCAACATATCTGTAGAGCATTCTGCATAGGCTGTAAACCATTCAGCCATATATGACTACACAAAAGGACATTCTGCAAAATTAATAAATGGACACACCATGTTGTTGAGTGTCACAATGCTCACTCCAGCACTTCTCACTAAAGAACAAAACACCCAAAATATCCAGAAACACATTTGAGACAACATTGTGCAAACATTTAGCATACCACCACAACGTATTTGGATATCACCACGCTCACAACAGCACTAACTGTAAAGAAACAAACCAGACAGTATTAAATAGAAAACACTACAAAGAACACCATAAATGCACCCAACACAACACAAATATGCTATATGTTTGTGAATTATGCTCCTCGCAAAAACACCAACCACTAAGCAGAAGATATACAACATATAACAGAATGGATTAGACAGAATACTGCATGTATGAAAGTGGAGTATTATGTAGTAAGGCTGGTCAGGCTTCACTATGTAATACTCTCACAATGCCCCAAAGATGATCCTTGGATTCACAATATAAATCCTTAGCTTAGGCCTGGTAGTGCGGCATAGAGCAGTCAGGCTTTACTAGAGGAACACGTGTTAGGCATTTCAGAGTATCAACATGGATGATAAGTAAGTTACATGACTTGAAAGAAATCCAACACCAATTTATCAAAATAAAGCAGATTTTTATATAAATTTAGAGCCCAAGACAAAGCCAACTGGATAAGTATAACCGGAGATATGGATTTTAGAAGCAAAAGTAAATCGCTGCAAATCAATACGACAAAACTTTAGCATTGCAGTCAATGGTAAACCGGAATTGTGAAAATCGGTCACTTGCAGTTTGAGTTGCGTGGAACCCTCTGGGGGATAAGGTGACGTGGGTCCCAGGACCAAGCCACAACAGTTAGTTTGATTCTACCTGGCTCGAGAAGCCCGGGTGAAAAGTTGTCCTGGCTGTCTTCGGTTCTGAAGTGGGAGCAGCAGGGTAGCTGGTTTTACCACTTAGAGCAGAGGTCTTCAATCTGTGGGGTGCGCCCCCCTGGTGGGCCGTGACTATGTTCCTAGGGGGGCGCAAATGCCTGTGTAAATACTTGTAAATGAAGATGGCCTGGAAGTGCGACTTTCTTTATTTATCGCGTTTCCAGGCTGTCTTCATTTACATTCAGCAGGTAAAGGTCATATAAAACGATGGCAACTGTTATTCTTGGCACCATGGTGGCGGGTTCAAAGACGTGGCAAAAAAGGAAAAGAACAACATTTCCTGTAATTATTTGGTTGATTTTTCACACTTAGCCAGCTGCATATAAAATAATGCACATACCATAAAGGAAAAATAAATGCAAATTAAAGTAATCTTGGAAATGCTTTCTTTAATAATATCAAACCTCAATTTATTAATGCGATCACTACAGTTGTCTGTGAAACCAGAGAATCAGACAATTTAATCCTGCTTGGCATAGTGTGGAATCCTGACTTTTGTATTTATAATTCTGTGAAGTCCCAGCCTGTAACATAAAGCACTGTGAAAATGCAAGTCATTAATTAATTTTTTTTATTATACACTGTATAAGCAAGGCTGCTGGAATTATGCGCCGGGAAGGATGAAGTTATGTAGCAGGGTTGACTAAATTATGCGGCTGGAAAAAAAGCCAACACATGCGGCTTAACACAGTACTTTTTGTGATAGTGTTTCTTCATTATTTTATCAATGTTACACATGCTAGCACAGTGTGGGCAAATGTTTCACCAATTAATGCCAGATTAACACCCAAATTCAGCAATAAACAACAGAAAGCTGACGGTCAACCTTTGCGATGGGCCTTCCACTGCGTGGCAACATGTGTTGTTGCCTTTTTAGTAACTTTTGATCCGTTTGAGCAAGAAACAGATTTTTGTTTGTTAAAATCTGTAGACTATGCAGCAGATGGTGAATTTTGTGGCATGTGGATTTTAAATGGCCATCACTACAATTAGTGCAGCAGATGCAGTGGCACTAGGGCAGTACACACCAATTGTGTCTGTCTTACTAGCATAATGGTGGATGGGAACCCTTTTTTCCTTGTAAGCATTAGGGCTCTAGTTACCCTTGCAGTGCTGGGAACAGGTCCAAAGCAACAGGCGGAAAGATGTGGGATTTACTCCCATTTCATTTTAACACAAAGGAGCAGACAACCTGCTTTGGACCTCACAACTAGGAGTGATGGGCCAGTGGAGAGAGTGGGCAGAGTAGTAGGTATCATTTGTACCACAGATGCAGTTGCATGGGGGCCAGGGGTGTGAGGCGTCGAATAAACCCCAATTCGTTTTGTTTTACTGTCTTTTCTTGATTATGTTAGGGGCCACTATTGTTACCATTGTTTTGCAAGTGTTGCTATGGGCCTCGGACCAATGGCCCAAGAGAAGGGAAAATGTAATCAGGGGAGACAGATTAGTTTAGGCCTCAGAGACATGACATCGTGGGGAAAGGGGCAAGATGGAGGCCCATTTCTTCAATAAGGGGCAGAGAAGAACGCTACTTCACAAGACAGTTGATCTCATTACTGAAGCAGATGCAGTGGCCCTCGGGCCCAGGAGTGAGAGGCCCACTGCATAACAATTATGACTCACTTCATTTATAAAAGAGGATCGTAGGCTTTTTTTCCTAGCATTAGAGGTGAGAGCACCCTTGCTGCAATGTGGTGGACAACATGCCAGAGCTCATTTTATTCTGAAAGGGACAGAGAATCTGTTCCAAGTCTGAGTGATGGCCATGCATAGTGCAGAAGAGATGAACGAGGCAGAGCACACAGTCTGATACTCAAGGCTACAGCTATCATTAGTGCTACATATGCAGTTGCATTGGGTCTCATGAGTGTGATGGGCACACAACACCCCAAGTATCAGGAGTTGTCTTATTGCTTGATATATTTGCTCTTTTACCAGGGTCACATTTAGTGTGGATTATCAGTTAGAGAAAAAGTACTCCTGAAATGGTAATCCCACCCCCTGCTCCTGTCCCGGATCTTTCCACTACCCCCAAGTACTGACAAAGTTTTGGAGGAGGGCCCGACTTGAAAACATTTTGCTCAGGGGGGGGCTCACAGCAAAAAGGTTTGAAGACCTCTGACTTAGAGGGTGCTGGCAGGGAAAAGGGTGCAAGAAGTTGACAACAGGGCCACTGCTGTGATTGGTTGAAGGTGATGCGGAGTTCCCCCGTATTGCAGCGTCGAGTAAAGGTGGTGGTTGCCGGATTAGCCACCAACAAGCTTTGGCAGTGGAAAGGTCAGCCAGATGTTATTTGAACGCTGGAGGTCCAGGAGAAACAGCAGCCGCATGAAACTTGCTGGAGGTCAGGAATATATTTCCCACAGTGCACTGGACCATCTACTTTTGGGCGATCTCCCGGAGGGCCTGATGGCCAGCGATTCTTTGGTTCTACAATGTTGCTTTTACCTGCGGGCTCCAAGGGACTAGTGACACTAGTCCAAGGGAGTATGGAGTTCCCTTTGGCTCTCAAAGGGGTCTCTATGTCTGGGGGAACCGGTCTTAAGTCCGGGACAAGTCGCAGTTGTGCAGTATCAGATCAGGATGGTTGCCACAGGTGCAGAGTATCACGCCTTTGTTTTGTGCAAGTCCTGTTGTCACAGACTCTGGTCTCTTATGTGTCCACTGTTGCAGTTCAAATCAGTACTGAGGTTCTGGTGCCAGGGATGCCCCTTAAATCTTAAATTTAGAGGCATTAGGGTTGTTGTCGCAAGTGGCCAATGGGCTACCAGCCCCAGCGGCTATCCTCCCCTGAGGTGACCACATCCTGGGGTGTGTGCTACCTTTTCTATGCAGAACGTTCAATTCTGTGACTTTTAAAAATGGCAGAAACCTTCCTTGGCTGTACAGACCAAGTAGCCCACCCTAGGGGTGTGTCTATCCTTCTGGGGGTGTACACCTCCTGGCTACATACTTTTGCTACCTGTCTGGGGGCAAATGTGCCTGGGGGGAAGGGGGATGGCTGTGCCCTTCTCTGGGAAGCAGCCTGGATACATGTCAGAGGCGGTGAAAGCTTTGAAGCTCACCACCTTGATGTGCCACTCACTTGCCATCCTGTCAGGGACAGAGTTGTCACATCCTTCCCATCAGGACCATTGTTTCTGACTGGGAGAGTTCACACCTCTTGGCAGGGGGTCAGATTCCTGTCTTGGCAGCAGCAGCTAGGGCCAGGGCCGGACAGGCCGTAGCGGGCACCGGGCGTTTCCCCGGTGGGCCGCCATGGTGGGGGCCGGTTTTGGGCCCTGGGGGCCGGTTTTTTTAGCGGGTGCCGGCAATTTCGGCCCCCATAACAAAAAAACGGCCGAAACCGGCCCTAACAAACAGCTCGCCGCACTCCCCCCTCCCCTCCAGGGGGGCCGGCTGAGCAGTTTGCCAGGGCCGGTTTCGGTTCCCAGTCTGGCCCTGGCTAGGGCACAGAAAAGGCTGGGGCAACCAGGTGGGCAACCTCTAAAGTAGCCACCTGGGTGCATGCCACATCAACTCTGACTCGAGAATCTTGGCAGGGGTAATGAGGCAAATTGTTTGATATTGAATATGACATATTTTGTTGGTACCATAATTTAGCTGGCAACCTCGAGGTTGCCTGGGTGCCAGCCCATGTTATCCTACGGACTGCTGATCACTTATAGTAGCCCTTAATGGAAACGGCTACTATAGGAACATATAAGCTTGCATTTCTATGTCCTCATCTTTAATATAATGCACCCTGGCTCAGGAGGCCTTTCTTAGGGGTGATTGGCATCTATATATTACAACTAGTGCTTTGACCTTGCCACACATGGTGAGGGCAACGTTGAGTTCTAGCAGCTTGCACTCCTCCTGCAGTCTGAAATTGCAGGACCTCTGTTATCTGTTTTCTTGGGTCACTCTGGTTGGCACAAACAGTGCTTCAGACCCTGGTGACTCCACTGGTACCATTTTCCAGGGACTTATGAGGGGGTTAACCCTTTCCATGCGCCCGTCGGCCAACGGCCGTCGCGAGCACTACCTCCGTAGTGCTACGCACGTCCGTTGGCCGACGCGGCCCCGCCCACTCAATCAAACCGCGGCGGAATTGCCGCCGCGGTTAAGCGGTTAAGGTCTTTGCCAATTGGGGTTACCAATGCATATGCATAAGTTTTAGGGAGAGAGCACTGGCGCTGGGGTCTGGCTAGCAGGACCCAGTTCTCTTTCAGAGTCATAACCATCAGCATTGGAGCAAACTGTGTGGGGGATGACCATACAAAAAGGGCACTTTCCTACTCTGCACTTACATCCAATACAGCGCAGATATGCCATATATTTTTTAGAGCTCATCTGTTCATGATGGCCACCAGCAAAGCATCCCCTTCAAGAGCGCCTCTCTCAACCCGTGCAAATCTCTTCTTTCTCATTCATCAGAGAATTATCTTGCCAACATCTGCCTCATAAGGTAGCATGTTATATATATGATTGCAGGCAGCCGCTAGGAGAGGGTAGGTGCTCAAGAGCCGGCACCCTACGCAACCCCAATAGGGTGCGGGCACCCAGGGGATACTAGCCTAGGGAGACTGCTCCCGTTCGAAGTGAGGGTACCATTACTGCTTGGGCAAATCTAAATTTCGAGATTTCCATACCACACAATAGGGACACTATCCCTGTGGTTAATCCCAAGCCACCTCTCACCTATGTGGGTTACCATCCCTATTTTGGAACCCCTCTTTTAGTGCACACACACCACATCAGTTAGGTCCTGAAGAAACGCCATTGATCGTTCAGACTACTAGGCGTGAAACATGTCGACCTCTTGCTTACTTACACGGGCACATTGGGCCTTACAGTAACTCACCAACCTTCTGGTTTTTAATCTACCAGGGGCACCACGCTATTAAAGGACTCCTCTGTGGATACCCCTAGGTATTTTTATCTATTCACTTTCGCACGCATTTTAACACTGCTTCCACTGGATCCACCCCACACACCCGCACTCACCTAACGGCTTTTCTCTTAAAAGATCTCTGTGCAAGTGACCTTTCGGGGGACCGTCGGGCATTGCAGCGCCGGCCCGACGAGGAGCTAAAAAGCCCAATGATGAAGCATGACATCCCTCGGGGTGTGTGAGGGCAACTGAGAGGCTAGATTTGGCCCTCCCCTTCGGGATTGGATCCTTGATACTGGGGTTGAACCTCTGCCTCTCTCTTTTTCTTCTCCTCTGATCCTCTGTTCTACTCCCTATCTTTCTTCACATTGACTGGGTGACATATTGCACCCTTAATTTGGAACAGTGTCCCCTATGATTTAAACGGTCATTTGCGGAGCACGGACACTGGACCTTAATAGGCTCCTGGTCCCCCCCTCTCTTTTTTGTTGTTGACCTAGCATGTTATATGCTACACCTTTAGCAGAGAAGATCTCCTTTAGTTCCCGGGTCTCCCTGATCTTACCCTCTCCCCATGAGTTTGGTTCTCCTACGTTTGAGTGTAATGCCTCTAGGTTCACCACCAGAACCAACTTCCACAGACGCATGACAAACATGGCCAACTGGATGAAGAAAAACTGCCTGCAGCTGAACACAGATAGTACAGAAGTACTGATCTTTGGCAACAGCAGCAACACATGGAATGACTCCTGGTGGCCATCAGACCTAGGACCCACACCCTCCAATCATGCCAGAATCCTCAGAATCATCATTGACAACAAGCTCACCATGAAATCACAGATCAATGCTGTCTCCTCTGCCTACTTCTTCACTCTGCGCATGCTACATAAGATCTTCAAGTGGCTACACCTACACACGAGATGCACCATGACACAAGCCCTCATCACTAGCCGACTGGACTACAGCAATGCCTTCAACGTAGGAATCGCTGCACACCTTCTAGAGAGACTTCAGACCATACAGTAAGCCGCAGCCAGACTCATCCTCGGTCTTCCCCGACGAACCCACATCACACCCCACCTCAGCAAACTCCACTGTCTCCCCGTACAGAAGAGATACCAATTAAAGCTGCTGACCCACACACACACAAGGCTCTACACAACCAAGGACCCCCCTACATTAACCATCACCTGAACTTCCACCAACCATCGAGAAGACCAAGCTCCGCCTCCCTTTCACTTGCCCATACTCCCTGCATCTACCGAAGCAGAAGTGGAGGACGCTTCAACTTCCACATCGCAGCAAAGAACTGGAACAGCTTCCTCATGCATCTCTGGACCATCTCCTCACTTACTGAATTCCGAATAGCACTCAAGACCTGGCTGTCTGAATAAGCCTCCGGGGCCTGCAAGCACCTGGATACCCTATCGGATGATTAGTCGCGCTTTATAAATCCAAAAACAAAGTAGTTCTGTGTCTAAGTAGCCTTGTCCAGGTTGTCTATGTTTACTCTCTCTGACTGCACTTACTTTTGGTCTCCCCGATAGTAATTGACGGGGGTGCTTCTATACTCTCCATTCCACGGAAGCTGTGGAGATAGTAAGGATGGAGCCTTTGCTCCTGAGGTTGGAGTGCGTAATGATGGAGCCATTGCTCCTGAGGTTGGAGATAGTAAGGATGGAGCCCTTGCTTCTGAGTTTGGTGAATATATCAGGAGCCCTGGGACATCTTCTGTAGGTGGTCTAGTTGGGGGAGGGACAGGATTTTGTCCCAACTTAAGTACATATTTGGGGGTTGTTTTTAAAGAGTATATCAGGGACTGGTGGGTTGATGGCAAGGAGGGTCTGGATGGCAGGAAAGGCCATAGGACCACTAATACATCCAATTGACCCTTGTATATGCTTAATTATTTTTAATATCCCATGCTGTTCCAAGAATAAAGGGATACCGGGAACAGCCTGAGGATTTTTATTCTGTAAGACCCCCTGGCCAGATCTTTCAAGAGCTCCCTGAGATATGGTTGCGCCCACCCTGACTTTTAGGGGACAGGGTGACCCGATGATGAAGCATGACACCACTAGGGTGTGTGAGGGTAATTAAAACAAAAAGGAATTTTTTTCCTTTCCCACAACCCCGTGGGTAACATCTAGGTCACTTCATGATTCATCTCCCCAGGGTTATTTAATGTTATCTCGACATAAAGTGGGGTACCGTTTGTGATTACTTAGGGAGGACGTACTCCCACCAGAGAGTTCCTCTCTGCCCTTTTGACACAGGAGGAGCGCCCCTCCTCCGAGTGCCTTATGATTTCCGTGAATATATCAGGAGCCCTGGGACATCTTCTGTAGGTGGTCTGGTTGGGGGAGGGACAGGTTTTTGTCCCAACTTAAGTACATATTTGGGGGTTGTTTTTAAAGAGTATATCAGGGACTGGTGGGTTGATGGCAAGGAGGGTCTGGATGGCAGGAAAGGTCAGATCATGTGATCAAGCCTGTCCTGAGCTGCCCCGAGGCTCTTCTCTGTGTGCTAGGTTTACCCGTTGGCAGGGGATTTCGGTTGTGCCTCATCCTTTCAGCATGGGCTTCCTTAAGACCAGCCATTTTCTGGGACCTGTCATAACCTTTTTGCTGCCACTCACAAAGCTCAGAGACCCTTGTTTACTGGAAAGGCAGTGCTGGCTTTAGAGGCTCTTGGTGTGGCAATCATCTTTGGGATAGATGGCAAGTGACCCTGCATGTGCCATTCTCTAACTGCTGCACTCATCAGCTGCACAGTAGCATGAAGACGGATGCCCTCACTTAGAAGATGTCATGGAAGGGAAGTCTTAAAATGGGGGACAGTGGCAAGAAATATAACCCCGTACCCCGAGGTAGAGTCCTCCCCTAGCAGTCGCTCCCTGTCTCCTCCTTTACAAGACTGCCTACGCTGTGAGGCCTGAAAAAAAGTAACCATGTGGCTTTTTCCCCTGTTGGCATGGGTTTTCTACGGACCCTCATTCTATAAGATCAGCTTATCATTGAATAAGCAGAGGTATGACAGTGGTCGCCTTCATGAGACAGCGGCCATCACTGAACCCTTTCTCCCGCACATCCTTGGTAAACCTCCCTGCTTTGCAAAAAAGTGTACCGTGTGCTAGCCTGGACCAGGAATGTTTATAAAATGACTGGCCACAAAGCGAGATCTGCACCAATTCCATGAAAACAGCACCAGCTCCATTGCTGGCAGTGAACTCTTGTGGCCCAGGCATGAAACCAAGCCTGGGGTGGCTGTGGGGGTACTCCAGTCCAGATAAATAACAAAGTCCAGCACCAGGTGATCACCATTAACAACCTAAGGGAGCATCTTATTGATATCAGGAGAGTGTAAGAAGAAAGGTTGTCAGAGGGTGTTGGACAATGTGGGGATGTCCAGCGAGTGAGTGTTTGTTAGGCGTGTGAAGGACCAAGAGTAGTCTGAGAGGGAGTGGGAGGCATGTGAGAGAAAGAGTGAGGAGAATGAAGGTAAAGGCGAGTATGAGAGGGAGTGATGGGTATTTCAAGGGAGTGTAAGCTCGGGAAGAAAATAAGAGGTGTGTGAATGAGGCTATTAAGTGACAGGTGTGCCAATGAGAGTGTGAGCAAGTGAGTAATATGGAGGTAAGTGTAAATGAAGGGATTGAGAGGAAGTGTGAGCGTTGACGAAAGAGTAAGGGGAGAGGGATTGTGTTTGTTGGAGCTAGTGTATGTCAGTGGAAGTAGTTTTGAATGGGTTGGTGTTAGAGTGCGTTAGAAAGGAGTGTGTGAGTGAGGGAAGTGTAAGTGAGAAAACTATGAGTGTGAGTATAAGAAGAGATTGAGTGAGCGTAAGAGAAAGATGAGTTAGTGTAAGAAAGGGGTGGTGAGTCTGAGGAATGTGTGTGGTCCTGTTTAGCCCTTTTGGACACTGGGTTGACCAGGGTGCTCTATAGCAGCAGCAGCAGGTTCGGAGGGCAATGTCTCAGGCACCACTTCTCGACAATTTGCTTCTACTCATTGTCTATCCTAGCATCAGTGTTTCTTAATATAATGACTAGTCAAATAGGTGAAGTCTTATATATAAACGTATGTACGGTCCGGGGGTTCACATTGCCTCTTCAAGTGATTTTTCCCACGGAATGGTCAGGCTTCCAGCAGAGCTAGGTATGGGGAACATGTGCTATACCAACAGAATGCTTCAGACAATGTCACTTCTAAATCATCATAGTCATACTGATTGCTTTATCTCTTCTAGCCAGTTAGTGTTGATTTAAAAACAACTCTGCCTGATTGTGATGCTTAACAAGCTTCTCTGCGATAGGACAGACTACTCACCCTTCATCTCATCAAACTGACTCCAAACAGCACCCCACCACTCAACATCCAACATCGCACGAGCCACCAAATAATCAATTGGACACTGAATAGACCCCTTTCACAAATACGAAGCATCTCTGTTTATTATGAACCATATAAGGGCCTCACTTGCTAGCTCATCCCAGAGATGTAAGTGGTAGGCAGGATCAAAAATAATATTGAAAGATGCAAGAGGGAGAACTCCAAAAATTAAAACAATTTGGACCAAACACCCTACAACAGTGTTGGGAGCATGAGAAATGGGCCTTTGGGAGAATGGTTGGGTCCAAACTGGAATGGCATGGCGAGCAAAATAACGATGGATTGAACCCAGATCTGCGACTGGGGGTGAATGTTTGACAATGTTCAACATTCCGTCCATCATCTTTTTGTGTTGCCTTTGGGAGAATGAACACATTGAAAGTAGAGCAGATGCCGAGTAGGATAATGCTCTGAACGAAGGTAGAAATAAAGGAACCTAACAGATGTAGACACCTGCTCTAGTCTCAGCTGAAGAACAACCAAAAAAGACTATTAAAAGCTTTTAGTGACCCTACCTCACCTATACAATCACTACCAACACATATGAAAAGCAGTAACCAACCTGTGTATTATGGAGTCCGGTGAGACCCCTAGGGACAAACTATACTTCTATAACTGACTCTAGTTGGAAAACAATCAGAAGACTTGCATTCCCTCGAAGATGGAGCCCACCAGTGGCAATCCAAGCATAAATCAACTGCACATGGCTGGACATGTCTAATGACCCACTCCCCTACAGTGGCGGTCGCCACTGTGTCGTGATAGTTGTGATGTCTGATTTTCCATAAGGAGTGTGTTTTGTTTTGCTAATTACTTTGACACAGCTTGAAGAATCTTCACACAACATTCCCAAAAAAATGTCAAACACCTCAGCTCCTTGCTGGAAAGTTTTAGAGTGATCCATTAAGCAGAGGCTTAAAAAAATGGGGAGTCACAGATCATTGCTTTCTCATGTTAATTCTCATAGCAACTTTTGGGAAGTGATACAGAAAAAAACAGCTGAACGGAATTACACTGCAATTGGCAGAAAGTTAGAGCTTTACTCAGAAAGTGTGCATTTTATTGTTTCTGCTGTAAATCCATGCAGCTATTTTCGAGAAATATGCATTTAAAGAGGTGCTCAGGGTGGCGTTGAAAAAGTTAAAACAATAGGTATGGCTAGAAAGTTCATCCCGCAGGAGTGCTGCGGGGCACCCAGAGTATCGAAAATTTAAAAAAACATTATGATCTCATTGGTGGTGGGAGTTTTTTTCTCCCATCTGCCATTTCTGTCCAGTGGAACCAGCACCGGTCCTGTTGGAACAAGTGATCTGATTGGCTGGCCACAACATCAACAGAAATGTTGTTGCCAAATAACATAACACGGGATCTCGGTCCCTGTACCCTGAAGCTAAGAACAAAACACATAAAAGGGCAGGATGGGGGTAACATGGCCCCCTTGAACTCATAGAGGACCCAGAGAAAAACCCCAAGAAACAAAAAAAAAAAAAATTTGTACCGAAGGTAACGCAGTACTCTTGTGGGACCCAGCGTGGCCCCTCCTGTTAGGTACCACAGTAGTCCCACAGGAGACATACAGCAGGGACGTGCAAACTGCACTGGGCCCTGCATGATAAGGGGTTGGCCACCCATGGGGTGCTGGGTGCAGTGCCTGCCCACAGGCCAGGCCCTACAGCCAACTCCACACTGCAAATGGCCAAAGGAAAGAGGGAGGTTAGTAGTTCCTTTATACAACTCTCAAAAAACTGAATTCAAAGCTTGTGCGGGTGACCATAGTAATTTGGCCTGCATTTTATCATACTGCCTACCTTCATTAGGTAGCGATTATTCAAGATAGCTGGACAAGTTGGTAATCTGATCTGAAAACCCAATGAGTTTTTTAAGAACACCACCTACCAGGGCTTACAGAAAAGGTTGAATGGGCCAAAATATCAAAAGAGCTAATATGGAGGAGCCCTAACAAATTATCAGTACAGACAGGTTTGCCAGTTTTCTGGTCAGATCTCCATCTGCTCCTGTTTTAAATCATAATAGAGAGGGTGCTAAAACAGGTAAGTACACCCCACTCACCTATTACAGTTTGACCGTAAACTGAATAACATATGCAGGAGGCTGTGTGTGAGGTCCTAGACAGAGAAAGGAAGAGGGAAACAAACAGAGCAAGGGGTGGAGAGACAGAAAAAAAGAACAGAGTGAAGGCAAGACGGGAGTGACATAATGCAAAAGGGGGAAAGGGAAGGGAAGGGAGAGAAGAAAACTCGACTTCCAGGAATTAGAAGAGCTTGGAAGAATGAAAAGGGAAAAGAAGAGGCTGAGGAGCAACTTGGAGAAATCTCCAGAACAGGCGTCAGCAGTCATTGCAAACTGCGAGAAGGATGGAAGCACCTGACAGACCCTGTCTTCTTTTTTTAGTGCAGTCACTGATGGAGAGTGGGGCAGAGGACTGTGGGGAGAAAGAAGGGACAGCGAAGGGAGAGAAATTAGTAGATAGACTGGGAAAACAGAAGGCTAGAGGTGATTAAGAAGTGAACAGACAGAAGGAAAGAAAGCAATTGGGGGCATAAAGGAGATAGAGAAGAGACAAGTGGGCACAGGGAAAGGAGAAGAATGGTGAAAGGCGGGATTATGAGAAGAAGTAAAATGAAAAGTCCTCCTCGACCTATCATCGGCATTCGACACAGTGAAGTACGCAAACCTCCTAGACCTTCTGGAACACCACATGGGCCTTACCGGTCTAGTCCTAAATGGTTCTCCTCCTACTTCCTTAACAGATCTCAAAGAGTCAAGCTTAATCTCGCCCTATCTCAGTCCACACCGATCTCTCTTGGGGTACCACAGGGATCATCGCTTTAGCCCACCCTCTTCAACTTATTCATGGAACCCCTAGCTGAACTTCTAAGCTCAACTAACATCCGATACCACATGTATGCAGATGATACCCAGCTATACCTAAAAGTCTCCTACCCAGATGACATTGGCTCCCTCAACACAACACTAATGGAAACTCAAAATTGGCTAAAAACTAATCACCTCAAACTAAATACTCAAAAAACTGAACTCCTTCTAATCGCCCCTACCAACCAGGTACTGATCATCGAAGAATGGCTGAAACAGCTAACAGCCCTTAACTGCACCCCACAAATCATTGACTCTGCTAAGTCACTGGGTGTTACTCTTGACAAGAATCTCAACATGCAGAAACACATCAGTGCCTCCACAAAAACAGCAAATCACCAAATGAGTATTTTAAGGAAACTAAAACCTTTCCTACCCCCCAACAATTTCAAACATGCTGTACAAGCTTTAGTGATCCCCAGATTGGATTATGGTAGCACAATCCTATCTGGATTGCCCAGATCCAAACTTGTGCCTCTAAAGGACTCGCTCAACTCTGCTGCTAGACTCATCACTGGCTCAAAAAATACTGCCACATCACCCCGGATCTCAAATCCCTCAACTGGCTGCCCTATGAAGCAAGAATCCAACTAAAAATTGTCTGCATGACACATAAAGCCCTCCACCTCAATACCCCTAACTATCCTGCCCAGAAAATCGAACTCTCAAGCGGCTCCAGAACATCCAGAAGCTCCACCACTTTTCTTCTGAAACCTCAGAGATTCCACAAGAAGAAAACTTACAACTGTGCCTTCTCTGAGATTGCCCCAAGTATCTAGAGCTCATTACCTCCTAAAATCAGATTGAATCCCTCGTTCATTTCATTCAAGAAAGAATTCAAAGAATTCCTTATGAGCAAATTTCTTCCCTAGATCACATATCTCCCATCTCCCCAGTCACTCACACAATCGATTATTCTGGCTACCAAATGCGCTCTTCGATGCGGTACCGACTTCACCCCTGGCTGTTCATCTCTGTCTGGTACTCTCACTGGCATGAACAATGACAATATGTTGTTATTAACAAAGACTCTATTTTATTAGTTTGTTAGTGAATTTGCATTGAATGTGATATTACTGTTTCTACTGCTCCTCATGCTGTAACTCTGTAAAGCATTCTGATACCCTCAAGGGTCATGGTAGTGCTATAAACAAAACTATTAAAATAAATAAATAGGAAAGAATACAGAAGAGAAACAAGAGCATTGAAAGGAGAGAGTGGATGAAGATGAAAGGGAACAAGGAAGTGCATGAAAAAGAGGGGGAAGAAGGAAGTGGATAGGGCTGAGAGGAAGGACGAGTGGGAGAATTGGAAATTAGAAAGTGGTGAAGAAGAGAGAACAAGGGGGCATGGAAGTAAGAATGGGGAAATGAGGGGAGGTGTAACTGGAGAGGTTGTATTCCAGGGTCCATGCCATCTCACTACTGTCTTCATTCTGCACAGAAATACAATGGCGTCAGCCTCTGTCATAGCCCCACCCTATAGCCCCAAAACGAGAAGGCAGAGGGAGGCCCTTGGGATGTTAATGGGTGGTGAATTCCTTGTAAAATAAAGGTTTGGTAGTCCAAGTGTGTGGGAAGGGATCACATGACTCCACCCCTGAGATTGTTCTATTGCAATGTGGCAACACTGGACCTTTCCTCAAGTCACATCATGCTTGGCCCTGGGAATGATCCTTGAAGGGGATATGAGCAGGGAACTGGCCTACTGTGAGCCCTTCCTTGACGATGTAAAGGGAGAGATGCTTCTGTGTTTTCATACTACTTAAACACATCATAAAAAAACATGCAGGAACAACAAACTCTTTAACAATACACAGGGCGCCCTTTGTTTACTCTGTGAAAACAGCACTTATTAAAAGTAACAAAGAAGTACATTGTATACACGTATTTACATCAGCATTATGTAGCAACCCTTGTTTTTCAGCTTTGTAAACAGGTTCTTGATACTATGCAGGTACTGCTTTATTGATTTACTTTTCACCATATTGTGTTAAGTTTACTTCTGTGTCTTTTTAGTTGAGCTTATCTTATGGTTATTTTTGCAGCTAGCTCACACATTTAGCAGACGCCCTAAAGACACATCCAGATGGCAGAGGCTGTACACTCATTCTCTTCCAACCCCAGTGAAATCCAGGGGGAGGGGAGAATCGGAGAGATTCAGGATTCTTGCTCTGCTTCCAAGGACTGCTAATCTGACACTCATCTGCAATGGTTGATCCTTAGCCAATTTCACCCTAAAAGCACTCGTGTCCAAGTTGTAAATTGTATAGCCAATGCTATTGCTGGACATCTCCTCCTTCTCAAGCGTTGTCCTGCGAGTTTTCCAAGCATCACCTGCTGCTTGATTTATTGCTAGGCTGCTGCCTTATCCAACTCCCATTCTGCTTGGTGAGAACATTTTAATTTTTGCCATCCTAGCAGTCAGTCTTCTTCCTACAGAAAGGCTGAAATACAAGCATTCCACTCAACTATAACATATTTTCCACTCTACATGGTTGTACTACTAAATATTGACACCAACACAATACAACACAATATCAAAGAGCAAAATATCAACAGGTAAGTGCATATTTAGATTTACTATTCATAACGCGAATTCTACGTACCTTGAAGTTATATGTACTATGTACGTACATATACGTGGCGTTAGGTACAGAAAACCCTTTGGTATAGAAAATCGAAACTTACTTAACGGTCCATATCTTTTTCAACATTTTCTCCTCGAGATTCTGTCCCATCGATATTGTGTGTTCCATGTTCAGGGTGCAGACCACTCAGCACCGCTGTCAGAGCCATTTAAGCACTATGTTTCTTGAAAGTCTTTCTGGTACGTCTTAGTCATCATAATTGGATTGTGAAGGGCCCATCACAATGAGGCAAACTCCAATATGGAGGTTTGTACACCCATGGCTGTAAAATCATCACGAACGGCATTACGGGGTGCGCCAGAAGGCACAGCTTCTTTCTTCTGCTCGAGTAGATTTTCTACTTCAGTGGTAGCTTTCTCAACGCGAACCCTGCATTGAGAAAATCTCTTAGGGAGGCGTTTTAGCGCTCAAAAATTGCGCTAAGGGGTGCAAATTCTTCTCGCGCTCAGCAGTGAGTGAGAAAAATCTCCATGCACTTAGGTGGAGTTTTGCCAGAACTCAGCCCGATATTCACGTAGCGCGAGTGGGCAAAACTCGGCGAACTCTGCTGGCGGAGCGCAATTTTCCGCCCTCCCTTATTCGCCATGAACACGGGCAGGGGAAATGGGGACGTTGTACATTGCTTAGGGCTTTCAATGTGACAGAGACAGAGTGCAGGCTGCAGCATGTTGAACATTTTCTTTGTGAAGTTTGCAGATATTGTGGTGAACCACCGCCATCCAGTTTTAGTAATGTCCATTACTGGAATATGAATGAATGAATACACTTGTAACGTGCACATTACCAATGCTAGGTCTCTTGGCATGGGTTTGAAAACGTTGCCTTGAATAAGTGGGATTTCAGTGTTTTCCTGAATGTGGACAGTGTGGACAGATGCCTGAAGAAAAAGGCCAAGGAAATCCAGAAGAAGGGGCCTGAGATAGAAATAACTCTGCCCTCTCGATTGGAGCTAGTACTAAGGAGCAGAGAGGAGCATTTTGTTCCAACTTCTAAGATTATGGCTGGGTGAACGTCCTGAAGAGGATGCCAGATTATGAATGCACCTGGACAAAAGTACTCGTTACTTGAATGAAACAAACACAGTCCATAGTAGAAAGGCAGTGTAGGAACCTTCTAGCGTGAGAGCTGTGGTCTCTTGTCTGCAAGCCAGCAATCAGCGGGACTGCAGTTCTTTGCACTCTCTGTAAGCTATTTGGGAAAGGGAAGGCTGGAAATTTATCTTGCAATTATCTAACCTGGAATCACTGTTTCACGTACCACTAAAGCTGCAGGAGTAGATGAAAGTAGGCAAAATAGGCTATAATTTGGCCGGTTGGTGGTAAAAGACACGAGCAACCACTATTATCTATACTTCAAGTGTCTTATAGCATCAAACAGAGAACCAAGATTTTTTACCTCTATGGAGACAGTGATACTGTGATCAAAGAACTTTGCAGGTGGAAAAGAAGACAGGTCGATCCTATATTTTGGCTCAAAATTAATTGTTTCTGTCTTGGCGCTGTCAAACTGGAGATAGTTATTTTGCACCCAGGTTTCAGTGTTGCAAAGTACATGAGATTATTTACTCGTTGCACAGACTTTTCAAGAAGTAAGAAGTCAAAATGAGAAAGTAGGCCAAATCACTATGTAAACATAGTCAACTGTTCAACCTGTACTCGTGTTCTACAGAAACAACATCATCCAATAGATACTGGTGCATGTTATCCGTGGGATGTTTTCAAGGCTTGTGTGTGGAGGAGTAAATGCCCTGATAGGAGTTAATATATAGTGAAAAAGGAAGGTACCACTGTTTGCTCGAATTAGCCTCAATGCAGTTACAGTGAGGCTTGAAGGGCATATAGTGCAAATGTAACAACTTTAGATTGCTTTGGTTTATCTCTGGAACATTAATGCCATTTATCCTTCAAGCCTCACTGTAACTGCAAACATGTACATTGGTAATTGTACAGGCATAAAATCTTCTATTAGTATAGGGTGAAAGAAAATCCGAAATGGTAAAATATCTCCCATGAACAGAAATCTTTGATGTTAGAGCCAACCTAAGCATGCAGCTTAATAATAATGAAGAGATGGGAGACAGAAGGGATGGAGCTGGGATTCTTAAATCTCAAATGCCAGGTGTAATCATCATACAAACCTCGCCACTGGTCATATGGACCTTTTTTTCGCAGATATGGAGAGAGAGTTGGGAGTAATCATTTGCATACATTTCCATAACTGTGAAGACCAATGGGACTTCACAGGAGACAACAAGGAGATATTACTAAGTTTTAAAAGACTTATTAACAAATTAATTTAAATCAAGGTCATTAATTCAGAAAGTATTCAAATTAAAGCATCAATTTTTCAGGTTTAAATGATCCAAAAGCCGATATTTCAGAATAAGCAAAAATAAAACATTAACAAGATCTACATAAAGAATATAAAATATCCAAAAAGTGTGTTCTATATCGGAAACCCTTAATCTAAATTGAGCACATATTGGTAGGAAAAGGGCATTTAGTTAGGCAAATAAGGTAAGGTGTCAGCTTCAGAAAACCAAATAAAAGTCTCTGATGAGAGGATATGAATGCTTAGGCATAAAGCCTTCGCCGGCGGGATATGGAGATTAGCAGAGGAGAGAAGGATATTCTCAGTTCAAAGTCAGCAACCATCTCCTCTCTAGTTAAGGAACACACATTGTTATTATTCAACAAGACGCTAATTTGTAACATCACAGCTCGTCTCACTCTCGGGAACCAATCATATTACTCCAGACTCTGGGAACAGGTAAACTCCCCTCTTTTCCAGGACAACACAGTGGTCCATGCATGATTATGTCCTTGAATTGTTACATTAGACAGCAGTCCAGTACAGTCAGCTCTGCCCACAAAATGTTCTCCCACACTGGCATCTTCTTCTTTTAGTGAGAACCTCACTATAAGTCGTCTAATACATAACAATAAACTATCTTCTAGCTCGCAACAGGCATCTGGGAAAAACATAGCATCTGCAATGGAAAAACCACATAGGAGCTTATTACGAGTACGGCGGTCCTTTGAACCGCTGTACTCGCGGTGGCAGTATTACGAGTGTGGCGGTCAGACCGCCACAGGACTGATGAGACCACCAGGGATACAGGAACCTGCGGTGGTCGGGCTGCAGTCAGGAGCCACAATATGCTGGCGGTGCTGCTGCGGTACTGCCAAGCATAACCTGAGTTGACTTTCCACTGCCCCTTTCATTGCTGTGAGTCTGCCATGAAAAGGGAGGTGGAGAGGCAACTACAGGGGCCCTAACAGGGCCTGTGAGTGCATGCAGCAGCAACAACAATAATGGTGTCACTGCACATGTTGTGCCTCCCTGATATTGCGCCCCCAGTTCCAGCACGGTGTGGCATGCATGCCACACCGTGCAGGAATGTGCAGTCCGCGCTCTCACAGCGGCGGTCTGCATGTTAGGCTCTCCAATGAGCATAACAGACCGCCGCTGTCACAATGCCCCTGCACTGTCTGACCAGGCTTACACATGTAATCCGGTGGGTGGGCACACCACAGCTTTGGTGGTCCTCCAGCAGACAGTGCAGTGTGGCCACTGCTGGAGGACCGCCAAACTCATAATAAGGCCCATAGTGTGCAAAACAAGCAAGTATTAAAATGTGCAGACCTCTCAGCCTTACACATGTAAAAGTCGACATTCAAGATGGCAGTAGAAAGGTGACTAATTTAAGTTACGTTAATTTCGTTGGGCCCGGCTGGGTCTACATCACAAACAAAGGTGGTGGCTCTGCCCGGCGACGGCTCCCTTGGCCCCGCAGCTCTGGCCCACTTGCCTCGGACAGAGGGTATTCACATGGCTCTCCCCAACAACATTTCAGGTGGCGATAGTTCAATTATTTTAAAAGGAGTTCTTAAGATACTCATGAGCACTAAGTGCATCAGGCCATTTAAGCGATGCAAAGGCACAAGCTTAAGTCAATTTAGCTTTGATCGCCCCATTCAGTCTTTCTACAATTCCTGATGTTTCTGATCTGTAGCTACGGTGAAACCTTTGGTCAATCCCTAGAGCAAGATATAACAACTGCATGACTTCACTTTTGAAGTGTGTTCCTTGATTCGATTCAAGATGGACGGGCAACCCGAATCGCGGTATCAACTCCCGCAACAATAGTTTGGCAACTATGAAAAAAAGCACACGATGATGAGGATGTACCTCAGTTGATTGCATCATGGCATTTCCACAAAGTCAATCTGAAGACGATTAAATGGACCATCAGATTTTTCAATGTGACCCATGGTCACCGCAATATTTTAGACACAAAACTTATGCCATCATTCTGAACCGAGGATTAAAGCAGTGAGAACGGAAAGTAGACACCATTCCGATCCTCCCACGAGTTGAACCATGCATGTGTCTCACCATTGCTGGTAAGAGGGAATCTGGGAGGACAGGCTTTCCTTCATTTGATACCCAAATATCACTGGCATCCTTTGCATATCCCATTCTTTCCCACTTAGCCTTTGATATCTCTGGGGCAGCATGTTGTAATTCACTCAACTCATTGAGCGTGTGTACAGTATTCAGTAAGATATTGGTCACCGTCTCTCCCTCTGTGTTACATAGTTCATCTAAGTGAAAGGTGCTGGACACAAGAGTGCAGTATCGAGTGACTTCATCCGCATAGCAGTCGCGTCTGGTGACAAAATCATTACCCCTGTTATGTGCAGCATACTTCACTACAGCAATCCCCCTTGGCAACTGGAGGGCATTTGACAGATTTGAAACATACAACCCATTGCAGATGGGGGTACCATCCAAAGTCAAAAATCCCCACTGCAACCATAACTAACCAAAGGCATGCACAAATCCAAATCCATACTTGCTGACAGTGTAAATGGTAACTCACAAGCCTTCTGAGGTACTGCAGGCTCTAGTAAGGGCTATTAATTTAGCAACTTACACAGACGTTACCTGCCATAAGTAAGTTGCTTCCACTACCCTGCTCAAAGTACATACAGCATAAGCAGCCCTTAAGATACCACGTCAGTCTCTCAGACACAACCCATCAACAAAAAGGTATGATCAGATTCTGAAAAGGGGACATCCAGTATATCAGGCTTTGGTTTTGTGCAGAACTCAGTTGCACTGATGCAGTCACGTTCAAAGTCAGTCTCATCATCTCCCTCTAGGGTTGGTAATACGGAAGCTAGGTCTAATGTCTTACATCTCCGGATGGAAACATTCTCAGCTGGCAAAATGATTCTCTCATAGTGGGATAGGCGGCTATTTGTCAAATGCTGAGTTCTGGTATGAGTCATAAGAATTTTGATGGAGTGTGGAAGCATTGCAATCAAAGGATGGCCCATCATAATCCCCTCAGTTTGCTGTATGCTAAGGCTAACTGCTGCACCCGCTTTGAGACACCAAGGTAATGCTGCAGCCACTGGATCAAGAGTAGCTGAAAAATAGCAGGTGGGATGCTTATGTCTCAATTAGATTGTGTTAGTACAGACAGTGCACACCCATCTCTTTCGGGACAAAAGAATACAACGTCTTTTGTATAGTCTGGCATTCCAAAAGCAAGTGTGCTGCAGAGTAAATTTTAAGCTCCTGGAAGGCTTCCATGCTTTTGTCATCCTTTGGTACCGGGTCATTGATATCAGCATGCATCAGCCTTATCAAAGGCTTTGCCACTAAGGAAAAGTTTGGGATCCATTGTCAGCAGTAGCCAACCATGCCCAAAACCATTTTCACTTCTCTCTGAGTTGTTGAAAACTTCATTTTAAGAACTGTCTCTATGAGTTCATGAGACACTCACCTCACTCCCTTTGCTATTTGATGTCCCAGATACATGACTTCCCTCTGACAGTATTGTAGCTTTTCAGGGGAGACCTTATGTCCATTCTCGGCCAAATGATTGAGTAAAGCAATAGTGTCATGTTAGCAAGCTTCTTTAGTCATCGAGGCAATCAGAAGATCATATACGTATTTGATCAGTGTAGAACTGCATGACAACTGCAGAGACTCTAAGTTCTTTTTAAGACTTTGGTTGAAATAGGTTGGGCTTTCTGTTCACCATTGTGAGGCGCGACACCAAACAGGGGTCTTCTCTAACAACTGGAACGTGAAGAGAAACTGGCTCCCTTCATGCAATGGGACCAAGAAGTATGCCTGACAAAGATCAATGACCGTGAACCATTCTGCTCCTGGAGGAACTTGTAATAGGATAACGGCAGGGTTTGATACCACAGGATAGCATGGAAGGACAATTTGATTAATCTTTCAGAGGTCTTGAAAGATCCTTTCTTTGACTTTTACAAGGTCAAAATTGGGGAATGACATGGGCTTCCAACAACCTCCTTTGAGATTCCTTGCTTTATCATGTTCTCAATGACAGGGATGATTCCTGCAATAGCCTCAGGGTCATCTTGTATAGGAGAGTCTGAGGGTAAATGGCATCAGGCCAAAGTGTAATCTTTAGGGGCTTGGCATCCTTGATCAACCCAATTTATGTTCCAGTAAAATCCCAGACCTCTTCCTTAACTCTCTCCCTTAAGTCTATTGGCAAGTCCTCGGTAGTGAGGGCCAGATACAGCCTGACAAAAGGCTCCGATGATTGTAACTTGAATTCTGCGTCAGCTGCTTGGGTCTCTACTCCTACCCCATCCTGTGTTCAACATATAATACAGTTGAGCTTGCAGAGAATGTCTCTGCCCAGAAGGTTTACAGGACTGGAATCACAAATAACAATCTGGTGTTGCTCTATAATGTCTCCTATTTTGACTGGCACTGGGGCAGCAATTTGGTTAGCATACTGCTGATTTTTCATGACTACAACATGGACTTATTTTCCAGAGAGGGGTAGGTTAGGGACCTCAATGGTTCTAACCATTGAACGAGTGGCTCCGGTGACTATTAGGAAGGATACAGATTGCCCATTAACCTCTCTGTCCACATAAGGTCCTCTCTGATCCACTTTTAGGAGTGCACACTCGTCCTCCCCCCTCAGGCACTGTCACTGATCCTGATCTATGGATGTTTCAAACATCATAGGGACGGGGTTTCTTTGTGACATCGTCGGATTCTGAGGGACCCTGGGGTTTGGCTGTGGGGGTGGCATACTGAAGGAAAGTGCCCTTTTTGTATGGTCACCTCCCACATTTTGCTCCAATGCTGATGGTTATGACTCTGAAAGTGCACTGGAGCCTGCTGCCTAGGCCCTAGTGCCAGTGCTCTCTCCCTAAAACTGTTATGTGTAAATTGGCAATCTCACTTGACAAGGACTTTACCCCCCTTATAAGTGCCTAGTATATGGTACCAGTGGTACCCAGGGCTTCCAGCACTATTTTTGACACCCTGAGTGACCCAAGAAAACTACTGACAGCAGGTCTGCCAATGCAGACTGCAAGAACAATGTAAACTGCTCCATTTCGACTTTGCCCACACCATGTGTGGCAAAGTCAATGGACTGCTTTTAATATATATCAGTCACCCCTAAGAAAGGACTTCTGAGCTCAGGAGGCAGGGTGCCCTATATTAAAGGTGTGGGCATGTAAGTGCAAACTTATATGTTCCTATAGTGGCCTTTACCATTAAAGTACACTATAACTGATAGGCAGTACACAGGATAACATGGACTGGTTAGCTCTATTAGGGTACCGACTAAATATGTCGAGTTTGGTATCAAACAACGTGCCTTCTCACCCCTGACACGAATCTTGTGTCAAGGGCGATGTGGCATGCACCCAGGTGGCTACCTCAGAGGTTGTCCACCTGGTTGCCCCAGCATCTCTGTGCTCTGGCTGGCAGCCGGCGCTTGCGGATGTCAAGACAAGATTCTGACCTCCTGCCAGGCAGTGTGATCATTCCCAGGAGTCAGTAGCAAAGGCCTGGGCAGGAAGGAGGTCACACCTCCTCCCTCCCAGGAAGGCTAGTGAAGGGGCACATCAAGGCGGTGAGCTTCATTGGCTACACCGCCTCTGATATGCATCAGAGCTGACTCTCAAAGGAAGAAATAGCATTCCCACTGCCCCAGGCACATTCGCTCCCAGACGGTTGGGAAATTAGGTATGCAGGAGGTGTACACCCCCAAAAGGCTAGCCACATCTCTAGGGTGGGCTGCCTGGTCTGTACAGATAAGGAAGACTATTGCATTTTAAAAAATGGTAGAAATATGGGGTTCTGGATACAAAAGGTGACCTACACCCCCGGATGTGGTGACCTAAGGGGTGGACTAGCTGCAGGGACTTGCAGCCCATTGGCTACTTGCTCCCACATGCCTAACTCCCCTAAATCTATGATTTAAGGGAAGCCCCTGACATCAGTACCTCAGTTCTGAATCACCCTGCATCGAAGAGGACAAAGAAGAGAACTGTGTGTGCAACAACAGGGCTTTGCCCAAACCAAAATCAAAAGAGGGATATAGTGTTGCTGTGGCAACACTCCTGGAACTACGTGATTGAGACTCGTCCTATGCTAAAGTATGGCTCCCTCAGGCAGAGGGAACCCTGAAAGAGCCTCAAGCATGCTCAGACTCCCCTGGACTAGTGGCACTAGTCTCCTACAAACTGCAGGTAAAGCAACGCTCCGGATCCGAAGAGTCGCTGGCCATCAGGCCCTACGAGGGATCACCTAAATCCAGATGGCCTAGTGCATTGTTGGAAATGTAGTCCTGCCTTCCACGAAGTTTCATTCAGCTACCATATTCGCTGGGACCACCGGATGTCGACGTAACCATCTGCTGTGCTTACCGCTGCCAATGCTTGTTGGCCGCCAGTCCGGCAACAGACACCTACACTTGACGCTGCATCTAGAGAGGAACACCATCCAACCTTCATCTGACGTCAGCAGTGACACCATTGTTCTTGAATTCTGTTTCCCCACAGCACTGTGTAAGCGGAAAAAGCAAAATCCATGCGGCTCCCTTTCAGCACCAAGGATAGGCAGGACAAATCTGCACCTGGGCTCTACGGGCCAGGTAAAATTAAACTGACTGTCGTGGTCTGGTCCTGGGACCCGCATCACCTTTACCCCAGTAGATTCCAAGCAACTCAACCTGCAAATGACTGACTCTCACTACTACTTTTTACCATTGACCATAATGCAAAAGTTCTGCAGTATTGAATTGCTATAATTTATGTTTTCTTCTATAATCCATAACTCAGATTATATGTATGGAATTTCGTTCATTTTGGTGTCAAAATTAAGATAAAAATATACTTTATTTTTATAAATTGGTGTCGAATTTCTATAGAGTCGAGTCAATTACTTATCGTCCATGTTGGTACTCTGAAATGCTTAACACGTGTTCATCTAGTAAAGCTTTACTGCTATTTGCCACTTTACCAGGAATGAGCTAAGGATTTATTAATTTGAATCCAAGGACCATCCTAGGGGTTTGTGCTAGTATTGCATGGTGAAGTCTACCCAACATCACCACATAATACTCCACCTTCCTACAGATACCACCCTGCATCAGCATTGGATTAAAATTGTTGGTCAATGCTCCAGCTTTTGGAAGTTTCTGAACAGTCATAGGGGGTTTGGTGCTGAGGGGAACTCTCCCTGTGCTGTTAAAGTAGCCCCTTGGGGTTCTGTCACAATTCAATCTGGATTGTACCTACTCTCCATCTTCCAATGCCCTACCCAGTTGCAAATGTGGCACTGTGTGACCATCTTCAGGACACTTATGTTAGTCTCTGCTGCATTTCCGTGACCTCTCTCAATTCCAGGTACATTCATGCTGTAGTTCAGGAAAACTCCATGCATTAACGTTCCACAAATGGGATCTAATTCGGACCCTTGGGGTGGGATCTTAAGTCCCTTCGTCCCAATGTTCTGTGCCAACTGGGTTTGGTCAATCATGAACTTCTCCTTTAGTCCCTTTCATTTAGCTTCTAAAGTCTCACTGCAAAACTTGGCATACTGAAAGATCTCATCAACCGATTTGCTCTGACAATAGAGGATACTTTGAATCATTTGGTTGCTGATTTCTGGCCTTAATCCATATACAAACGAGGCAAGAAATCCTTGTCGCCCAGGAGGTCATTCATCCCATTGTGTGCCTTGTACACCTGCATTAGTCTCTCAAAATAAGCGTTTACTGATTCCTTGGGCTCTTGAGAGGTTCGATAAATCTTAGGCCAATTAACCTCTCTTTGGGGAACCTTAGTCTTTAAGTACCTTATGACTTCCTCATACTTGGCCCTGACAGTAGGTGAAGGGGCATTAGTTCTTGGCATCCATGGCGGATCCTGTATGCGCCATTCAACAGCTCTCTTGCATTCTGCCCACAGGTCTTTCGGGACCGCTACTTCAAACAACACCTCCAAGTCTTCCCACAAATCTGTTAGAAATGGTCACAATTTGCTCCATCTGGGTGTACAACTTATCAGGATTCTCTCTAAGCTTTGGAAGGGAATTGGTAAAATGGAAAAGATCTGATCGAGACCATGGGATGTGTACATACGCTCCTCCTTGTAACTCTAGTAGGGGAAACTTCCTTACCTCTCCCCGACTGCTACTTCTTCACCCTCTTTTCCCCTTTGCTTCACCTTAACCCTCTCTTTCTTAGACCACAATTGTCTGAGCTTCTCAGTATCACTCCATTCTCTAATGGTTTCGATTAGTTACTTTACGTGCATTCGCAACCCTCTTAACTTCAACATCTGCAATTCCTTCTCACTTGTATCCATCTTAGCATTCCTTCATAACTTCTTCAGCTGTGTTATATCAATACCATATTCAACCGCTGCCTTCTGCATCTTGGCATGAGCCTCCTTTGCCACTCTCACTGCTTCCTTGCACATATTTAGCAATTAATTTTCTAAGCAATACCCTAGGTAATCCATTCCCACATTTCCTTTCACCAGCTCCTCAATTTCTGCCTTAAACTGGGTTAAATGTATCCTCAGGGTGGTCTGCCCTGCACGCTGTGAGCAGACTGACAAGCCCATGCTAGTTGTCTGAACCACAATTTCTCTGTTGATCACGTTTCCCCCTGCTTCCTGTGCTCGGTGCTGAATCCTGAGGTATACTTGGAACAGGTTGTCTCTGAACAGAGCTAATAGGAGTCTCGACTAAGGAGGCAGGAATGATACGCAGCATAGGTAAGGTACTTATTGCGACTGATACAGGGGTCTGAGTAGAGGATGGAAAAGGCATCTACATATAACTTGGGGATGCGCTAGGCTCTACTAAGTATCCCACATTCACTGCGTTCTCGGGCAACACTGGTGCAGTAGCACTTGGCGTGTCCACTGCTGTGGCATTATATGGCAGTGGTCTGACACTATGAATTTCTTCTATGACAGTGTCTACCTCCTAGCTATATATGTATCGCCATTTGTTCCCAAAGAGTTAGCACCTCAAATTGTGTGGGTCTAGGTTGCAGTTTTAAATCATAGCTTCTTCTCCACTGATTTTGTATTCAGGGGATGCTGGAAAGTTCCACTCAAGGGAAATTGAAGCTCCCGGTCTTTGAACATATATTTGTGCCACTGGTTAAGCCACATGCATGTGTGAAACACTTTCTTTGCCGCCATTTCCCTAGCTTGGGTGCCTTTGGGAGTAAACTTTTCTTCTTTATTTGCATCCTTCTCGCTATTTGATAACATATTCCCCATTATAACAACAAACATGAACAATCCTAGTTCAAACCCCCACACCGACAATAGCCTTCTTCCACTCACCAATCACAGTGCGTATCTGTCAAAGGTAACTCTATTACAGCGTGGTCTCACCACCCAATCACTGTGTGGCGTCGCACTGACACAACACTCCAATCGCTTCTAAGTCATTTCTCAATCTTTATTCTGTTTGCCTGCTTCGACTACACAAATGTTTTCTACAGCAACAAGAATTCTACCTTCTCTCGCACCACAGTGAGCTCTCAACCTGCAAAGGTCACTACTCAGTGCATCCACTCCCTGTGAACTAAGGAACAGACCGTCACTGAGCTCTGTTAGTGTCACACACAAGAAAGTTACATTTCTAATTTGGTGAATCTGATAGCGCCTCACAGTACATCTCTCCTAGAAATTCATGGAGATAAGGACGGTGCACCAGAAACGAAGTCAAGGAAAGCTTCAAGTTTATCCAAATATATCCTTTATTCTTTAAATTTTTTTAAAATTCAACCACAGCCAACGTGTTTCGTTCCATCGGAACTTCGTCAAGGCTGAAAGAGCACAAAGATAAAAACGCTAAATACATTGAACACAACACAAAAACTTATACAAACAAACAACATGCATATTACATATATATAAAGAAACAACAAAATCATGATTCTGTTACAAGACTTTAGAACGGCAAAAAAATATACACATATATATATAAATTTAGACAAACAAAGGGGCAAAAAGAGAACAACAAAAATAATGTATGTACACAAAGTATACATAGATTATATAGTGACTAAAATTACAAATAACAAACAATAAACTACATTATAAAAATACAACACTAAATTATTGAATCAAGCATAAAAATGCCTCTCTCAAAAAAGTTAGAAAAGCAAGACACAGAAAGTTTCGAAAAAAAGGAAAGAAAGAAGAGAAAAGACATGATACAAGCAGATCAGCGTTGTAAATCTTAAAAACCTTCAACTGCACAGTCAGAAGCAAAAAAAACAGAAAACGAGTGAACAAGTAAGATGACCGTGGGACAAGCTCCACCACATTATTTTCAATGCAACTAACACAAAGTAACATGAATCACTTATATGGGCAATATGGCAAGGTCCTAATAAATCCTACATATCAAAAATCACTCCATACTAATATAGCCAGGCAGCGAGCATTCCATATCTCACCTCTATAACGACAAATAAGTAGAGATGTGCAGCAAATCCCCGCATGGACAAACAGTATCAAGTGGCTTAAGGTACCGGCCCACACTCCTATTTAAGAGAAAACATTCCAAAATTCTAATATATAGCATATGTTGGCAATAGTCAGAAAACACGCTGTTATATTTTCAAAAATTAATAAAAACATCTTCTTACCTCCGTGTTAATCTGGAGGTTTGCTCGAAGAGGACCGGTCACCCCAAAATGATAATTGGCAATAAAAAGGCCAGTGTAGCGGCCTGTCGTCCTCCGTTTACCATTTATGTTGGTAGTACTATTCGCTGTCTGAAACAAAGGATACAGGAACATCGACGAGCCATTAAAACTAAGGACGATAGGTATCCGATAACAAATCATTACCTTCAAGAACATCCGGAGGATTCAGCTTTCTGGTTTCATGCCATTGATCATGTCCCGGTGCCAACAAGAGGTGGCAATAGGGAATTGTTATTACGGCAGAAGGAATCTAGATAGATTTGTCGCCTGAAGGCGACTAGTTTAGGACACAATACAGATGGGGAGATGCATTACTTCTTATAATCATATGAAGAAGTTGATTGGTTAGTAATGCTAGGCATGAGAAAAATATGGAACTCACGTGCCTTGACTATTGAATCTGACTAGAATTGTGTACAATATTAAACTACCAATGTAATGGTGATTTTTTTAATAAGTGCTTTCTATTCCATTCTTATTATTCTTTTTTTATTATTATCTCTTTTTTGACTTTCTCTCTCCTTTTTGTTTTCTTGTGTGTTATACTTACTTTTTTTGTTGCCTGTGGTGGCATTTTGTGATTGAAATTATGATTACACCTTATATTGGAATTCATGGTTCCTTGATTATCACCTCTAGCATATTGTATTTCTCCTTTAATGTTCGTTGTAGTGCCCAGTTTGCAATAGGGTGTCATATTTATACTGTGATAAATTTGGAGTCTTCTGTAATATTACGGAGTGTCTCCAGGATGGCGTCTACAATACCGCTTTTGTACCTGATCCTGTGATTATGTCCCCGACTTCTAATAATCGCAACTGACATAGTATTATTAATTGATTCATTTTAATTCGGGTTCTGTTGTATTAACCTTGTATTTAATTTTAATAGAACTGAGTCGGCGCCAATTGTAAAATATTTCTGTATTTACAGGATATTTTACTTGATAAAATCCGGGTTTACATAGGGGGAGTCTCGATGTTTATTTGTTGACATATAACCATGTTAATAGTGTTTGCGTTACATACATCAGAGTTGGTGATGAGATATACTCCCTTCAAATATGGCGCTGGCCCTGTATGTGGGGATACACGTGATCCAGCACGTTTACGTGTTGGTTTCACGACGGGACGCGAGACTGCTATTTAAAGCTGAAATAGTATGGCGCCCGGTTTGACAGCAAGATACGAGGAGCGCGCTTTATTGAATAAGGTAACTGGGGTTTTTCTTCTTGGCGGTATGGTTGCACGATTGAAAGGCTTGTGTGGTCGGGGTTTTGTAACACGGATTTGTGTGACGGCCACACTCTGTGGGGTGTTTGGCGTTATTACCGGGTAGATTTATTGAGCTTTGCTGGCTTCCCTATCAGGCCGGGCTTTATAGCGTAAATTATTGTAGTTTGGTTGTACGCTGGAAGGGCTTGTGTGGTTGGGGCTTTGAAACACGGATTTGTGTGACGACCACACCTTGTCGGGTGCATGGCATTATCACCGGGTGGTTTTATTGAGCTTTGTTGGCTTGCCACCAGGTCGGGTTTTATAGCGTAAATTATTGTGACCACAATTTGGGTTGGGGTGTACAGGGTGCTACTGGGTGGACACAAAGAGTGTTTTTAATTTTTATTTTTCACTTTGTGACAAAAAATGTATACTGCCAATGGGTTGTGATGGAAATAAGGGGGATATTTACATATAGTCATTTATTCTCCATTTTAGGACGGTAGGCCGCCACACTGGCCCACCGACTACCTATTACCACTTTGGGGTGACTATTTCCCTATGAGCGCACCTCCAGACTAATTCGGAGGACGACAGGCCGCTACACTGGCCTTTTTATTGCCAATTATCATTTTGGGGTGACCGGTCCTCTTCGAGCAAACCTCCAGATTAATACGGAGGTAAGAAGATGTTTTTATAATTTTTTGAAAATATAACAGCGTGTTTTCTGACTATTGCCAACATATGCTATATATTAGAATTTTGGAATGTTTTCTCTTAAATAGGAGTGTGGGCCGGTACCTTAAGCCACTTGATACTGTTTGTCCATGCGGGGATTTGCTGCACATCTCTACTTATTTGTCGTTACAGAGGTGAGATATGGAATGCTCGCTGCCTGGCTATATTAGTATGGAGTGATTTTTGATATGTAGGATTTATTAGGACCTTGCCATATTGCCCATATAAGTGATTCATGTTACTTTGTGTTAGTTGCATTGAAAATAATGTGGTGGAGCTTGTCCCACGGTCATCTTACTTGTTCACTCGTTTTCTGTTTTTTGCTTCTGACTGTGCAGTCGAAGGTTTTTAAGATTTACAACGCTGATCTGCTTGTATCATGTCTTTTCTCTTCTTTCTTTCCTTTTTTTTCGAAACTTTGTGTCTTGCTTTTCTAACTTTTTTGAGGCATTTTTATGCTTGATTCAATAATTTAGTGTTGTATTTTTATAATGTAGTTTATTATTTGTTATTTGTAATTTTAGTCACTATATAATCTATGTATACTTTGTGTACATACATTATTTTTGTTGTTCTCTTTTTGCCCCTTTGTTTGTCTAAATTTATATATATATGTGTATATTTTTTTGCCGTTCTAAAGTCTTGTAACAGAATCATGATTTTGTTGTTTCTTTATATATATGTAATATGCATGTTGTTTGTTTGTATAAGTTTTTGTGTTGTGTTCAATGTATTTAGCGTTTTTATCTTTGTGCTCTTTCAGCCCTGACGAAGTTCCAATGGAACGAAACGCGTTGGCTGTGGTTGAATTTTAAAAAAATTTAAAGAATAAAGGATATATTTGGATAAACTTGAAGCTTTCCTTGACTTCGTTTCTGGTGCACCGTCCTTATCTCCATGAATTTGTCTGACCCTCAGTGAAGCGAAAGTGCGGCAAGCTCAGGACGGGTGTGCACAGACAAAGGACTTACCTGTTTTACTTTGAAATTGAGGTGCTGAACCATGGTCAGCCGCATTGATCCTTTGTAACAATTTATTGTTGGACTGTTCTGCACTCATTTCTATTTGTTATAACTCTTATATTATAGAAAGAATTTTGTAAGTTTCGTGCAACATGCCTAGATTTCAAGATGGGCGTGAGGAAATGGCTCTGGATTTATTCGGGGCCAGTACCTTAAAGAATATAACTAGCAAAGTGACTATTGTTGCAACAAGCCTCAAGACATTATTCCTAAAGCTAGAACGATTACGAAAACAAGAACTTAGTAGATGGTGGGATGGGGTGATCTTAGAGCAGTATATTAAAAATGGTAAAATCCCACGTGGTCTGCGGATACTGATCTTTCCCACCTTTGAAGATTTAACTAGTGACCTTTTGAAGGAATGGGGATGTAACTTAGAAGGGGCTTCTATTACTATGATGCAGATCTTAGTCAGACATGCTGCAGAAAAGGGAGAAAAGTTACAAGCAGAAATTGAGGTACTTGAAAAAGAGATTAATGATATGCCACAGAAAGATCTGATAGAGAAAAATTTTGCTATCTTAAAACAGGTGATGGAAGATTACCAGTTATATCTGAAAAATAAAAAACTCAGTAAAATAAAAAGGGACGACAAAGATTATAGAGAGGGCAGGGTCTACACCTTTGCTAAAAAATTTGATGGGATACAAGGAACCGAGGATGGAAATAGAAAGAGAACCAGAGAGAATAGAGAAGAAAGCGAAGAAACAGGTTCTAATAGTAATACATCTGTGTCGTCAGTGAGTAGCCTGGCTTCAAATACGACAGTGCCTGATGTCCCTTTAGAGGAAGGGGCCTCTTCCTTTCAAAAGGAATTGGCCAAGCTAAGGATAAGCAACCGCCTACAACAAAAAAGAGACCTTTCAAAACAAGGCGGGGAGGGAGGAGGGCAAAGGGCAGATACAAGGGGAATTCCAATGAACAAATCAAATCTGGGAATGAAACTGAAGAAATAATTACTATGATCCCATGTAATGCTTCTGATCCCATGATATGCCAAAATGCTAATACTGATCTTAAGATTGTTAATTTATCCAATAAAGTTCTGGATATTGATGAAGTGAACATCTTGAGTAAAGGACTTAATTTTTGCCCTACACAGGAGGGCGACTTTGCTAATATACATGTTGACCTATTTAAGTTTATTAGGGTATTGAAACTTAAGGATTACTTTTCTAACAGACCGCACGATCCAGGGGGAACAACTGTTGTCCATAGTACTGGAACACATACTATAAGTGAGATCCGTGACGTACATTGTCTGTTGACCCTTAATGATGAAGAGGACTTAGATATTCCTTCGGTACTTAGAGACCTTGACATCACCCACAACACAAGTGTGGATAGTGGACTTCATCCTAGGTCCAAGTTCATACCTACACATTTCTACCATTGTAATATCGATACCTTTCATGATAGGGTCACAGAAGATCTATATGACCTAGAAATTCCGAAAAGATTTACATCTACAGCCACGCATAACATCACGGTGGCTGAAAGGTTGGCTCTTAAAAGACTTAGGGGTCGATTCCGATTCGGGCCGGAAAAAGCACCGACCGACTCGGATCCGGAAAAAATACCGACCGACACGTACCAGTGGCGCCCGACACGCCAAGTACGATGCAAGCCGCGATAAATCCGACCGACACGTCAGGAAACCAAGCCGACCGACCGAGCCGCTCGGAAAATTGCAATCCGGCCGGAAAAACACGCGAATCCAACCGACCGACACGCACCCGGAACAAATCCGACCGAATCGTACCCGCCAACTCCAACCCGCAAAGTACGATGCAAGGCGCGAAAAACACGACCGAGTCGGACGGAGGACAAGCCGTACGACCGACACGCATACAAAACCGAGCCGAAGCAACACAATACACCGCGACCGACGCGTACGCAGCATACAAAACTGCACAAACACAGCGTGAACGAAACGGAAAACACCGTACGAGACCAATGCAGGGTCCGACTCGGTCACAAGAACGTTTCCAACATACACAAACAGCACAAAGGAAAAATCACCCAAAAAAAGGCCAAACAAGCAATTACCAAGCCAATAAATACTGGGGGGTGGGGACAGAGAACAAAGACACACCCACAACTCCACCTATATAAAGGACACAAATCACTACCATGAGCCTTTGCAAATGCCATTCCACTGCCAGCACCCAAGAGAAAGCAACCACACACCCACAGCTCATCCCTCACACAAGCCACACACCAGCAGCACACCAACAAATACCTACCTCACATACACCCAGCACAACACACACCCACACACCCTCACCTGCACACCAACACACACATCACCCACCATCACCACCCATCACCATGCCCCCCAAGAAGAATCACAAGTTCCTAGATTGTGAATTGGAAGTCCTGGTAGACGAGATCCTCAGGGTAGAGCCACAGCTGTTTGGCACATTGGTCCAACAGACCCCCATGTCGCAGAAAACCAAGATGTGGGAGAGGATCATCAACAGGGTGAACGCCCAATCACCATGTCGGCGCACAAAGACCGACATCCAGAACAGGTGGTATGACGTGCGCAGGAGGGTACGGAAACTGCTGAAGCAAGATTACATCAACAGCCAACACACCGGCAGTGGCCCTCCTGCCAAGCCAATATACCTCAGGCCCTGGGAGGAGAAGGTGCGGGCCATCCTACCGCCAGTGAGCATATATGGACTAGAGGACATCCCAGAGCCTGGTGAGTACACAACAAATGTACACAATAAACTGCCACAAAACACACACATCACTGTCAAGGGAGAGTCAAACCATGCACACATAGCAATTACACAGCAACTAGAACAGAATCATCCCAAAATGTGTATGTCAGTCAGATAAACACAACACATGCCATCAAAAAAGTCACATCCAACTGTGCCAACACATGTACAAACACAACCACAACTACAGCTAGGCAGTGGCACAAATAGAACTAACACACACATCCACACATGTAGCCACCACAACAACACCAACACACAGTGAAGACCACTCAAAGGAAGGAATTCTGTGTATGCTGGCCAAGTCAGTGTAGCCAATAGCATCATGGGAGTCGCAGTCACACATATTGCCCCCCCACAACTGTCCCATCAACACCACCCTGAACCATGCTCACATCACAGGGAGTGGAGAAGGACTCACAAGATGGCTGACACTGGCTACTGCTGTGGGGAGCACAAGGCCCTGCTGGCAACTGTGCACCAACAAACAGCAGGACACCACTGACTGACATCCTGAGAGACAACTTCCACTCCCTGCAATGCAAGCACGTTCCATGGTGGGATATCTGGCTGGCTGGGTGGGAAGGGGGACTTGCAGCACTGACTATAGTCACCAGCACCTCCCCTCACCCCCCCCCCAACACAAACTCCACAGTACCCACCTGGTAGAATGCAATGCCCTCCATCCTAACACAAGATCCCACAAAGCACCACCACCCTGGGTTATGTTGTGTGAAGCACAGGGACACTCTTGGGACTCTTAGCCAAACAACTGCCAGGACAACACTCCCAGCCATCCTGTCAGCACAGCCAGCCCACCCCACAGGGAAGCAGAGTCAAAAGGAAGGAAGCATGGGCATGCTGGGAAGGGGGGTGGAGGCAATAGCATGATGGGAGTCGTAGTCACAGACATAGCTCACCCCCACAACTGTCCCATCAACACCACCCTGAACCATGCTCACATCACAGGGAGTGGAGAAGGACTCACAAGATGGCTGACACTGGCTACTGCTGTGGGGAGCACAAGGCCCTGCTGGCAACTGTGCACCAACAAACAGCAGGACACCACTGACTGACATCCTGAGAGACAACTTCCACTCCCTGCAATGCAAGCACGTTCCATGGTGGGATATCTGGCTGGCTGGGTGGGAAGGGGGACTTGCAGCACTGACTATAGTCACCAGCACCTCCCCTCACCCCCCCAACACAAACTCCACAGTACCCACCTGGTAGAATGCAATGCCCTCCATCCTAACACAAGATCCCACAAAGCACCACCACCCTGGGTTATGTTGTGTGAAGCACAGGGACACTCTTGGGACTCTTAGCCAAACAACTGCCAGGACAACACTCCCAGCCATCCTGTCAGCACAGCCAGCCCACCCCACAGGGAAGCAGAGTCAAAAGGAAGGAAGCATGGGCATGCTGGGAAGGGGGTGGAGGCAATAGCATGATGGGAGTCGTAGTCACAGACATAGCTCACCCCCACAACTGTCCCATCAACACCACCCTGAACCATGCTCACATCACAGGGAGTGGAGAAGGACTCACAAGATGGCTGACACTGGCTACTGCTGTGGGGAGCACAAGGCCCTGCTGCCAACTGTGCACCAACAAACAGCAGGACACCACTGACTGACATCCTGAGAGACAACTTACACTCCCTGCAATGCAAGCACGTTCCATGGTGGGATATCTGGCTGGCTGGGTGGGAAGGGGGACTTGCAGCACTGACTATAGTCACCAGCACCTCCCCTCACCCCCCCCAACACAAACTCCACAGTACCCACCTGGTAGAATGCAATGCCCTCCATCCTAACACAAGATCCCACAAAGCACCACCACCCTGGGTTATGTTGTGTGAAGCACAGGGACACTCTTGGGACTCTTAGCCAAACAACTGCCAGGACAACACTCCCAGCCATCCTGTCAGCACAGCCAGCCCACCCCACAGGGAAGCAGAGTCAAAAGGAAGGAAGCATGGGCATGCTGGGAAGGGGGTGGAGGCAATAGCATGATGGGAGTCGTAGTCACAGACATAGCTCACCCCCACAACTGTCCCATCAACACCACCCTGAACCATGCTCACATCACAGGGAGTGGAGAAGGACTCACAAGATGGCTGACACTGGCTACTGCTGTGGGGAGCACAAGGCCCTGCTGCCAACTGTGCACCAACAAACAGCAGGACACCACTGACTGACATCCTGAGAGACAACTTACACTCCCTGCAATGCAAGCACGTTCCATGGTGGGATAACTGACTGGGTGGGTGGGTGGGTGGGAAGGAGGTCTGGCTGACAACCAAACACAATCAATGCAGACCATGTTCACACCCCAGAGAATACATAGAAATGCCCAAATAATGCAGGACAATGTGCCACACCAATATCAACCCCTGACTGTGACGACTTAGGACAATACAATGTACAGGCCCGCACCCCGAGGCACAGTCACAACTGTCAGGTGTGTCAACCACTGATGCCTGCAGAAACATGACATACATTGTTTGTGTCTCCCAAAAACAGGTGATGATAGGGACACAGCAGCAGACGCTGAGGAGTCCCAGTCCCAGGCTCAAGAGGATGCCGAGCTCACTGGCGTCGTACAGCCTCTGTCCTCCTCGGACGATGAAGAACAACCTGGCACATCCGGTGCAAGTCAACATGCTGCACCAGCAGGACCACCAGCTGCAGCACCAGCAGGTCCACCAGCTGCACCCCTGCACCCACCCCTCCAACGACTGTCACCACGAATACCATCCCTGCCGACATGGACAGAATAAGGAACAACACCAGCGCAGTGACCCTGGACCAACCTGGGGCCATGGACACCACCACCACCACCAACCCCCAAGGTGGACCAGGGTTATCTGTGCGTGCAACTGCACACACTGCACATGTCAGCAGGGGTGGTGGGAGGGGTGGGAGACAGAGGTCGCTGCTTGCAGACGTTGCTGGTGTGCATGAAGACCCACAACTGGTACGCATAGCTGATGCGTACCAGTCCAGCACCGGAGAGCTCAGCCAGGTAGTGGGGCTCCTCAGAGACATCAAACAGCAGCAGGCTGCCCATCATGCCCGCTTGGACTCCCACATGTCCCAAGTGGAGTCACACATGTCACGTGTGGACTCCCACATGTCACGTGTGGACTCCCACATGACCCGCGTGGAGTCCAAGTGGGATGTACTACATGAGATGACGGCGGTGCACAGGGACATTTTACAATGCCTCCGCCAGATGAACAGCAACCAGTCCACACCTCCCTGTGTGCCAACAACATCTGGTACCGAACAAACTGCAACTGCCACAGGGAGGGAGGAGGACTCTGGCGGAGAGTCCCCTGCACCGCAGCAGCCTGCACTTGAGGGCCCCCCCAAGAAGAGGGGTCGTCCGAGGAGGGGAAAGTGAGAGGCTGATGGCCAAGCGCAACTCCCAGGAAGCCTGAACCTGTTCTGGATTTTCGCCTTTGTGCACAGACTGTTCACCCTGTTGATGGCAACACTACTCCCACACATAGCATGGGGAGTACAAGTTGGAACAATGTGTCAGACAACTGTGGCCCCGATACTGGGGATCCTGTCTACCTGGACTTTCTATTCATCTAGGAACTTGGGATTGCAAGATTCATGTACAGCACAATCCATCCTATGCACTATTATCACAATAAACACACTAATACACCATACTTGCCTCTGTCGTGATTCCAACGTGGGTGCTGTTATGGGGATGATGAACTGCAAAATTACACAGTGTATGCGAACTGCAACAGCAAGGACAACACAGGCATGTGAGTACAGGCAACGTGACACATATGAGGGAGACACACCACCAGGGCTACACAACACATACACACCTAGGCCATCTGACTCATTGCCTACACTGATGTTGCCAGGGAAGACGGTGCAATGCACAGACACCACACCCATTCCCAGTTGTAGTCAAGTAGCCCACAGGTGCAGTAAGCAAATGGCAGTCAAATGTGTGACCACAGACAACGCACATCACTAAGTGAAGCACAGGTTTATTACACAGTAGCAACATGCCGTAACCACTACAGATGCAAGGTAACCCCACCTGGTAGCGGGCACACAGTCAACAACTGTAGACAGAAGGAAGTCCATGGGTGTGGCGCACATCACCTGTAGGGACACAACAGCTACCAGCCTGGATGTGCAATCACGTCGTCGGTGGACACAGTTGACCAAACGAATCTGAAAGTACCCTGTGAAGGACAGAAATGACACACAGTCAAAAGCAATGCAGTACAGGACAGAACAGCAAAACTCATGCACAATACATGTTACAAGATACCCACCCAGAACCAAGTTAGCATGTCAACACTGTTGGGGAGTACAGCCCACCTGTCACCACACATCGCAACACACATCCTGTCAAGTAGCCCATGGACACACTCCAACAGCACCAGAGCACCACCCACACATCATGCCAACTCACATCATTCACATGACACCTCAGGATACTCACATTCAGCTAAAGAAGTTGGTGATGAGCTGTGTGCGGACATCACCATCACCATCATCATCATCATCGTCACTGGCATCGTGGTCCAGGCCAGGATCCTCCACAGGTGGCGGATGTTGGTCATCGTCATCCTGGATGAGAGGCAACTCCTTCCGCACTGCCAGGTTGTGGAGCATGCAGCAGACGATGATAATCTTGCACACTTTCGCAGGGGCATATGGGAGGGACCCTCCGGTCTTGTCCAGGCAGCGGAAGCGGCTCTTCAGGAGACCAAAGGTCCGCTCAATCACTCTCCTGGTCCGACCATGTGCCTCATTGTAGCGCATCTGGGCAGGTGTCACAGGGTTCCTGAGGGGTGTCAGCAACCACGGCATGTTGGGGTATCCCGAGTCACCTACGGACAGACAAGTGCACATCAGCTGACTTGGAAAAGTGGGCGGAATACTACAGATCAGATCACACACAATGGCACAAAGTCAGTACACACCGACAAGCCAGGCACGCTGGTTCTGCATCTGTGCCATCAACCTGGGGATGCGACTACTCCTCATCACAAAGGCATCGTGTGCTGAACCAGGGAAACGGGCACACACGTGTGTGATGGTCATGTCTGCAAGACACACCACCAGTGCATTGACCGAGTGGTAGTGCTTGCGGTTCCTGTAGGCCTGCTCCTGGGCCTGTGGTGGTACCAAAGCCACATGTGTCCCATCAATGGAGCCAATTACATGCGGCATCCTCCCCAGGGCATAAAAGTCACTCTTCACGTCAGTGAGTCGTCGCAGTCTAGGGAAATAGATGTACCGGTTCAGGAAGAGCAACATTGCCGCCAAAACATCGCGGAGCACACGGCTGAACATGGTCTGTGACATCCCACCAGCAGACGCCACAGTATGTTGGAAGGTACCGGTGGCAAAGAAGTGTAGGGCTGCCATCACCTTCACCTTGGGGGTCAGCGCTGTAGGATACGGCCGGCCAGGCTGCAAATGTGGGGACAACTGCACTGCAAAATCCTCAATCAGCTGCCTGGTGAAGCGGTACCGTCGGATGCTGTCCCGTTCCACCATCGTTGCCAGGTCTGGGAATGGCCGATGGACAGCAGGAGCCCTGCAGTGCAGAGGAGAAGTAAGCAAGATCGTCAGTCACCCCACATATGCGGCATTGAACACACTCAAGATCCCAACATACATCATCATGAGGCACAACTACATGAAGTGTGCAGTACCGGAACGACATTTATGGTACATACATGGCCAACATCTGTCAACACGGTCCTACAGGTGGCATCAATTTGTCCCAGGTTGGCCCATTGGATATCATGATGCTGTGTCACAGTCACCCCCAGTGACATGTGAGGACAGATGTGCCCCAGGCACCACAGCTCAACGACAGGCACATTCCCAGGGACCCTGTAATGCCACATGGACACTGGCATCACCTGGAGTATCATGTGTACACCACAACAAAACAAACATGACCCCCACAGGTAGTGGCCACACTTGCCATGGCAGGAGAGCCATGGACGTCTGTGACACACACGCACAACATCAGAGTCCATGCACACACAACGTGGATGTGGAGACTGTCTCCCATTGTGCACATGAAATCAGAGACATTGTAAACACTACATGCACAAAGACTGTGGAGGGCCATCACTATTGTGCCACTGGGACACCCTGGCTCAAACATACCGTCCCACATGGGACTCACGGGGTATGTGACATGACATACACAAACACCACTGTGAAATGTGACCATGGCACATGCACAGATATGAACAGTTGCACATCACAGTGGTCACGTACACGTAACACCCAGGATCCTGTCCCCATTAACACGTGCACAGCCTGGGGGTGGCTGCCCACAGGTGACACCCACAGGACAACATGTACACCAACATACACACAATAGGAAATGCAGCCTTACATGCCTTATGATAAGGTTTGGACAGGCTGTCGTGATGTAGGTGTGCCCCTCACTCCCTGGGAGCTATCTGTGGCTGGCATATGTCCATCTGAGACAGGCATGCTGACATATGCCAGTCACATGTACAGTGATGCGTTGTACTGCAATGGACCGATCGGTGCCTCCGGCCGGCCCATTGCATTCAATGTGTGCGGGTACGCGTTGTACCCCTGTGCGCGTTGAACAGCAATGGACCGATCGGTGCCTCCGGCCGGCCCATTGCTTTCAATGTGTGCGGGTACGCGTTGTACCCCTGTGCGCGTTGTACTGCAATGGACCGATCGGTGCCTCCGGCCGGCCCATTGCTTTCAATGTGTGCGGTGCACGCGTTGTACCCCTGTGCGCGTTGAACAGCAATGGACCGATCGGTGCCTCCGGCCGGCCCATTGCTTTCAATGTGTGCGGGTACGCGTTGTACCCCTGTGCGCGTTGAACAGCAATGGACCGATCGGTGCCTCCGGCCGGCCCATTGCTTTCAATGTGTGCGGGTACGCGTTGTACCCCTGTGCGCGTTGTACTGCAATGGACCGATCGGTGCCTCCGGCCGGCCCATTGCTTTCAATGTGTGCGGGTACGCGTTGTACCCCTGTGCGCGTTGAACAGCAATGGACCGATCGGTGCCTCCGGCCGGCCCATTGCTTTCAATGTGTGCGAGTACAGCGTTGTACCCCTGTGCGCGTTGAACAGCAATGGACCGATCGGTGCCTCCGGCCGGCCCATTGCTTTCAATGTGTGCGGGTACGCGTTGTACCCCTGTGCGCGTTGTACTGCAATGGACCGATCGGTGCCTCCGGCCGGCCCATTGCTTTCAATGTGTGCGGGTACGCGTTGTACCCCTGTGCGCGTTGAACAGCAATGGACCGATCGGTGCCTCCGGCCGGCCCATTGCTTTCAATGTGTGCGGGTACGCGTTGTACCCCTGTGCGCGTTGAACAGCAATGGACCGATCGGTGCCTCCGGCCGGCCCATTGCTTTCAATGTGTGCGGGTACGCGTTGTACCCCTGTGCGCGTTGAACAGCAATGGACCGATCGGTGCCTCCGGCCGGCCCATTGCTTTCAATGTGTGCGGGTACGCGTTGTACCCCTGTGCGCGTTGTACCTCAATGGACCGATCGGTGCGCACCCATTGACAATGGGCTTGCCTGGCAACGGACGCGTTTTCGAATATTCGAACGAGTCGGTTGCTGGAAAATCAGTTGGTCACCCACAACAATGTTGCAAAATCATGTATGTCATGAAGTTGAAGATTTGAAGGATGCTGTGGGCGTGTTTTGGTGCTGCTATTCCATGGATTGGCCAGATTCAGAAGATGCAAACGACTTGGACCTATCACTTTGGACACAAGGGACAGTATCTGCCTCTCCAGCACATATATATTGCTGCATGTTCCCCTGAGAGCCCACTTGCCTGCACTACATGCTCCAGGACGACATCTGCCACTGCACTGCTGCTGTCTCTGCCCCTCTGGACCCTGCAATGGCACGTACTGTGGAGAGAGCCCCAGCCTTCAGCCTTGAAGAGAACCAGGCCCTGCTGGACAGCCTACTTCCACAGTACAGCAAGCTGTATGGGACACCAGGGGAGCAGGTGAGTGTTCTGTGCACTGCCTTTCTGAATGTGCATTTTGTCTGACTAGCAAGGCTGAGAGTCAGCACACCACTGGCTAGCAGGCTCACTGAGTAGTTGTCACCCCCCATAGTGTGTAGTGACTTGCACTGGACAGGTATGGTGCAGTGACAGTGCTTCTGAACAGGGTTTTACTCCCCATGCTATGATACCATGTAGTGACTTCTGGAAAACTGTCCATGGGCAGCCGTGCACTGCCTGGGTACACCATGTGCCCCTGTGATTGCGACATGTATATGCAACTGTGTCATGCACGGATATGTTGCATGTGTAGTAATGTCCTTATCACTTTGTCATCCTGACAGGCTTCTGCCCATCGGAAGCATGAGATCTGGAAGGACATCGTCCGGGCTGTCCGGTCCGTGGGGGTCTACAAGCGCCGGATCCGCAACTGCCAAAAGAGGTGGCAGGACCTTCGGGGCTGGACCCGGAGGATTGCACGGGTCCAGCTGAAGCTGTCGCCTCCTCGCAGGAGGGGCGGAACACGGACCCTGACCCCCACATGCTCAGGATCCTGGCGGTGGTCTTTCCAGACCTGGATGGGCAGCTGAAGGCCAGAGAGCAGCAAGGAGGGGGTGAGTCAAAGACTGCACTGTGTACTCTGTCTAACATGTTATGTGCCCTCCTCGGGCCAGGTTGAACTGCCACAGTACAGCAGTCATGTTGTCCAGGAGCCATGTCCCTCTATTGTGCACTGCCCACTCCTCATCTGATACCCAGGTGTGGCCCTTACATGCAGGGAATTCTGTCACTTAGGACTGTGTCCTTGCAGTTTGCTTGACTCAAGGTGGGAGACAGCATCTGTTTCCCTGACTCTGTGGTGGGCATCATGGGTGGGTCCATTGCTTACACAATGCCTGTATTCTGACATGTATTCAGCGTGTTACTTTGATCTGTGGTCCAATTGCTGAGCTGATCCACCACATGTGGCTGGGGTACCTGGCACACACCCATGCTGCGGGTGGGAACAATGTTTGGGCCCCAGGAGTATGTATATGACGTGTGTCACACATACTTAGCCAGCTGCCTACAGTCCAGGGCTCATCCCTCATTCATGTGGGGCTGGACAGTCATGCCTACTCCAGGCCATACAATACACTCTGTACTCCCACTCCCGTGTATCAGAGGACACATTGTGCACAGTGATTTGCCCCTCAGGTGTCTGCCTCTGTGTCAGTGTGCTGTGGATTAGTCGCCAGGACTGCTGTGGAGTTTCTTGGTAGGGGCTCAGCATGCCACTGGAGATGTGACCATAGGAGACGATACTTGTGTGACACATAGGTGTCTGATCAGCTGCCCATGCAGACTGGGGCATGTAAATGTGAAGTTCAGGCAGCTGTTCCCCATGCACAGCAGAGTGTGAGGGGCTCAGGTTCCGAGGGTAGTGTCACAGGTCTCCCATATGTCCAATAGGTATGACCTGGACAGATGAGGGTTAAGAGGATGTGTTGTGGGGGGGATGTACATGTGCACTTGTGCAGCTCCAGGACTTGCATTCCCCATGACCTACTATTGTGACACAGTGCAGAGTGTTGTTGTCTGGCTGCAAAGTCATACATCACTGAGACAGTGATGTATGACTTTGCAGTCATGCCTCCGCCATGGCATGTGTCTACTGATTGGTGATCCTGCAGGGGAGTGACATGTGCTACATGCACACCATAGTGGCGCTGGCTATCAGGACATGGGTGCATCATGGTGTCTGTCGCTGGTATGCATCACATGCATTTCCTATTTGACTCTGGGCATCCCTTACATCCGTAAACCTGTACTGACTCAGTGGCAAGAGCTGTGATGTGTCCACACCGTGTCCTCTGCACTGTCCAACTACTGTGTACTTGGTGCATGTGTCAACACTGGGGTGTTGCAATCCAACAGACACCAGACAGATGGGTGCAAGGCCATGTGGGATGTGAGTGCCATGCTTGGCATCAGACTGACAATTGACTTCTCCTGTTCAATTAGTGCACTTTTAGCAATGCACAACTAATGATGCCAGGGCTTGCTCTGTGATGTGCTGTGCTCACAGTGGTGTGTGCGTTATGTGCAGGTGACTGATGTCTGTCTGTTTCCCCATTGTTTGCAGATACATCCACGGCCACGGAAGGGGACAGCTCCACGGACCAGGAGGAGCCGGAGAGCCAGACTGGGTCAGCAGCCGAGGAGTGGTCGGAGGGACCCAGTGGCACGGAGGGCGAGGGGAGCCACACCGAGGAGTCCTCAGCAGCATCCACCTCAGCTGAGGACCAGAGCAACTCGGAGGATGACTCCCTTGTGGAGGCGGGTGTCAGCAGCCACCACACCCCAGCTAGTGTTGCTGTCCCCGCCACCACCAGCACCACCACCGCCCTCCCATCGGCTCCCATTCCCCAGGTCCGTGGAGGCTCCCATGTCCGGGAGCGTGTCTCCTTTGGGCCAGGCACCGCACCCCCTGCCCCTGTGTCCCCTGCTGCCCTGAGTGAGGAGTCTGTGTACCTCCTTCGCCAGCTCCATGTAGGGCAGACAGCCATGCTGAGTGTCCTCCATGCGCACACCGCGCTGTTGACTCAGCTGGTGTCGTTCATGGAGGGCATCTCATCGGGCATGTCTGACCTACAGAGGGGCAATAGGTCCATGGACTCCTCCCTGACGGCAGCAGTGTCCCTCCTCAAACGGTCCCTCACCCCTCCTGCCTCTGCTCCATCCACACTCCCCAGCACCTTACCCATCCCAGGCACACACACACTGGCACACACCAGCACACACACATCCAGCACACTGACACACACGCCAATGACAAAACGCACACGCACGCACATTCAGGGGACTGAAGCCAGACTCACAGGGGATGGGGCCCTGGAACACACACACGCATCCACATGCACTGCGCAGTCCTCAGTTCCCTCTCCCTCCAAAGCACCCTCCCTTGCCTCACCTGCAACCCCAAAGTCACAGCAGCTCTTCCTCTGTGACCTCGGCCTCTTCCCCACCGATGAAGCTGCTCCAGCATCCCGGGGGAAGAGGAAGCCCACCCACACGGAGCAGAGTGCCCCTCGCCCCCGGACACCCTCCCCCAGGCGCAGACGGACTGAGGCCCCCACCCGCAAGTCCCCCGGAGTGCTAAGAGCAAGACCCCGCCACCGCCCTGCAGCTCAGGCACAAGGTCTCCGTCCTCCATCCCTCAGGCCCCCACTGCACAGGTGCCCCCACCACACCCTGCCCCAGGTTCCCCCACCCACAGATATACCATCCCCAAGATGCTCCGGCCTTCTCCCCCTGCCACTTGCTCTCCCAGCACCACACCCCCCGCTGCGCTTGTCTGTGCCACTGATGTGGTGAGGGTGTCCCCCCTCTGTCCAACCCACCTTGCCTGTTCCCCATTCTCCTCCCCTGGAGGTAGGCACTGCAGTGGAGTCCACTACCGCCCTGTCTGACTTGGGCACTGCAGTGGCGGACCTGTCCACCCCATCTGCAGGGTCCACTGCAGTTGTGCCGGCACCCACGACATCTGTGTCATGCCCCCCAGTTGTGCCGGCACACACCATGTCAGACACCTCCACTGCAGTTGTCAGTGGCTCTCCAGCACCCACCACCCCTTCCCTGACTCCCCTGGTGAGCCCTGATCCTGTCCCTGCGGTGCCTGGCCTGCCCCCGGTTGCCCCTCCTAGTGGATTGTCCCTGGTATTGTGCAGGCATGCGTAGGGTGACATCTGCCAGTGTCACCCTGTTTGAACTTTGACAATGGACTGGCCATTGGCCTTTGCTCTTTTTCAGGACTTCGTTTGGCCTCAACACATATGCTGAATAAAGCAACTTTCTTTTCTCTAGTGCTCATGCTTCAGATGTACATGTTGTTGGTGCAGCTAACCATGCCCTTGCTGCAGTGATGGTGATATCTGGTCTCATGATTATGAAGTGTTACTGTGCAGGAACCCATGTGGTCCAGGGGGAATGTGTCCTATCATGTGGTGTATCCATGTCATCAATAGCAGCATCTGAGGGTGTCATGTGTTCAGTATTTGGCAATGGGTTTCCTACTTACATTGGCAATTTCATATCTGTGGCTTCCACCCCTGCACATCTGTTGTGCCTGCCATCGTTGCATTTGTCTACTTCCCTGACCGTGTTGCCATCTCCAGTGGACATGCAGGTTTGGGCATCAATGGGGAGGGACTCATCCGTGTAGTCAGTGCAACATTGCTATACAAGTGTGTTGGATCTGTGCTGATGATTCCGTTGGCACATCCATGACCAGGCTGATGTGATGGGAGCCCTCATTTGGTGCTAATTGTTGATTGTGTGACCAAGTGCTCAGCTGACATGATGGGGCCCTACTGAGGCAACATATGGCACAGCTTTCCTCACACAGGAGTGGAGTCCCCTCATGGCAGTGTGTACACGTGTGACATTGCCTGCGCCCAAGGTGTGTGTTGTATGTGCATGTCTGTGTGTTCACTTCCATTCATCTGCGCATGCTGTGATCCCTAGTGTTGTACCTGTTTGTGATGCTTGCTGACTTGAGCTATGTTCCCCCAAAGTCTTCTCCCTGTGTTCTCTGTGATGTGGGTGCATGGCACATTACTGGTCATCAGGGTGTCACCCATAGGTGTGTTTGCTGTCAGGGCAGAGTTTGTGTGCTGACGCAGATGGGTCACAGTCAGGTTTCCCTTTGGCACTTGTTGTTTGCCCCTGTCATGTGATTTCCAGTTTGTGTTATCTTTCAGTGATTGTGACACGTTGTGTGTGTGACTGCTGGCACTCCTTAGGGTCCGGGCTGCAATGTTGGTTGTTGTCTATGTGTGTTCTTTGTGGGTGACCTTGGCTTCTTCATTGGTGTGTGACTGTGGCTGGGATCCCATTGGTCGGTGTGGTATTGCCGTCATGTCCATGTACAGCGTAGTGTGCAGTGTGTCAGACATTCAGGAGTCTTGTTGAGTGTCCATGTGTGATGTGTTTCTACACCTTGGTTCCCACCCACCACCCTGGAATAGTCATGGGTGCATGTGCAATGTCACCAGTGCATGTGTACTTCACTGCTGCACATTGTTGGAGGTCGAGGGTGTGGTCTTGAGTGTGTGCAGATGAGAGTTGTTGCCCGGCTAGTCCCCTGCCTCCATGTTGGCCTTGGCTTACTGGCCATGCTGATTGATTTGTGCTTGTGTAGGTGTGATGGTAGTTTGTTGCTCAGGACACCTGACTGTGGTTCACAGTGTGAACGACATTTAGCTTTGTCATCACAGTGGTATTTTTATTCAGCCCAGGGTCACCACATTGTGGGGGCCCTGGGGAGTGGTGCTGTGGTGTGTCTGTGACTTGCTGTGTCAGTTGTTGTTCCTACGTGCCTGTGTGACATGTGTGTTTTGTGCTCCCTCTCACCTGTCAATGCCTGCTTGCCCACATAGGGGATTTGGATCCATGAGTTACCTTAGTGTGGCAGTGTATGCACATCTGTATGATTGGTATTCAGCTCTCCTCATGTGTTGTGTTGTTGCCTGGGGACACTGGCACCCCCACCCCTCACCTGCTGTGTATGATGACAGTGTTGGTCTGCCTGTTTGTGTTTGTGCATCTGCACCACTGCATTGGCATATCTTGGGTGTGCCATTGGCTGTATGTTGTTTGGTGTGTTTCCCCTGCTGTCCCTGGGACTCCTAGGTCATCGGTCAGCACAGTGATCATGGTTTGTGTGTCCCATTGCTGCCATGGTATGGTATCTGTTCACCTCACATCTGCTGTCTCCACAGGGTATCTGCATTTGTGTGCCCATTGGTGCAAATATGTGGGTCTGCATTCTGATGGTCACTTCTGTCATTGTGTCATTGATGACTGTTGACGGTCTCAGCCCCCATGGGTGTTGTTTGTCTGCACATGGCCAAAGGAATGTCTCATTTGCACTGCAGTATTTGGCTCCCCCAATTTATGTTGCAATGGGACACATACACTACTTTGCCACAGATGAGTTTTTGGTTCTGTGACCAGGAATGATCCATGCAGTTTGGCAGTTGCAGCTCTTTCTTTGTCAACAATTACCTTTTGGTCACTGTGATGATGAGGGTGTAGACCCCATTGCCACAATGGTCAAAATGTGCTTCAGCTATGGACCCCACACTTCCCTTTTGGTCACTGTGATGATGGGGGTTTAGACCCCATTGCCCAATGGTCAAAATGTGCTTCAGCTATGGACCCCACACTTGCCTTTTGGTCACTGTGAAGATGGGGGTTTAGACCCCATTGCCACAATGGTCAAAATGTGCTTCAGCTATGGACCCCACACTTGCCTTTTGGTCACTGTGATGATGGGGGTTTAGACCCCATTGCCACAATGGTCAAAATGTGCTTCAGCTATGGACCCCACACTTGCCTTTTGGTCACTGTGATGATGGGGGTTTAGGCCCCATTGCCACAATGGTCATGGGCTGCTTGCATTGTGGGTGCCACACACATATATGTGTGGCACATGTGCTAGGGGGTCACATTGTATGTTCAATGTCATGTTCGGTGTTGTAGGCATTTGACACAGCCTGCTCACACGCTTGTCATGGTGGTGGGGGGATGTCTTAATCTTGCATTCCCTAGGTTGTGGTGTGCTTGTTGTGTCATGCATTGTCCATCCTATGAGTGGGGGTGGTAGTAGTGGTAGGCATCCAGCCCCCTGGCTAAGGGTGGTAGTAGTGGTAGGCATCCTGCCCCCTGGCTAAGGGTGGTAGTAGTGGTAGGCATCCTGCCCCCCTGGTTGAGGGTGGTAGTAGTGGTAGGCATCCAGCCCCCCTGGCTAAGGGTGGTAGTAGTGGTGGGCATCCTGCCCCCTGGCTAAGGGTGGTAGTAGTGGTGGGCATCCTGCCCCCCTGGGTGAGGGTGGTAGTAGTGGTGGGCATCCTGCCCCCTGGCTAAGGGTGGTAGTAGTGGTGGGCATCCTGCCCCCCTGGGTGAGGGTGGTAGTAGTGGTGGGCATCCTGCCCCCTGGCTAAGGGTGGTAGTAGAGGTAGGCATCCTGCCCCCTGGCTAAGGGTGGTAGTAGTGGTAGGCATCCTGCCCCCTGGCTAAGGGTGGTAGTAGTGGTAGGCATCCTGCCCCCCTGGTTGAGGGTGGTAGTAGTGGTAGGCATCCAGCCCCCTGGCTAAGGGTGGTAGTAGTGGTGGGCATCCTGCCCCCTGGCTAAGGGTGGTAGTAGTGGTAGGCATCCTGCCCCCTGGCTAAGGGTGGTAGTAGTGGTGGGCATCCTGCCCCCCTGGGTGAGGGTGGTAGTAGTGGTGGGCATCCTGCCCCCTGGCTAAGGGTGGTAGTAGAGGTAGGCATCCTGCCCCCTGGCTAAGGGTGGTAGTAGTGGTGGGCAACCTGCCCCCTGGCTAAGGGTGGTAGTAGTGGTAGGCATCCAGCCCCCTGGCTAAGGGTGGTAGTAGTGGTGGGCATCCTGCCCCCTGGCTAAGGGTGGTAGTAGTGGTAGGCATCCTGCCCCCCTGGGTGAGGGTGGTAGTAGTGGTGGGCATCCTGCCCCCCTGGGTGAGGGTGGTAGTAGTGGTGGGCATCCTGCCCCCTGGCTAAGGGTGGTAGTAGTGGTGGGCATCCTGCCCCCCTGGGTGAGGGTGGTAGTAGTGGTGGGCATCCTGCCCCCCTGGGTGAGGGTGGTAGTAGTGGTGGGCATCCTGCCCCCTGGCTAAGGGTGGTAGTAGTGGTGGGCATCCTGCCCCCCTGGGTGAGGGTGGTAGTAGTGGTGGGCATCCTGCCCCCCTGGGTGAGGGTGGTAGTAGTGGTGGGCATCCTGCCCCCCTGGGTGAGGGTGGTAGTAGAGGTAGGCATCCTGCCCCCTGGCTAAGGGTGGTAGTAGAGGTAGGCATCCTGCCCCCTGGCTAAGGGTGGTAGTAGTGGTGGGCATCCTGCCCCCTGGGTGAGGGTGGTAGTAGTGGTGGGCATCCTGCCCCCTGGGTGAGGGTGGTAGTAGTGGTGGGCATCCTGCCCCCTGGCTAAGGGTGGTAGTAGAGGTAGGCATCCTGCCCCCTGGCTAAGGGTGGTAGTAGTGGTAGGCATCCTGCCCCCCTGGCTAAGGGTGGTAGTAGTGGTAGGCATCCTGCCCCCCTGGTTGAGGGTGGTAGTAGTGGTAGGCATCCAGCCCCCCTGGCTAAGGGTGGTAGTAGTGGTGGGCATCCTGCCCCCTGGCTAAGGGTGGTAGTAGTGGTAGGCATCCTGCCCCCCTGGGTGAGGGTGGTAGTAGTGGTGGGCATCCTGCCCCCCTGGGTGAGGGTGGTAGTAGTGGTGGGCATCCTGCCCCCTGGCTAAGGGTGGTAGTAGTGGTGGGCATCCTGCCCCCTGGGTGAGGGTGGTAGTAGTGGTGGGCATCCTGCCCCCCCTGGGTGAGGGTGGTAGTAGTGGTGGGCATCCTGCCCCCCCTGGGTGAGGGTGGTAGTAGAGGTAGGCATCCTGCCCCCCTGGCTAAGGGTGGTAGTAGAGGTAGGCATCCTGCCCCCCTGGCTAAGGGTGGTAGTAGTGGTGGGCATCCTGCCCCCTGGGTGAGGGTGGTAGTAGTGGTGGGCATCCTGCCCCCCTGGGTGAGGGTGGTAGTAGAGGTAGGCATCCTGCCCCCTGGCTAAGGGTGGTAGTAGAGGTAGGCATCCTGCCCCCTGGCTAAGGGTGGTAGTGGTGGTGGGCATCTGGCACCCCCTGGCTAAGGGTGGTTGTGGTGGTTGGCATCCAGCCCCCTGGGTTGGGGTGGTGGCGCGCATTCAGGCCCCTGTGTGCATATGTGGCATTGGTGATGGGCATCCCGCCCCTATGGTGCTGCTGGTGTAAGTATATTCAGATTCCCAGTGTATGTGTGTGATGTGTCGTGTACGTGTTGTATGTGTTTTGTGGTTGGTGTCTGACTTACCTTCTGCGCCGTACGCGTCCGTGCCTGTTCCGGTAGTAGATGTAGAATATTGGTATGATCGGGACGAAGGGATTCATGGTTGGTTCGTGTCGTTCGTCCTTCTCGTTGCTTCGCGTCGTCCTTCTCGTTGCTTCGCGTCGTCCTCGTCGCTTCGCTTCGTCCTCGTCGCTTCGCGTCGTCCTCGTCGGTGCCGTGTTCGTCTCGTAGCCGTGGATCGTGTTGTGGCGCGATTCGGAGCTTATGTGCGCCTCTCCCGGATGCTTTGACGTGCCGTGCGTAGCGACGGGTTCGGCGCGTACGGAAAGCGCATCGTACTTGTCCGGCCGGACGGGGCTGCATTTTCCCTTCCGTGCGACTCGATTCGGCGTTTCCGGATTCGCCTCGGTCGGAGAACAGGACCTGGTTTGGGTGAGTACGGCTCGGCCGGATTCTTTGCTGTTGTGCGCATCGTACTTGCTCGTTCGGTGTGCTGTACGGATCGGTCGGGAAACTGGCTTTCGCATGGCTTTTTTCCCGACCGAATAGTATTGGGTGCGCCTCCGACCGAGATCGGAATCGGCCCCTTAATAGTGACACGAATATCGTAATAAGAGAAGCTTACAAGGGTGGGAATATTGTTGTAATGAACCTTGTGGACTATATGCAGGAAATAACAAGACAACTTAGTAATAACTTGTACTATCGGGAAATCAAAAACAATCCTATCCCGAATAGTACTAGTATGATAAATGCTAAGTTAATTGAATGGAGGGAAATTGGTTTACTTAATGAAGATGAGTGCAGGTACCTGTGGGTTGAGTGCCCGTCCTTTCCATGCATTTATGTATTACCAAAGATACATAAGGACGGGCAGTTCCCGCCGGGCAGACCTATAATTTCTGGGGTGGGATCACCCACGGAAAAATTATCACAATTTGTTGACCTGAAACTGCAGAAATATGTCCCTAACCTACCATCTTACGTTAGGGACAGTAAAGCCATTCTTACGAAGTTTAGGGATTTTGAATGGTCGGAAGACTTAATGTTTGTCACGCTTGATGTAGAATGTCTCTATATGTGTATAGACAAGGAAATTGGGATTAGAGCAGTGCAATCATTTCTTGATAGAGATGATGCAGGACTATATGACTACAATGAAATGATTGTTTCTATGATTGACATCATTTTAACTAATAACTTTTTTCTCTTTGACAATCGCTGGTTCCAGCAGACACATGGAACCGCGATGGGCTCCAGGTTTGCTCCCTCCTATGCCTGCCTATTCATGGGGTGGTTTGAGAGGGAGCATGCTTGGGGCAGACGTGCCTCCCCCTGGACTAATAACATCATATACTGGGGGAGGTACATCGATGATGTAATCTGTCTGTGGTCCGGGTCAGTGGAACAGTTATATCAATATGTGGCCTTTCTAAATGATAACATTTATAATGTTAAATTTACTATGATGCATCATAAGGAACATATCAACTTCCTAGATATTCAATTTTACATAAAGCAAGGTCAGATACATAGTACCCTCTTCAGGAAGGAGACTTCCTGTAACGCCGTACTTCATGCGACGAGTGCACATCCTCGTTCGGTGAAAGATAATATCCCTTTTGGTGAGATGATAAGAATTCGGCGTAACTGTAGTGAGGAGGAAATATTCAAAACTCACATCAGGGACGCCAAAAATAGGTTTACCAAAAGGGGATATAGACAAGAGGTGTTGGACAAAGCAGAACTCAGGATCAGCAATGTAAGCAGGGATGTTACATTGCAAGAGAAACCTACTAGGGATCCAATTAACAATAAAAAAGCAAGGTTCATTACTCAATATACATCACACAGTGGTGCCATCTTTAATATTTTTCGCAAACATTGGCACTTGTTGACTGAAGTTCCAGGATTGAAAGACTCGGTTGTAAATAGACCATTAATTACATATAGGAGAGGGATAGCGTTGAGAAACACCCTTTGTCCCAGCTATGTGACAACTCCAAGAACTACGCAGACATGGTTACCACCAAAGCCAAAAGGCTTCTTTATATGCGGGACGTGTAACATCTGTCCCTTAGGCAAGAACAAAACCCTGGAATTTGGTTACAATACCCCCAAGAGGTTTAAGATAGGCCATTTCTTGAATTGTAACACGACATATGTGGTCTATATTCTGGGTTGTAGATGTGGTACCATTTATGTTGGTAGTACTATTCGCTGTCTGAAACAAAGGATACAGGAACATCGACAAGCCATTAAAACTAAGGACGATAGGTATCCGATAACAAATCATTACCTTCAAGAACATCCGGAAGATTCAGCTGTCTGGTTTCATGCCATTGATCATGTCCCGGTGCCAACAAGAGGTGGCAATAGGGAATTGTTATTACGGCAGAAGGAATCTAGATGGATTTGTCGCCTGAGGGCGACTAGTTTAGGACACAATACAGATGGGGAGATGCATTACTTCTTATAATCATATGAAGAAGTTGATTGGTTAGTAATGCTAGGCATGAGAAAAATATGGAACTCACGTGCCTTGACTATTGAATCTGACTAGAATTGTGTACAATATTAAACTACCAATGTAATGGTGAATTTTTTAATAAGTGCTTTCTTTTCCATTCTTATTATTCTTTTTTTATTATTATCTCTTTTTTGACTTTCTCTCTCCTTTTTGTTTTCTTGTGTGTTATACTTACTTTTTTTGTTGCCTGTGGTGGCATTTTGTGATTGAAATTATGATTATGTCCCCGACTTCTAAAAATCGCAACTGACATAGTATTATTAATTGATTCATTTTAATTCGGGTTCTGTTGTATTAACCTTGTATTTAATTTTAATAGAACTGAGTCGGCGCCAATTGTAAAATATTTCTGTATTTACAGGATATTTTACTTGATAAAATCCGGGTTTACATAGGGGGAGTCTCAATGTTTATTTGTTGACATATAACCATGTTAATAGTGTTTGCGTTACATACATCAGAGTTGGTGATGAGATATACTCCCTTCAAATATGGCGCTGGCCCTGTATGTGGGGATACACGTGATCCAGCACGTTTACGTGTTGGTTTCACGAAGGGACGCGAGACTGCTATTTAAAGCTGAAATAGTATGGCGCCCGGTTTGACAGCAAGATACGAGGAGCGCGCTTTATTGAATAAGGTAACTGGGGTTTTTCTTCTTGGCGGCATGGTTGCACGATTGAAAGGCTTGTGTGGTCGGGGTTTTGTAACACAGATTTGTGTGACGGCCACACTCTGTGGGGTGTTTGGCGTTATTACCGGGTAGATTTATTGAGCTTTGCTGGCTTCCCTATCAGGCCGGGCTTTATAGCGTAAATTATTGTAGTTTGGTTGTACGCTGGAAGGGCTTGTGTGGTTGGGGCTTTGAAACACGGATTTGTGTGACGACCACACCTTGTGGGGTGCATGGCATTATCACCAGGTGGTTTTATTGAGCTTTGTTGGCTTGCCACCAGGTCGGGTTTTATAGCGTAAATTATTGTGACCACAATTTGGGTTGGTGTGTACAGGGTGCTACTGGGTGGACACAAAGAGTGTTTTTAATTTTTATTTTTCACTTTGTGACAAAAAATTTATACTGTCAATGGGTTGTGATGGAAATAAGGGGGATATTTACATATAGTCATTTATTCTCCATTTTAGGACGGTAGGCCGCCACACTGGCCCACCGACTACCTATTACCACTTTGGGGTGACTATTTCCCTATGAGCGCACCTCCAGACTAATTCGGAGGACGACAGGCCGCTACACTGGCCTTTTTATTGCCAATTATCATTTTGGGGTGACCGGTCCTCTTCGAGCAAACCTCCAGATTAATACGGAGGTAAGAAGATGTTTTTATTAATTTTTGAAACTATAACAGCGTGTTTTCTGACTATTGCCAACATATGCTATATATTAGAATTTTGGAATGTTTTCTCTTAAATAGGAGTGTGGGCCGGTACCTTAAGCCACTTGATACTGTTTGTCCATGCGGGGATTTGCTGCACATCTCTACTTATTTGTCGTTATAGAGGTGAGATATGGAATGCTCGCTGCCTGGCTATATTAGTATGGAGTGATTTTTGATATGTAGGATTTATTAGGACCTTGCCATATTGCCCATATAAGTGATTCATGTTACTTTGTGTTAGTTGCATTGAAAATAATGTGGTGGAGCTTGTCCCACGGTCATCTTACTTGTTCACTCGTTTTCTGTTTTTTTTGCTTCTGACTGTGCAGTCGAAGGTTTTTAAGATTTACAACGCTGATCTGCTTGTATCATGTCTTTTCTCTTCTTTCTTTCCTTTTTTTCGAAACTTTCTGTGTCTTGCTTTTCTAACTTTTTTGAGAGAGGCATTTCTATGCTTGATTCAATAATTTAGTGTTGTATTTTTATAATGTAGTTTATTGTTTATTTGTAATTTTAGTCACTATATAATCTATGTATACTTTGTGTACATACATTTTTGTTGTTCTCTTTTTGCCCCTTTGTTTGTCTAAATTTATATATATGTGTATATTTTTTTGCCGTTCTAAAGTCTTGTAACAGAATCATGATTTTGTTGTTTCTTTATATATATGTAATATGCATGTTGTTTGTTTGTATAAGTTTTTGTGTTGTGTTCAATGTATTTAGCGTTTTTATCTTTGTGCTCTTTCAGCCCTGACGAAGTTCCAATGGAACGAAACGCGTTGGCTGTGGTTGAATTTAAAAAAAAAATTAAAGAATAAAGGATATATTTGGATAAACTTGAAGCTTTCCTTGACTTCGTTTCTGGTGCACCGTCCTTATCTCGATGAATTTGTCTGACCCTCAGTGGAGCGAAAGTGCGGCAAGCTCAGGACGGGTGTGCACAGACAAAGGACTTACCTGTTTTACTTTGAAATTGAGGTGCTGAACCATGGTCAGCCGCATTGATCCTTTATAACATCTCTCCTAGAAGGCAAGCTTACAGATTCAATATTCAACTTGAGGTACTTCTTATCAAAAGTTAAAAATCATCATCAGAACCACAATAATTATAATTCCAACAAATCCAACAATCAGAGCCACATGAAATTTGTCCTCAATTATCATCCACTGCATCCCTTTACTCTATGCTTACTACAACTCCCAACATGCACTGCAGCGCTTACTTCATTCAATTATTTCACATGCATTCCCTATTGATACTCATGTTGTTGTTCTTCCTTCTGCCACCTCGTCTCTCCTGAACCAGAATCGGGATTGGTCAATTTAAATCTCAGGGCAAACCGTCTGGACCAAGAAGATACCGTAGTCGGTTCTACAGCCAATTAATTTCAAGTTATGGGTCAGCTCCAATCGGAACCATCACCTCTGCTACCAGATCTGTCAGCACGCAAATCTGTCTTTAGTTTTAACTCATGGGGCGCAGTGTAGTCCCGATACGAACTTTGGTGCTCCCCGACTGGAACTGTCTTTTTTCTAATTAACAGACCCCATGCAAAAATGCTGAAACATTCTCGTAACAATGACAGACAAAGATTCTCGTTTCAATGCTTTATATAAAGAATAGGCAAATTACAGAAATGGTATCATGAGCAAGTTTAGCAGCAAACCATATGAGTAATAAGTACAAAGAACTCAGTGTAGTTCTAAATGAAATCCGGCATAGATTCACCTTCTAAAGTGGGAAATGGGGGGGGGTCCCTCTGCAAGAGAAATCTACAATCTTATATAAGACTCTAGACAAAAACTTTCTTACATTCTGTGGGAATACATGAGTCACAGGGTTTGGACCTGAAAGGTTTTATTAAAACGCAAAATAATGCAGTTAAAGAGACAGGTGCAATGTTAATGTGCAATTGATATTGAATTGACATAATATTTAAATTTGCAAAACCACAGTATATAACCATATCTATTAGTACTAGGCCTCAAAATGTTTAGAACAAGCTTCGTTTTTCCAGCAGCAAAGTTAAATGAGCACAAAATGCTTAAAACAAACCTTACCCTAACATGTTTATGAAAGCTTCACATCATGTAACAAGAATGCTTCTGAATAATAATAATGTTTGAAATGCTTTGCTAGAAACACTTTATCATTGAATAGAATGACTTTATATTGTTTCACACACAAAAGCAATGCATGATCAGAAAATGTTAATTGTTTAACTTAATTTTCCTCATTTTATAATAGAAAAATATAGTGCTGAATAATATTCTTCATAGCTGATGTTTCTAAATTCAAATAGTCTATTGTTTAGCTAACATCCAATTTATTTTATTAGAAGATTAAGAATGTGCTCTTACTCATGGGAAAGGAGGTCAAGAAATGAGAAGGCCTCATACGTATAATGTTTCATACTTCGTGAAAAGCCTTAGTGAACCCTTAGTGTCTAAACGTCGGAAAGGATGAGAAGAATCTGTTCTCAAGAAGAATCAAAAGCCAATTTGCCGGTAGGAGAATATAAAAGTGCAACTGCAACATTTCTTTTTGATTGTTTATATTAGTACGTGTTTCTAGAGTACGTTAATGCCTTTTTCCAGACCCTTGCTCTATACCACTTGTCCGCACTGAAGCTGAATGCTAACGGCTTAATGCTTAAAGCTGTTTTGCTACCCTTTCCCGACCTGATTGATAAATGCAGTTGGCACTGCTACAGCATTATTATTTTGCTTTAATGCTGAGACTAATTGAGTTGGTGAACCTCTCTTTACGGGAAATTTTGCCATTATTTGACTGATTGAATTTGAGCTTTATGCTCTATCTCACTCTTGCATCTCATACTTGAACTCTTTATGGGTTTATTTATGCTAACACAATTTTCACCCCATTCTTTAGAATATGGATTCTTTCCTTTATGGAACGCGATGAATGCACTATTTGTTATGATTTGCTCTAACCATATATTTTTATGATCAATTATGTAATTTGACTGATACTTTAATAAAAAAACGAGAACTGACTAAACTTTTAATGAAAATAAAACACTGAAAAATTACACCTAACTCTTGTTATTGACTGAACTTAGAAATAGCATTGTGATTTTGATTTATGAGTTGCAGAGCTCCTGATCTTCTCATAAATGACAGCAAAGATCTGTCACAGAGAAGCAAGGGAAAATCACCTGAGCGGGGAATCAACCCTGTTGGGGTGAACTAGAGATGCTAAACCATTTTATTTAATTAATTCACACTGCAGCAGACCAATAGAAAATAAGCTAGAAGAAACATCTTACTACAAAATACATTCGAAGATTCTCCCATGATAGTAGTACATTCAACCATTCTCACGGTCTTGGTTGTACAGTTAAGCTGATACATTGTTTTAATATAAGCCTGGGATAGTGAGAACCGTCCTTGATTCAGTATAACGAGGAAATTTCTGAGAACACTTTCTGCTCACCGAGTGAAAACTAGACAAGTTTATTTAAAACAGGAATCAGCAACAGCTATCAAGTTATATATTGTGAAGTTCAGGCAAGATTGGGGGGGTGTTATCAATCTAGTGTTAGGTCATTTCATGATGCTCCGTTTATTGACAGAAAATCGAGGCTCACACATTAATATGTCACTCAGCCTCGCTAAGCGGGAGCAAAAAAAGAAGAGGATTTCACTGCTTCTGTCCATTTCTTGAAATGGAACTATGGAAGGGCAGGTTCACACTCTTTAGAGTACCTGTCCCCTCCTCGGAAGTGCCGATACTATTCCATTAAATATATTCGAGGACTGCAGAGAAGTACAGGTACTCTCCCTTCCAAATTAAAGATGCGCATGTACTCGGTACTGGAGAGTACCTGCCCGTTTAAGCACTGCTTCTCTCAATAGTTTGACTGTCCTGAACTGGAAAAAAACAGACAGATCAGGCCGCTAAAAAAAAAACACGGCTTGTTGCCAACCCTTTGTTCCTGAAGTGTTGCTCTCAACTTTCTCCAGGCAGCAAGCGGATTTCTCAAAAACCGCAGACATCCTGCGGCTGGGCTATGGTTTCCGGAGCAATTGAATGTCTTCCGGTGCAGCAGTAGGAGCAATATCTCTCAAGCCTGGTTCGGCCATCTTTTTGGGGTGAGTCACTTTTATTGTAACCAATTGTGGAACGGGTTTGAAGCACAGTTTGAAATTCCCTTAGCGTACTGACCCATAGCCTGTCTAGTATTCGCAGAGCGAGCTTTTTTAAAAAAAAATTCCCATGCTTTCCTAGAGGGTCTTCCCTTCTTGTAAAATGTCCTAGTGTGCCACATATTGCAGTCGACAAACTATAAGAGGACACTATGCCATCTCAAGATGGCGGCCATCTTAAAACGGGGTGTTTAATTAATATCTAACAATTTGTAGCAAGAAACGGCATGGAAAATATCCTTTTTTTCTAAAGAAATTACAGTTGAAGTCTAAGGCAATAATAACATCAAGTTCGTTGCATGTAAATATATGTGTATTTACACATTGTATCTGTGCTTTTTTCTCTGGCTCATTTAAGATCCGCGTTCCTACTTTAAATGCATGCTATTTTATAACTTCGATGCGACTTCACTTAATAAAAATAACAATAGTAATTTAGCCTTAAACTTAGGACATTGGCGATTGGGCTTGTTTTGGTAGGACCTGCATTCTTGTTTTGGGCTTCTTTTGAAGGTGAGTGGTGCTTGTTTTGGATTTCAGACCTGGCAACGGTGCATCGTATATTGAAGTTGATTTGGTTTGAGTCGGAAACGTAGTAGAAGAAATCGGACCTTTAAAATCGTCAGTCGGGAGACGGAAGGTAAGGCCCATGTTCTGTAACCTGTCGCATGATTCGCGATGAGTGACATCGAAGCACATCAGTTTTCTTTCATGTCTCCTGCATCCAGTGACAGCTGCATCATGCCCTCAATGTTTTGCACCCTCTACAGAGGATGACGCATGCCAACTGGTGACATCACCCACTTTTTAAGTTAAACGCACGTCAAGGTTGAGGCCCCTCTGAGATCTGGTATTTGAAATTTTGGCATCGCTTCTGGGAGAGTGTCAGTGATGGTTAATGTGTGAGGGGGATCTCTGTATGAGACAGTTTCTGTGCGGAGGTACTCGCATAGTGGTTTTTGTGACGGGGTTTGCTTGGTATGGCGGACGAGTGACAAGTGGTGCCTGTGACAGGCAAGTTGTTGTTTGCTGGAGGAAATGTCTAAGTGAGGCATCCTTTTAGGGGTGTCGCCAAGGCAGTTGGTTGTAGGGGATGGTCCTTTATACAGGCCAGTATGAGGAATTAAACCTGAAAAAATGCTTTACTTTTTATTGTGACCATTATGATAGAGCGCACATCCATTTTGTAAGTGACTTGTTTGAGGAAAACCCGAGCGTTGGTAGGGGCTTTTTGCACTATAAAAATAAAAGTGGACATTGATTCATCACAGAAGTAAAAACGCTCTACAAGAAGGTTAAACCGTGTATTTCTCATTTATATATGTGTGTGTGTGTATGTATATATATGTGTATATAAATATATACACACAAGATTTATGGTTTTGGCCTTAATGTAGCTCCTTGAAGGGTGTTTTTTAAAACCACGCTTTTATAATATTAATGTTTTAAATTCATGCAGTTTATACTGATTGAGGAAAGAGGGTGCTTCTATGTAAAATTGTATACGCAGGGCATTTTTAAAAAGTAAACGTGCTGTAGTCACTCATGCTCTCCAGTTAATGAAAGCAGCTGCCCTTCCCTCAAAAATCCTTTGAAGAATTATTATTATTTTGACCACAGAGCGTGGCCTAGATGCTGCTGTCTTACTTGACTTTCTGGGCCACACTATTCCATTTGCCTCCAGTCTGTGCTGTAATGGAAGATGTCTTTTGTACCCACCTGCTTGTGATTTTATTTTGTATTACTTGTAGAGTATCCCCTTAATGTGCCCATTACCATATTTGTACAGTAGCTAGCCTTTCTTTCAGGAGTACGTTAACGTTTGTACACTATTTATAAGCATAAAAATTAGTTGAGATTTGCCTTTTTTTCCTGAAGAGACTTGTCTTTTTTCACTTCACTTGTAATGCGCGAGTAAATGTAAATGGCTTGTCAGCGATGTTCCCAAGCTTACACTTTTTTTTCATTTATTGGAAGCCTATCTCCAAAATGTACAGTTTGGTTTCTCTCAACAACTTGATGAAAATAACTCGACGTTGCTTGCTGATCGGCTCCTACACATTGCTTTTCTCTGAAGATTTTGTATTCAAATGCAATGCATGATTTAAGAGGAGCTGATAATTCACAGTAGTGCTATTTTACCACAGTAGCTCTTGCAGTGAATAGCGCAGCTCTGCATCACAAGTCATTTCTTATGTAAAAATGGTAGTAGTTGCACATCTTGTATTTTTATGTTCAAGTGCTCTCAGTTTTAATGCTAGTTTGACCTGAATGTGATATCAGAGGCATTCACTGAGGTCATGCAGGATCTTCTTATACGTATGTCTCGGAGGTGTGTCCCTATTGTTTCACTGGATGCAGCTGCCACATCACTGTTCTTTTTATTGGAAGATAGTAACATCTTGACTGCCATCATGTTTGTGGGAAACCATACATGCACCCTTCTGCTTCTTATGGTATGTCACTTTTATTCTCTATTGCCTTTAGCACGTGGTTCTATATTTCTATTAGCCCGAAGGCTACCTTATTCCAAGAAACTTTTCTGGTACAGGACATCGCCTTTTACAATATCTGCTAATAATTGGATCATTTTGGTGGCTTATTTGCATTTTAATTTTTTAGGTCGAGCCTTGACAGCGCTGTCTGCAAGACCTGTTGTATCTCTTCTGTGGGCTTTTGGCACATCCACAGATTGCTATTGGTTGTTATCTGTGGCATTCAGAAATGCTGACTTGTTATTGGTGCATTTGTGTAAATGTCCCACCTTTGTGTGCTTAGTTCCCTGCCCGGCAATTTCACTAAGAGAACATTTTGGTTGGTCATCACACTGTACAGCGTGTGATGGCCCCTCCTCATGTATGGGCATTGCAGCCTTATACACAGTTTGGTTCCCTCCCACTCGCTGCTCCCAACTGAATGGGTCTTCGTAAGTGCTCCTCACGGCTTGTTTATGTTGGCCTGCCTTGCAGTGAGAAGTGATTGTGTTTTGTTTACTTAGCTTCGTTTGCCGTGTGCCTAATCTTTCCTCACTGATGCCGCGGTCGTTGTTTACTTTAAGTGTGCTGTGTTCATATTTTATTTGACTCTTTCTTGGCTCGTTTTGTTTGGCAGTTGGACTTGAAGTGTTCGTGTGTTCGTGTGTGTGTGTGTGTGTGTTTTTTCACTTTCTCCCCTCTAGCCACCATCACTTTTCTGTGGTGTAAGAAAGGAATGAAGCAACCGTCTATCCTCCGCCGTTTCCCGAAGACCGGGGGATTCCCCGGGACCGCTAATCTAAACACAGGCAAGACACTGACAAACAGCTGCGCTACCGGACCTGGAAGTGATTTCTCCTCGCTCCTGGCGCAGCACTGCCCTCGCCGAACTCTTAAAGAGGCACAGGCCAAGCACAACTGCATGGCCGTGGTGTGCACAGAGTTTCCTCGGGTGCCTGGCTCAGAGGCGAGGGTGCAGCCTGGTTTGGCCTTCAGCCGCGAATTCAAAGCAACCGAAGAGTGTCCTGCCAGTGTGATCACGTGGTGTTGTGTAACTTGGCAGTGTAGCGCCACGCAAACCGCCTCTCTTCGCTGTTAGCAGGGGCATGGCCGGTAATACGATCCTTCGAGGTTTCAGTGAACAGCAACATGAGTCTTCACTCTTTGTCATGGAGCGCACAGGAAGCAGGTGTGTTATTTGTCTGCAGCAAACATACTCCTGAAGCTCAGGCCGGAGTTCTTGTGGCGCTAACAAAAGGAGAGCGTAAGCTGTGTTTACTCCAGTAAAAAGCAGGGCACACTTATTGTTGAAAAGAAGAAAACATGCCACCCACAGAAGCCCATTTCCGTACTACAGTGTGCAAAGTAAGGCCTGTGACAATATACGATGGACAATGCACGGTATATATGGGCAAACCCGTGTGCACCAGTGAGAAAGGTGCAAGACCCGCGTGTGGAAACAAGCAGCTGATCCTGTGACAGGTACTGGTGCGTGTGTGCGTGTGTGCGTGTGTGCGTGTGTGTGTGTGTGTGACCAACCGTCCATAAATTTCAAGGACCATCCGTAATTTGAATCTCACATCCGTTGTCCGTGATGATCCCTTTTACGGACGCCTTTTGTCCGTAATTTTGGGTATTGCAGGGAGCAGCGCAGTTCCCCGCATGAAGCCTCAGCTCCTGATGGGGCCGCACTCACTCATCCTCGGAGCACAAGAACAGCCCCACCCCGCCCATTGTCATTCTGTCTGCCGGCTGATTGTCCCATACAGAATGACAATGGGTGTCTGGGCTGCTACAGCATGTGGTGGCCTCCTCCAGCCTTGGTCTAGGGCATGCCCATGCTGCTACGTGAGAATCCAGTTCATCAAAAGAAGGTGGTGAAAGAAGTTAAAAGAAAGGCGTTTTAGTTCTTTCACAGTCTTATCATTTTAGAACTGATGCATTTTCAATATTATATTCAACGAAGCCATGGTTGCTGCTTTTTTAGGTCTCGCCCTGAAGCCAGCGCTTCAGCGCTGGCCTGGGCGAGACATTTTGTAAGTGGGCTTTGAAAATGCGACCACTTTTTTTTGGGCTGACCTGGAGCATGCGAGTACGCGCACAGTAACGCGCATTCCTCGCATGCTCCAGGCCATCTGCCTTTCCTGTCACGCTCTCCCAAGCGCCTCGCTCTGCCCCTCCCCCACCACAGAGCGAGCGCGTCCCTCACATTGGTCTGCTGCTGTGTGGGCATTGTGGACTGATATGATGCTGTCTTGGCCAAATGTAAGCAGCAGCGGCAAAATCAAGAAGCAGTGTACTGGCTCGAGCATAGCTTGTGAGACAAACAGTGAGCTCGAATGATTAAAATGTTCCAGTTTGAAACTTAACCATGCTGCTGTTTTTAACAGGACCCAATTTCCATTTGATACTTTGTGTCATATGTATTTTTTTTAATAAGGATTGGCAATTGATGAGATTTCTTCAGCCTTTATTGCTGCTGCTAGTCCTAGTTATGGACTGTCGTTGAAACAGGATTGTCACAGCTCTCTCAGTGCACCTCAGATCTGTCCCTTATGCTGCACCCAGCTCTCCCAGTGCACTTGAGGTCTGTCCCTTACACTTCACGCAGCTCTTCCAGTACACCTTATAGCTGTTCCTTATGCTGCACACAGCTCTCCCAATGCACCTCAGATTTGTCCATCACGCCGCACACAGCTCTCCCACTGCATCTCAGATCTGTCCCTCACGCTGTACATAGCTCTCCCACTGCACCTCAGGTCTGTCCACACTGCACACACCTCTCCCAGTGCATCTCAGATCTGTCTCTCACGCTGCACACCGCTGTCCCACTGCATCCTAGATCTATCCCTCACGCTGCACACAGCTCTGCCAATGCACCTCAGATCTGTCCCTTACGTCACACACAGCTCTCCCAGTGCACCTCAAATCTGTCCCTTACGCTGCACACACCTCGTTGTGCACCTCACATTTGTTCCTCACGCTGCACACAGCTCTTTCAGTGCACTTCAGGTCTGTCCCTCGCACTGCACACAGCTCTCCCAGAAAACACACAAAACAAACATTAGGAAATGGACACTAAACATCCTGGCATTTCATTTAAAACTAAGCACCACATAATTATATGCTACATAATTACACTGCACTCAATGCAACATAAATACACGCCACATAATACCACTCAGTGACATATAATTACACGCCACATACTTACACTCTACTCAATGCAACATAAATACACTCCACATAATACCACATAGTGCCACATAATTATATGCTACATAATTACACTGCACTGAATGCAACATACACTCCAAATACCACTCAGTGCCACATAATTACACACCACATAATTACACCATAATTACACTCTACTGAATGCAACATACACTCCACACAATACCACTCAGTGCCACATAATTATGCTACATAATTACACTGCACTCAATGCAACATACACTCCAAATAATACCACTCAGTGCCACATAATTACATGCCACATAATTACACTCTACTGAATGCTACATACACTCCACACAATACCACTCAGTGCCACATAATTATATGCTACATAATTACACTGCACTCAATGCAACATACACTCCAAATAATACCACTCAGTGCCACATAATTACACACCACATAATTACACTCCACTGAATACAACATACACTCCCCATAATACCACTCAATGCCACATTACACGCCACATAATTACACTGTACTCAATGCAACAGAAATACACTCCACATACCACTCAGTGCCATATAATTACACGCCACATACTTACACTCTACTCAATGCAACATTAATACACTCCACATACCACACAGTGCCACATAATTATATGCTACATAATTACACTGCACTCAATGCAACATACACTCCAAATACCACTCAGTGCCACATAATTACACACCACATAATTACACTCTACTGAATGCAACATATACTCCACATAATACCACTCAGTGCCACATAATTATATGCTACATAATTACACTGCACTCAATGCAACATACACTCCAAATACCACTCAGTGCCACATAATTACACACCACATAATTACACTGTACTGAATGCAACATACACTCCACACAATACCACTCAGTGCCACATAATTATATGCTATATAATTACACTGCACTCAATGCAACATACACTCCAAATACCACTCAGTGCCACATAATTACACACCACATAATTACACCATAATTACACTCTACTGAATGCAACATACACTCCCCACAATACCACTCAGTGCCACATAATTATGCTACATAATTACACTGCACTCAATGCAACATACACTCCAAATAATACCACTCAGTGCCACATAATTAAACGCCACATAATTACACTCTACTCAATCCAACATAAATACACTCCACATAATACCACTCAGTGCCATATAATTACACGCCACATACTTACTCTACTCAATGCAACATAAATACACTCCACATACCACACAGTGCCGCATAATTATATGCTACATAATTACACTGCACTCAATGCAACATACTCTCCAAATACCACTCAGTGCCACATAATTACACACCACATAATTACACTCTACTGAATGCAACATACACTCCACACAATACCACTCAGTGCCACATAATTATATGCTATATAATTACACTGCACTCAATGCAACATACACTCCAAATACCATTCAGTGCCACATAATTACACACCACATAATTACACCATAATTACACTCTACTGAATGCAACATACACTCCACACAATACCACTCAGTGCCACATAATTATGCTACATAATTACACTGCACTCAATGCAACATACACTCCAAATAATACCACTCAGTGCCACATAATTACACACCACATAATTACACTCTACTCAATCCAACATAAATACACTCCACATAATACCACTCAGTGCCATATAATTACACGCCACATACTTACTCTACTCAATGCAACATAAATACACTCCACATACCACACAGTGCCGCATAATTATATGCTACATAATTACACTGCACTCAATGCAACATACTCTCCAAATACCACTCAGTGCCACATAATTACACACCACATAATTACACTCTACTGAATGCAACATACACTCCACACAATACCACTCAGTGCCACATAATTATATGCTATATAATTACACTGCACTCAATGCAACATACACTCCAAATAATACCACTCAGTGCCACATAATTACACACCACATAATTACACCATAATTACACTATACTAAATGCAACATACACTCCACACAATACCACTCACTGCCACATAATTATATGCTACATAATTACACTGCACTCAATGCAACATACACTCCAAATACCACTGTGCCACATAATTACACACCACATAATTACGCCATAATTACTCTACTAAATGCAACATACACTTCACACAATACCACTCAGTGCCACATAATTATATGCTACATAATTACACTGCACTCAATGCAACATACACTCCAAATAATACCACTCAGTGACACATAATTACACGCCACATAATTACACTCTACTCAATCCAACATAAATACACTCCACATACCACACAGTGCCACATAATTATATGCTACATAATTACACTGCACTCAATGCAACATACACTCCAAATACCACTCAGTGCCACATAATTACACACCACATAATTACACTCTACTGAATGCAACATACACTCCACACAATACCACTCAGTGCCACATAATTATATGATATATAATTACACTGCACTCAATGCAACATACACTCCAAATACCACTCAATGCCACATAAATACACACCACATAATTACACTGTACTCAATGCAACATACATGCTCTCCATATAATACCACTCACTGTGACAGTTACACGCCACATAATTACACTCTACTCAATGTAACAAATACACCCCACATACAACTCAGTACCACATAATTACAAGCCACATAATTACACTCTACTCAATGCAACATAAATACACTCCATTGAATACCACTCAGTGCCACATAATAACACTCTACTCAATGCAACATAAATACACTCCACATAATACCACTCAGTGCCACATAATTATACGCCACATAATTGCACTGTACTCAATGCAACATAAACACTCCACATAAATGCACTCTATACCACATACCACCAATCAACATAAATGCACTCCACACCATGACACAATTTCACTAAGCATAATTTCACTCAACACCACAGTTACAGGCCACACGATTCAACTCAACACATTTCCAATACACACCGCATAATTACACACCAAACAACCTATTTCAACTCCACAATCCACAACGTACCTCCAATCCACCCCATATAGTGTTACCACCTGAGCACCAAACATCATTAACCACCACCATTTTGCATCAGCGCACCACCTAAGCATCACGTCAGTCTGCCCTTGGAATCTGGCATCTGTTGATTCTCCCCTAGTGTCCGTCCGCTGCTCGTGTTCTAATTAAATTACTGTTTTACAACCTCCACTCCCCCGTTATTTATGTCCCGCTCCCCATAACAATTTTTTTAAAAACAAACAAGCATGAAAACAGGCAGGAAGAAGTTGCCAGCAGTGCAAGTACAAAACAAGCATTGGCATAGCCAATAGGTCTCGCCTTTGGGACCTTATAAGTATTTAATTATGCAGCACAATATCCTTGGTGCAACAACATCAACTGTTGCATGGCTAAACACTTATAAGGTCCCAAAGGCGAGACCTATTGGCTATGCCAATGCTTGTTATTTTATGCAACTAACAACCATTGTCAAAGCCAATAGGTCTGGCTTGTTGTAGGTGTAACGTTACTTGTTCTGTTATAAATCTGGATGCAATGACAGAAGTAGCAGAATACCAGTTGGGGGGCACACTATGCTAAGCACAGATTTTTAGCTTGGGTGTTTTAAGCCACGCCCTTAATTACATTGAACACCCCCTTTGGAGAGACCCCAGTTTTTTCATCCCACTTAAAGCCCTAGAAAAACACCATGTCACAGTCACCTCCCGTCCTGGCACTGTGCATCATGAAAGACTCATGACTTCCCCTTTTTCAGATTGCCTATGTGCAGGGGCATGGTGAGCCCTCCTCCCACCCCACCCCTTGCTTTAGGAACTACAACAAGGGTGGTGTTCTTGATGGGCCTCTTCTGTCTGCAACTCTGCCGACAAAGGCTCATCTCATAATTAATATGAAAAGGTGGGTGAGTGAGTAAGTGAAGGGATGGGTGGATGGCCGGATGGATTAGTGAAAGGGTGAATGGATGAATGAAAGGGTGGATGGATAATGAGAAGATGGATGATGAGTGAGTGGAAGGATGGATAAGAGAAAAGGTAAATAGATGGATGTATGGGTAGATGGATGGGTAAAAGGGGGGATGGATGGGTAAAAGGGTGGATGGATGAGTGAAAGGATGGATGGATGAGTGAAAGGGTGGATGATGGGCGAGTAAATGGGTGGATGGATGAGTGAAATGATGGATGGATTGATTCATTGATAAGTGAAAGGGTGAATGGATGGACAGGTGAGTGAAAGGGTGGATGTAAGGATGGATGAGTGAGTGAAAGGGAGGGTAGACGGACAAAAGGATGGATAGATGAGTGAAGGAGTGAAAGGGTGGATGGATGAGAGAAAGGATGGATAGATGAGTGAAATGATGGATAGATGAGTGAAATGATGGATGAGTGATAGGGTCAATGGATGGATTCATGAGTGGATGGGTGGGTGGATGGAAGGAAGGATAGATGGCTAAGTGAAGGTGTCGATGGAGAGAGAAAGGGAGGATGGATGGATGACTGAAAGGGTGAATGGGTGGAAGGACGAGTGACTGGGTGGATGGATGAGTAAGTGAGAGAAGGCTGTATGGGTGAAAGTGTAAATGGCTGGATGGAGGAGTGGATGGATGATGGGTGGATGAGTGAAAGGATGGATGGAAGGATACATGGTGGATAGGTTTGCAAATGGTTGAATATGTTTGGATATGGATGGGCACACGGATGGTAGGACAGAATGAATGGTGAAAGACTGAATGATGGATGAAAGAATGATTACACCTTGTAGCCCCCATTATCTTAAGTAATGTTTCCTATACATTGACTTTCACTTTTACATGAGTCACTGTCTCTATATAATATGTGTGTGATGTAACGCACTCCGACACCCTGCCCCACATACTTGGGATGCGTAGCACTATAAAAGAAATGAACTATTCATGAGAGAGGGTCTATGTGAAGATGAGGAGCACCATTGGAGGGTGGTAGCAAGGCCGGACCTAGCATCGGGCGTTTCCCTGGGAGGCTGGAAAGATTGGGGGGGTGGTTGTTACTGGGGGCTGGCACTGCAAAGTTCCTTGTATATTGTATATTCAGCAGTTTTCAGGCAACAGTAATGGCGGCCTCGCTTATATTCAGGTGTGGTTCACCAGTGTTTGGTGACTAATGTACCTGCTGGAGCGAGATGGGGGTTTTGAATCATCTAAGGTAGCACAGAGGGTTAATATGCCTGCTGCAAAGAATGTGTACCATGCATATGAAAGAACAGTATTTTATGTGCAGAGCTCAGTGGGTTATTGCTTTTGTCACTGAGATTCTTTTGTTACTGTGCAGTTCATAAGTTACATACGTAATCTAGCACAGTGAGCTATTAACTGCCATCAAAGAGCTGCATGCAGGCTGCATGGTGCAGGTTACAAAGTTATGTTTACTTCCCTGTCTTTTATTATCCTGATTTTGCTAACAAAAGTTTGTTATGGTAGGAATACATTCTTATCATTAAAGTTAACCCTAACCACGGTGATATGTTCTGAATCCTGAGTTTTAGGTTTTTCAGACCAAGCACTCTTTGCCTTATGTAACATGTTCTATACACTGATTTACACATGTATGATTCATTGTCTCTGTATGTGTGTGTGACGTAAAGTGCTCCGACATCTTATACTGGTGCGAGAAGGGCTATAAAACAAATGAAATAGATGTGAGAGAGGGGCTGTGAAGAGAGAGGCACTGTTGGAGGGTGATAGTGAGGGAAACATTGAAGAGCCCCATCAAAGATTGTCGTATCCTGGTGCACAGTAAGGTCATAATTTACTATGCTTTAGAAGCTAATACAATTGATGTATAATGACAAATGTGTTGTAGAATGCACCATGTCTTCCCAAATTTTCTTGGGGGTGCGAAAACAAAGGCTGAATGCTGTCAGTTTGTTTGTAACACTCAACAACTTTTAAATATCTGTAAACAAACTGTGCAAATGTTTCAAAACATATCCGCAGTTAGGAAACCACAAATAGACCACTTGTATGTAATTCAGAAGTGAGCTGGAAACAGAGTTTTTAATAGGATCAAAACAATCAAGACACTTTACTTGGTGATGTTCAAATGACACATATTTGCTGAAACCACATTTCCGCACATAAGTATTTGTGCACTATATAGATTTATCAGTAAAACTGCATGATGGCATTTTGCTTCCATTTCAATAAAAAATGTTCTGTATGTAAAAGACAGTGCCGCCTCCTTCCCTACAATAATGCCTCAACAGTGTATACAGTTTCTAGTCTGTAGCACTCTTGTGCATCAATGAGAATCTGTAGCACTCTTGTGCATCAATGAGAATCTGCAGTTAAAAGCTCACAGAAATGAAACGGCCCAATCAGTATACTATTTCTAATATACAGCTAAAATAAGGAGGGCTGATATATGGCTAGCCAGGGCATGATATAGTAATGTCAAGTCCTATCTAACCGCTCTGACCCACAATAATACCATAATACTCAGCAGTGTGCAGCCAATTATAGCTCATGCAGGCTGGTTAATAACTCCCTTTTCCTGCTTAATGCTCTTACCCTCATGCAAGACCTCTCCGCTATGGGTCTTATCCATCACTCAGTACTATACCAGCCCCTATACCAGTCATCACCAACTGAACAGAAATGGAATGCTTGAAGTGATCTGACACATTAAGCTGGTCACTCGGACGACTGCACTCCAGTCCAGCACTGCAGGTCCCAATTAGCTGCATCCTATGCGTGCTGCTTTACATCTCACAATTTCTATCTGAGCAGATCTTCCTGACCATTTCTCTCACCAAACATGCCTGCTCAGGACCAACAATTGTAAACAAAATATCAGGCTGGACGACCCAGTGCAGTAACCATATAAATAGATTATTATAATATGAAATACCACGAAAAGACCTGCACAGTTGCTCAAAGCTGCGTTCATACTGAAAAACCGTGAAGTGCACGATTGTCTCAACCTAATATAAACTTATTTTGACTTGTACTTAAGTGGTTGTCTATTCACTTACTTATGTACTATTGCACGACCTCCTCTGATGTGTCTGTAAAATGTACCTTTTGTCCCAAAGTTTTGTCCTGAATATTGACCCTTTGTCCTGAATATTTACCCTCACCGTCCTGAATTTGCACCCATGCCAGTTGGTCACCCTAGTGTGTGTGCCTGTGTGTATCTGTGTGTGTGCCCGTGTGTTTGTTTGTATGTATGTGTGTGTGTGTGTTTATACTTAATAAAGCGCGTACCAGGGCTGAAAAGCAAGCATGTGTGAACACTCGTGAAGTTATTGCGACTGAAAACCTAGTACTTTTGAGAAACTACCGCTAATCCCGCGCGGGCGAGTCTGAATATATGTTTCTGTCTACACAAATGTAAGTAACATAATGCACGTAGTTTTAGAGCGCACCTTCACGGAAAATAGCTGTTTTTTATAGTTGAACAATTGTGCGCATTTTATCGACCTCGGACGGATGAACATCTTGGTGGACCCTCTAGGATTTGAACCTGTGACCACGAGGTCAAACACAGTTTTCTAAAGTGGATGCATAAGTTCCCTGAGCCGACAGTCCCAGACTGTATGTAAGTTGTTTAAAGAAATGTTTGGCAATATTATATCCAAATCTAATCCATTCTTTGTAGGAAAATATATTCCTTTCTCCATGTGAGCAGTTGTTTGAAGAAATGTGTGACAATATTATATCAGAATCAAATGCAGTAATAGTCAAAGTAAGGCCCGGGGGCCACATGCGTCCCTCCTGACCTTTACATGCTGCCTCCCTGGGCTTCTGTTTACTGAACGCAGCACTAACATTAAAAATGTTAAATAAATGGGCAATCGTTTCTTTAAAGGTTAATTGGAGTTAAATAAATGAAGTAACTAGGGTGTCCTCCACCACTTAACTTTGGGAACACCTTTATTTTTAAAGACATCTTGCATCAAAGATGTAAAAATACTCAAGTCAAGTCAAATCAGCTTTATTCGGTGCAAAATATACCACCATAAAAGCATTCTAATCAGAAAAACCATTAATCATTACTACTTTAAAATATAACATAATTAAAATTAAAAAACATATTTTTAAGTCCATCAAGTTAAAAACCGCAGATTTCATAGTCACTCAATACATCAGGGTTCAATACGCATTTATATATATATATATATATATATATATATATATATATATATATATATATATATATCAGTACTTAATGTGCAAAATAGCCCTTTATCAAAAAGATACATAAAGTGCAAGGTGCTGTTATATATCAGGATAAGAAATAGATGACATAGCTTGGTGCAATCATCCGGCTTTTCATATATTAATGCATCCAAGTGTGAATAATCCTTTCTTCTCCTGATTGCCAATTGTATAAACCGAATGACAGCGTTCATAATTTTTTCATTTTCCAGGCTACATACAAAGTTAAAAGCATGTTTATAATAAAAAAGCATATTAGATAAGACAAAGGTTTTAAAACTGATATCCGGATATCCCTATAAAAACTACAAAAAAGTATAAAGTGCAACGTAGACTGGGGGTACTTTCCATCACACGGACAATTCGGAAGTTTGTGACACCACTTTTCCATTCTAGGAAATGCTATTATATAGTGAAGTGTGCCAAACCTAAGCCTCGTTAAGTAGAATCTATGTTGGATATTTCTTACCAGCGTTAGGTATGTTTGTGTGCCCCTCACTAATGGGCGTTCACAGTAAGAGATAATACTATGTTTTTGACTAACTTCAGCCTCTCTTGCACATTCCCTAGCATTAATATATCTTATCTTCAGGTCACTTTTACTGTGATCCTGGATGGATACAGGATACTTTCTATCAAAGTCTACCTTACAGCATGTTAAAAGGGTATAAATATGCTCTAGCCAGGGAATTTTTCTGTTATGATCAAGGGCCAAGCAATCCATGATTAAATCCTTTGTAAATTTAGTCTCGTCTTTGGCCCAGATCCCTTGCCAAAAAGTGAGGACTGCCATATTTATTAGATCACTTAGGTACGGTACAGATAGTTCTTTATGTACTATGTAGTTGGCTGTGGAGCTAGGGACTGCCAACACTCTTTTTAGAAATGTATTTTCTTGAATTTGTAAGGAGGCGGTGTTGGCTCTCCCCCATATAGCTGCCCCGTAACAGACACCTGTGACACACTTACTCCTATACAGGGCAAGAATTTCCCGTATGAGTTTATTTCCTATTTTTGCAAAGAATCTAAAAATACCCTCCGTGGTTCTTAAAAATTTCAAATTACAAGATTCTATATGTGTGTTCCAGGAGCCACTCCTGTTAAAAAGCAATCACAGATATGAAAAAGTAGAAACTCTATCAGTGGCAGTCCCTCCCACATGATGTTGTCTATTCTTCATCCTATTGCTCCCGCATGTCATAACAAAAGTTTTATTAAGATTTAACTGGAGGTCTTTTTCGGACATGGACAGCGCAAAATTTTCTATTAGGCGTTGCAGACCATTCGCTGTCCTTGATAACAGGACAGCGTCGTCAGCATATAGGAGTACTGGGGTGGGGCGTGCCCCAACTTTTGGAGCATCTACAGCTTGGTTTTGTTAAAAGGGATCCACATTATTAATATATAAGGAGAATAAAAGGGGGGCTAAAACACAACCTTGTCGTATTCCACGCATTACCCTAAAATCTGGGGTACATTCCCCCATTGTACCAAACCATACTCTAGAAGTTAGAAAAGTATAAATCTGGGATAGATATATGATTATATCAATAGGGGCAACTTGCCCTTTCAATGTTTGCCATAATTTGGCATGATTAACGAGATCGAAGGCGCTAGTGAGGTCAACAAAGCAAAGATGTAAGACCCCTTCCTTGGCTAGGGTATATTTCCCTATCAATAACTCCAAATTTACACATTGTTCCACCGTCCCAATACCCCTTCTGAATCCATACTGGGCCTCTGTTAAAATGTCATTCTCAGTGGCCCAGTTTTCTAACTTCCCCAGCATAATTCTACCCATCAATTTTGAGGTGGAGTCAAGAAGGGATATGGGACGGTAACAGTTGGCCTTCCCTCTGTCCCCTTTTTAGGTCTCGCCTGAGCCAGCGCATGCGCTGCTCTGACGAGAGTTTTAGTAAGCGGGTTTTGGAAGTGCAAACAGCACTGGCGACCAGCTTGCGTTCACGTGAGCGTGCACGCGCGTCACGGGTCATTAAGTGCATCGCGATCGCGATCACTTTCGCGGCTTCGAAGTAAAGAAATAGATTATTTTCTATTTCTTTACTTTTGCTATAATCGCGGCACCCTCGCTTTACTTTAAGCGCGGGTGCCAGCGATTATAGCAAAAGTAAAGAAATAGAAAAATAATCTATTTCTTTACTTTTGCTACAATCGCGGCACCGGCGCTTTACTTTTAACATTAAAAGTAAAGCGCGGGTGCATGATTATAGCAAAAGTAAAGAAATAGATTATTTTTCTATTTCTTTACTTTTGCTATAATCGTGGCACCTGCGCTTTACTTTTAACATTAAAAGTAAAGCGCGGTGGCGCGATTGAGCAAAAGTAAAGAAATAGAAAAATAATCTATTTCTTTACTTTTGCTATAATCGCGGCACCCGCGCTTTACTTTTAATGTTAAAGCGCATTACTTTTAATGTTAAAAGTAAAACGCGGGTGCCGCGATTATAATGGTGTAGCCAATAGGTCTCGCTTTTGGGACCTTATAAGTATTTAGTTATGCAACTGTTGCATGGCTAAACACTTATAAGGTCCCAAAGGCGAGACCTATTGGCTATGCCAATGCTTGTTTTAAAAATAGGTACAATAATGCTTTCAACCCAGGTTGCAGGCAACACTCCCCCTAGAATGGCATTAAAAACATTTAATAGATAGGGGTCCAGAAATCAATATTGTGTTTAAAAACGTCAATGGGTACCCCATCCGGTCCAGCAGCTTTTTTGTAGGGCGGATTTAATTTTATCTGGCATTATTGGGGGTGATTTTACAGGTTCCACTAGTATAAAATTACCATTATTGCACTTAGTGGTTTTAACAGCATCTGGATTAAAAATGCTCTCGAAATGCAATATCCAATCTTCCGGGGGAACAACGATATCAATTTTCACTGCAGTATTCTCTTTGAAAAAGGGATGATCGATTGTTTTCCAGAATAGGACTGCATCTCGTGTCTGTGCGGCCTGGATTAATTTATCCCAGGCCTCCTCACAAATCTCCATTTTCCTTTGTTTCAGAGTATTTTTATAAACTTTCCTCAAAGTGCTAATCCTTGCGCTATCTCTTGGTTTTACTTTCAGGGCTGTTTTAATTCCCCATTTAATCTTGAGCACTCCTGGTTAAACCATCTGGGGTTATGGACATTAACATTATTCCTCTTTTAGAAATTAGGTCACCCGCTATTTCAGTTGTAATATTACAAAACGCAGTTATAATTGCCGAGTTTATGGAGGAACTGTCCAGACAGATTTCTATATCTTTTTGTTTTTTCCTTTAAGATTATCCATAAAAATGGTGGGGTTCACACTTGACCATTTTATGAAAACTCCGTTATTACCTTGAGTCTTGATATTTATATCCGCTGCCTTCCCCCTCTCTTGTCGTGTCAAGCTGAGTCTTAAGGACATGATTAGCGGGTGATGATCGCTAAGGAGACTTACACAAATCAGAAGTTTTTCTACCCGGCTCCTGCAGTTACCTGATGCAATAAAATGATCGATGTTCGAGGATGACCTAGCCCCTACATATGTTTGGATAGTTTTCTCTCCTACAGGGATATTAGGTTCCATAACTGCAAGGTTATACTTATGAACGGCATTGTTAATTGCTTCCCCATAGGGATCATGTGGAAAATGGGAATTCGGTTACCAAAACAGTCACAATATCCACATGGTTCAACCGCTTCTATATCACATTTATCACAATTAAAATCACCTGCCCAAACAAGTACATAGTCCCCTCCCACTCCCTCCAAAAAATGATCCAGGTCTTCTTCTAATAGCTTAATGACCCTACTTCTTGTATTATCGAAGATATTATTATAAAATTTTATTACAATGATAGACTGTTTCCCCTCCGAATAGAAATGTAGAAGCTGATAAAACTGTGACATAGTGTTGGCTTTCCTTAATATTAGAGGCGAGGTTACCGCAATTAATGTCGCTAAGCCTCCTTTTGCTCTCCCCATTCTAGAGGGGCTAGCCTGAGTACAGACAGTTTGAAAGCCATTAATAACAAGCATTGGCATAGCTAATAGGTCTCGCCTTTGGGACCTTATAAGTGTTTAGTTATCCAGCACAATATCCTTGGTGCAACAACATCAACTGTTGCATAGCTAAACACTTATAAGGTCGCAAAGGCGAGACCTATTGGCTATGCACATTCACTAATGCTGATATTTTAAAGCAATGCGGATATAAGGCTGATATTTAAAAGCAATGCGGAAATGTTAAAGCACATTCACTAATGCTGATATTTCTTGCCCGGGAGTGGTGCGTGCGTGAATGGCTAATAAAAAAACAAAACAAAAGAGAGCCGTGCACGAGTGAATAACTAAGGCTGATATTTGAAAGCAATGCGGATATTTTAAAGCACATTCACTAATGCAGATATTTTAAAGCAATGCGGATATAAGGCTGATATTTAATAGCAATGAGGAAATGTTAAAGCACATTCACTAATGCTGATATTTCTTGCCCGGGAGTGGTGCGTGCGTGTATGCGTGCGCGCGCAGTCTGCTCTTTTTCAAAGCATATACTCGTGCTTGTGGCGCGCCGCTGCGCACTGCCGCAAGGTGTATGCCGCCACATGCACGAGTATGTGCTTCGAAAAAGAGCTGAACGACGGCTAAAGGTCCTCCTATCCAGCGCATGCGCGCTGCGTAGGCGAGACCTAAAAAAGGGCTCAGTATAACAGGTTTCCTGTATCGGGATTAAAGCACACCCCTCTATCGTTTTTAACCATTCTTCATCATTAATCTTATTTTTAATCCCTGCAACATTCCAAGTCATGATGTGTAAAAGCTCATCGAATTGTGTACAAGATCCAGCTTCCATCAAGTTACAGATGGGAATATAATCTTTGTCGCTAACCAGTGGCTCTCCCAAAACCCCCTTCTGAATTTGTAAGCCTGAGTCAGCATCTATCTTTTTACTGATTAGGGTATGATCCATGTTCCTAACTGGTGGCACAGCCACCTCCTTTCTCTGTCAATCAATTTTGCTGCATCTTCTTAAAAGTGCATACTTATTATACAAGGGAGCAATTGGGATTGAGTTATACCTGGGAATTATGTTTGCTTTACTATGTCCAGGCCTATAAAAGAAGCCAAGTGGAACAGCAGTTCTATAATCATTCTGATTGAAACATTCCTCAATAGGATTATTTGAAAGGGCTTCCATCAATTTCCCTACCAGCTCCTTGCTGCGAAAGTTCACCACGACACAGTCTCCCTGACATAGTTTTCTAGAGCTACCCACCCAGTTCGCTCTCCTTAACATTATAATATTCTGTTGTAGCATGTTGATACCAAAGTTAGTCTTTACAGAAATCCAGTGAACCACTTGGTTTTTCAATGTCTCATATGGTTTTCTGCTAATTTTGGAAGATTATTCAAAACAATAACATATGGAGTCGACTGGGGAGGGAGATCTAACGGCTCCTCAATATTCCCACTAGTTTACATAATACGTTTTGTTTTAGCCGACAAGTTGGTTTTTGCAGGTCTGAAAGAAGGGGCCATATCTTCTTTATTGGTCCTTAAGTCTTAAGTAGATCGGGTGATCGAGCAGTCCCTTAGAGGAGGTACAGAAGAAGACTCTCTTTGCTTGGGTTCACCAACAGAAATAGGGGTACCTGATCCTTCTTTTGATCTTACAACTAGATGATTGGCACTAATGACCTTGTTCGAAGTTTTGGAAGGCAATAATTCAGAGACCAAGTCTGTTAAATACGTCACGTCCTTTTGAACCAGTTTAATTTCTGACATCAGGCGTCGCTCGATGCTATCTAGTTTGCCATGTAGTTTTTAGGTCTCGCCTGAGCCAGCGCGCATGCGCTGCTCTGCGAGGCTTCTAGTAAAAGCTTCAAACTCGGAGCACACGCTCGTGCGTGTGCTTTTTTTTTTTTTGCTTTCTCGCTATTGGCCTTTGCGTGCGTCTTTCCAAGAAAGACAGCACGCAATTGGCCAAAGGCGAGTGCATGTCCCGCCTTCTCTCTCCCCTGGCCTAGGGAGCTCGGGAGCGAGCAGCGGCCCCGCACTGTGCCTGCTGCATTCCTGAAATTCTTTGCAGAGCGCGCGCGCACCACTTGCGGGCTTTTTTAAAAATTCCTTTTAGCGCGCGCGCGCCACTCCCATGCTTGTTTTTTATGTGTCTGCTTTATTAGTAAATATTGTCGTTCAGACCGCTGGAAATTTCATTGCACAAGGATATGTTTTATAAAAATACAAATACAAATTCGGGGCTATTAGCTTTTTGGAAAGTGCGTAGCATTTTCAGTATTTATGATGTGAACGTCACGCAGAGCATGCAGGGTATTTCAGTTAAGCAGAAATGTGTAAAGTATATTCACATGAATTGCAACGCTGCACCATTTTCAGAAAGCATTTAATTGCACATTGACTCATATTTTTCTGGATAAGGATGCTTGGTGCAGACGTGTTCTCAATACAATGACGATGTGTTGAATTCAAGCCAAGTTTGTTTGCAACTTGCGCCTTCTCTGCCCCCTTGTGGCCGGCCCTTGAAAATCATAGTAACTCTCAATCATTTGGTGTAGGGCATGGAACTGAAATGGATGGCTAAGCATGGCACAATTGTGCGGCTTAAGTATTTTGCTTCTGTCAGTTCCGCGCTTGTGTCACAGTAACTCTTCACAAATGCCTCCTACTTCCAAAAGAGTGGCTAATAATCCATGCTTCTGCAGTAGAGCCTAACATAGCAATCTTAAGTGAAACGACTCGGGTATCAAACCCCGAATTCGCTTTTCCGTTAACTCAGCTGTGTGTATCAATTAGCCCGTTCATCAGCGCAGGCGTCTGTGGCGCTCGCCGCGTGCACACAGCCCGGCGGCTGCGGCGCGCGCACAGCGGCGGCCTGTGCTGTGACGGGCCCAGACAATGGCTGCTTGTGCTCGCCCTGCCGCCGTGGCCTACACCCGGCCGGTCTTGGAGGATGTCAGTCAGTGGGAGTGCAGGTCTGAACAGTCTCTGCCCGGATAATGAAATAATTACAAAATCTCAGGCTGTTATCCAATTTCAGTGACATGCAGCCATTCTCTAGCGCTAACTGGATTAGCTTCATTATAAAAAGATTAGTTGTAGAATGACGGCCGTGCATAAGATAGTCTGTGTTCAGTGGGCGGCTTGGGAGGAGAACTGGGCAAAGGGTATGGTTACGCCCTGTGGCTGTGGATGGGCCCATTCTCTCTTCTGAGCAAGTGCATTTTGAACTCATGGCAGTTCAGCAAATTTACATGGCCGTTAAGGGCAGAAAATGAGTACGAGGTCTCGCCTCCTCGTTTATTGGCAGGGCTGAGCGAAACACGCTGATGAAATTCAAAATGTACAGAATGCCGTGGATTCCTTTCTACCCCAGTGATGTAAAATGTACTGTATTCAGCCTTTTAAATCCGCTACTTCGCCATTAGTTGTGAGGCAGGTACCACTTGTTTCGATAACTTCGAGAAACCTAAGCTTTGCCAAAACATCAGATTGCCCCAAGCAGGGCATTTTGGCGAGTGGTGCAAGAAAGCTAGCACTGGGAATAATCCATGGATGAATCTCTGGATGGAGGAATTCAGGCCTGGTCCTTCTACTCAGCTCAGCAGATGTCTCATGTTAATTTTCCTTTGTGTTATAATTCTGTATAGCATACTCAGGAGTACTCACTTGTGTCTCTCCCAGTGCTACATTTGTAAAAGAATAAGTGCCGGAACCTAAAGTTTTCCCAAGTGTTTGATTTCGCTCCCTCTCCTGGCTCTCACATGTCCATCTCCCAGGGGTTAGATATCACCTGAACGTCAGCAGTCGGAATTTTGCCAGTGCCATGTGTCAACCTCTCATGTCAGCCAAAGGTCCCAGACTTCCACAAATGTCATGTAGCACATTGCTCCATAACTCCCAGATATAAGAACCTGTAAATTCCAAGTGTCAGGTAGATGCAGTCTTGCCGGGTCCACCTTCGCTGTCAGATGGAGCAGGAATTCCACGACACATGTAGATCTCGTGGGCCAGAGGAAGCCTAGTCACACTCCACACCAGCTCCCCAAATAACTGTGTCTCTTATCCACTGGGAAACTTTCAATAGACTCCAACATTCCAGGTGTCGACAGGTCCATGAGGCAAGATTAGCGGCGCGTTCATGGGCCATCTGTTTTTTTTTTGGGGGAATGTGTTTTAACTTTCGTGTTTGTGCTTTCACACACACAAACACACATAGCCAAATGTATACACCAGTGCAAGTATCCACATACTCACAATTACATGACAATCTGTTTTATTTTCTAATGAGCTTTTATACTTTTGTTGTTTTTGGATCAGCGGCGCGTTCAGGGGCCATCTGTTTTTTTTTTTTTTTTTTTTTTTTTTTCTTTTGTGCTTTAACTTTTGTGTTTGTGCTTTCACACACACAAACACATATAGCCAAATGTATACACCAGTGCACGTATTCACATACTCACAATTACATGCACACACATGCTTACACAATCTCTCGCACGAGATCTACCGCTAAAAGGAGCATGTGCTGGGCTGCTTTCTAGCGACTCTTTGAGTGGACAGTTTCTTTGTCAGTAACATGCGTTTGAGATTACGTACGTTATTGCGCGACGCAAGTCTATTTTATGTTGAAATGCACATAGGTGTGCACTTTGTGCGTTAATTGGTGCTACTGAACCTGGCAGCAGTTTGTAATGAACAAAGTGCCTGTGCTAGCCTTCACGTCACCGCTGGCGCTTTACCACCTGAATAATGAGCCCAAAATATCATGGCATAAAAATATTGTAGCAAGAATACAGACAACAAAAATATCATGCAGGTAAAGTATATGTAGATAGACAGTTTACTAACACACAAACACACATAGCCAAATGTATACACCAGTGCACGTATTCACATACTCACAATTACATGCACTAACTCTCACACTCTCACTAACTAACTAAATCTCTCACTCACTAACTAACTAATTCTATTACTCTCACTAACTAACTCTCTCACTCACTCTCTCACTAACTAACTAACTCTCTCACTATCTCTCACTAACTAACTCACTAAATCTATCACTCTCATTAACTAACTAACTAACTAACTAACCTTCACTCTCATGTTATTTATACCCACCCCTTCAACAATAAAAACCATAATAAGCAACCATTGGGACAGGCAGATACAAGTTGCCAGCATTCAAACATCAAAAAAGCTCAAGTCATTAATTATTATTAATACTTTTTAATATAGTCATTCTGTTGTACATAATACTTGGTCATATCTAAGGTAACAAAAATGCTTCTCACACATCTTTATTATAACTTTTCAGCATACTGCAAACTTCTATACAACACAGCTTAAAAACAAACACAAAGTCAATATCTCTGCCTAAACAATTATTAGTTCCCAAAGGCGAGACCTATTGGCTATGCCAATGCTTGTTTGAATAAGCTTTCAAGATTTTGCGGCCTTTGTGCGTAATTTGTTGGATTACAATCCCCCTTTGCCGCCCCTGCATTTTTTCCTCCCTTTTTTTGCTTTGGCTTAGTTTTAGCCTTCACTACCTGGCTCTCCACAGGTCCATTATCCTTTTGGAAAAATTGTTTTGCTTTTTTTGCTGGCGGAGATAGCGGGTCAGTATTATTTGATAATACTGACATTTCCAGTGAGGTTGTAAGGATACATGGGTTGGCCAGATCTGATGCAATGTCCTTATTATTTACATCAGTGATAAGTAGCTCTATCTCAGTGTCCTTATCTCTCACGTTACTCTTGAGTGTTAAAGGGTCATGCCCACTCTCTGATACGGACTCTTTTAGAACAGCGTCTAGTGCAGTTTTGGTGGCTGCCAATTGTTCCTCAACATGCACAATCTCACTGTCAATCAACCCCACGGCATTTTTCAGGTACTTAGTGATAGGTGCGCTTTTCATGGGCAGTTTTCCCACAGTGGGCGGTAATTTCCTTTTGCCCATACTTCAACAAAAAGTATTCAATGAGAAAAGAAAACAGAATGCTATATCTCCTTACCAGTAATTAGCTGTACCTGAGGGGCCAAGGGGGGTGGCCCAGCCCAGCCTCGGACGGGCGCAGACAGGCTCGCCCTTGGCCCGGGCGCGTCCCGGGCAAGGCCCAGGCGCGCCGCGGGAGACCGGTCCCGCTCTTAAACGCCTCCTGGCGCGGGGATCGTCCGTTGGCTGCGTACGCGCCGCATGGGAACCTGGGAAGTATAGTCCGGTTCTCTCCCCGGTCACTGGTGGGTTCTGGCAAGCAGCTGGATAGTGCCAAGAAACTCGCAGGCAGCGAGTACAATAATGAGGTCTCCCGCGCTGCGGGAGACCGGTCCCGCTCTTAAACGCCTCCTGGCGCGTGGATCGTCCGTTGGCGGCGTACGCGCCGCATGGGAACCTGGGACGTGTAGTCCGGGTCTCTCCCCGGTCTCTCCCAGGTCACTGGTGGGTTCTGGCAAGCAGCTGGATAGTGGCAAGAAACTCGCAGGCAGCGAGTACAATAATGAGGTCTCCCTAAGAGTAAAAATACTCTAAAGTCTCTCATAATAAAACAAGCTGAACCGTTTCACGTTAGTACATTACATCAGTGCACTGAGAACTATTTTTTATAAAAGTGATAGCTTTGAAACATGAACTTACACACCTTCATTACCCCCACCCTGACAACTATGCCAATAGGAACTAAGAGGCAAGTCAGCTGTTATGTGCACCCTCTGGGTGCCCTGGGTTGCTATTATACATTATCAACATTCTAGTTATAATGTGTTTTGCAGCAGTACTCTGTGCTGCCTGGACTGAGGGTTGCTGCTTGATTCTGGTATGCACTCACCAATAACGTGAGGATCAGTGTGCTAAGGTTATGTTAGTGGAGTTGTATCCGTTGTATGTGTGCTTTCGTGTGCGTGTGTTCTTCAATACTTGCTGTTTGGTGTAGGTTATCTTGCGTGATTGTCGAACATGGTTGCTTCTGTGGTGTGCTGCTTTTGACATGGTAGTGTTGATTATTGACACAGTTCCACTCCACACAATTTAACTCCCCACATTTCCCATCCACACCACATAATTCGACACCAAACCACATAATTCAGAACAATTACACACCACACTCATCCAATGCACACCACAGAATTCCACATCATTGCACAAAATTTGACAGCACACCACATAATTAAACTCCACTACATACCACTCCACAACACAAAATACCAATCCACATAATTACACTCCATAACACACAATCCCACTTCACATAATTCAAATGCATTAAATACCACATAATTACTATCCACATAATTCCACTGCACACCATGCCATATAATTCCACTCCACAAATCCACTCCACAAATCCACTCCCCACCACACAATCCCACGACTAACCATTCCAATCCATCCCGCATAATTCCACTACACACAACCTACATACACTACAAAACACATAGGTAAAAGACATTGAGTTAGAGATATTGGCACTGTAAATGGCAATCAAATGTGAAACCTGTTGCATTTCCAATGCTTCTTTAAATCTAATGGGCTTAAGTGTTGAACGTAGATGCCTTTCTGACTCAGTCCTCTAATATACACTGTAACTGTTCAATCATCACACAAAGAGTATGAGAGGCTGTCACATGGCTGTTGGCGACATTGTCAACATCACTAAGTTAGCACAAGCCCTGCTGCCATTATGCTGCTTTGCGCACGTTAACACATGGCTTTATTATTGTAAAGGACTTTGTTCGTGCCTTTCACATGAGAATTGTCTGCTGTGTCTTCGTTCTCTGTCTGTTCCTGGAGTTTAGTCTGAACATTGTGAGCAAGGTCGATAAACAATGCCCCTTGGTATTCTGTTCTGGTCAGGCCCTAGCACCTGGACAGAACATACCAATGCAGCTGTTGTTGGAAACTCTTACTTTGATATTATGGGGATACATGCATAGGGAGCACACACTTGGAGAGGGACCTTTCCAGCGAGAAGAGCGAGACAGCACCTATGTTGTAGATTTCCCATCTAAAGGCTAAGGTATGGGGTCTGTTGACAAAGTCCAGAGATCTTCTAATATATAATAATACTTCTTCTTAGCAAGGGGAGGGAGGTTAGGCTGTATAGTCTTTTTTTCTCTCTTGTCTTTTCATTATGACATCTCCCTTTATGATATATGGATTAGATGCTATGCTGACTGTATTTATACTATGCATTTTCCTGCTTGTTGTGGCACGTATACTGCATGTTGGGGCACGTTAGTTAAAGTAAATATTTTAAACTGTTCTCGTGTCTCTGTCAGATCTTATTGTGGACAAGTACAAGAGTGAGAGGGAAAGGGTGTGTCTTGTTACCGCGATTCCGGAGAGATCTGGGAGTGTTGTGTTCTGGGGTGTTTAATCACTTGTTTCTCTGCGAGTGAGTAGGAGAGCAAGTGAGACACTATAGCTAGATGGTCCTGGGCTTATGGATACTCAGGTGGTAGGATGGCTCAGTCCCTACTTACTAAAGTCCCATAATCCTACGCATAGTTCTGTTCTTGGGCAGAATCCCTGCAACATGGCGCCGCCAACGTTTGGTCTGGTACTTATTCATGAGACCCCTGAAAAGTGCTTGTGCTTGTCCATGATCCCTCTTGCCGGTTTACGTAGACGTCCGTGGTGGGGTGGCTAGGCCTCCAATATTTCACGTGTATAGGTTTTTCAAGCTTGAGATTTAAAAGGTTTTTGTTTTGACCCAGTGTTGCGCTACTGTTTTTCTTGCTTTCTTTTTCGTGTCTATCTTGGCTGTTGCTATTCCGGCACCTAAACGTGCTGCGGTTACAGCGTTTTTTAACTGGCCATGGGGTCCCCGTTGCAGGGGCTAATATTATTTTTGTTGTCAAAGCGGACACTGCTTATCGCTTCGAGGTCTTCTACTCTTGGGTTACATTTCCTGCGGTGGATGGGAATGATAATTTGTTTCATGAATACACGGGAGCTGCAGCTCCGCGTGTTCATCGTCCTTATGCGTTACTTGAAGTTCCGTTGACAGCTTGGGAGCATATCATTAGGTTTAATGGTGCCCTTCCTCACTCTGTTACAGCTGTTCGGCTGGGCCCCTTGTCTATTGATGGGGCCACTTGGCCGGTTTTGCCTGGTTTTGCCCCACATCCTAATTATATGAATGCTACTCTTGCAGAGATGCGTCAGCTACATACGACATTGACTCGCATACATAGAAGTGTCATACAATTTATGCCACATGCTCTTCAAGTGGCTCCGGCAGGAGCCGCTCCCCCGCGCCTGGACACAGTGGTCTGGTTATTAGTCCCGTGCTGATTAACTCAGTGATGGGCGAACATCCTCAAAATTGAGATGACTTACCATTTTGGCTTGCACAACATTTTGAGCAACTAGAGGCTGTGTTTCCACATAGACTCCTGTTGAGAAAAACAGGTTTCTTACAATGAGTTTGCTGAGTGATCTGATTCCTACTTTAGCTGACTATACCACCTAGGGGACGGTGTTTGCAACAGTGTATACGCTGTGTTTTGGCACCCCCTCCATGAGCATTCTACCGAACGTTCCGAAGAAGGTTCAGGATGAAAACGGGGCTGGTCCAGCCCTGGACTTGGGGATAAAATTAGTGGGCATGTTCCCTATTGTCTCCGAAATGATTCTGGCCAACATTAAAGGTGAAGCAGTTTGCTTGCAAGTGCACCAGCGCCTAGCCGCACTGGTGGACATGGATCAGCAGTTGCCGTCTATTATTGCGGATGTGTATACATCTTTAAGACGCAATAGCTTGGGAATTCAACCTTTTGTTCAAGAGCAAATTAAGCCCCCTCCTGAAAAGGAGGGTCGTCCAGTCTTTCCTAAAAAGGCTTGGAACAAGCGGCAGCAACAACAGAAGCCTAGTTCTTGTGCAGGTTCGCCTGCACCTGACACTTCTGAACATATGATTTGCGCGACCACTCTAAAATTAAAACACCAGAGAGGTTCCAGGTCCCTGATCCTCGTTCTCCTCGTTGCTTTCAGGAATCGTCGGATCAACAGTTCGGTGGAGGGGACGTCAGGATCGCAGACAAGGCAAGTCTACGCAAGCCAGACGTGACCCGCAGCGCCAGTTTGACGTTAAGGTCCAACTGGAGGGTCCACCTCCATATCGTGCCCCATTTCATCTTTGACAGCAAAGTATGCCCCAGACTGTGAGAACCCTGCTCCTGGACAGGAGTTGGGCGGTGACCCTCCTCAACAGCGCGGCAGAGGTTACCATAGTGCGCCAGACACTCCACCAGCGTCTGGAGGCGAAAGCAACTGATACTTTGATTACAGTGAAAACGGCTGACACCCGAGTTGCCCCCCCCTGATAGGCTCTATGAAGTATGCCTCCAAATTGAAGGTGATATTAAACGCACTATTAAAGCAGTCTTTTGGGATAACTTTACTTCTTCTTATGATCTTTTGTTGGTGGAGGTGGATTGGCCTCCCCCATTTGTTCTTGCTTCCTCCAAAGGGGAGGATGTTATTCTCCTGAGTTTTTCGCAATATGTCCCAGAAGAGACTAAACTTGCTTATGCTTCGCAGTGGGCATTAGCCCTTGATCCCGCGTTATATCGCAATCAGGCGGGTTGGGACAAACATTTGCCCGAGCTTGTAGTTCTGTTGCGTTCTACACCGCAGCCCCAACCCCAGTACCCCATAAAATGTGATGCAAAAGTGTCCGTTAGTGAAATTCTTACCCAGTTGGATTATCTGGGTGTGTTTCTTCAATGAATAATCCTCTTTTTCCCATAATGAAACCGGACGGTTCATAGGATATAGTTTTGGGTTACAGACATTTGAACAGTCATATTCGTACCTTTGCAGTACAGTACACCCATAGCTCTGCATTGGTCAACAACATTGTTAGAAATGTCAATGTCAATAACGGATGAAACAAGATTATCCAAAGTGTAAATGCGAGAAGGCAAAGTGTTAATGCTATTATCAACTACGTCAAGAACCTTTTTCAAATTATCTTGATCAATTTGTTGTAAGCGGAAAGCAGCTTCCATCTGGGACAGTTTCCAAAACTCAGCATATACAAAACGTTTAGTGCGAGGCGATTTCGGACCTAAAAGGAAATCTGCTAGATCAATGTCACCTGATTTAAAAAAAAGAAAGATGTTGTTTCACAGATGATAGTGTGGAATGTTCCAACCATTGCTGACACAATTTACCAACAGAATATGTAGTAACTGTATGAGAATGAGGGAAACGAGGGTCAGGTCTACTGGACGTAAACCCAGCGGAGGCATTAGAAAAGCGTAATTGACACGCATTAGTATTGAGTGTCCATACTAACCAGCCAAATGGATCAGTAGTGGATGAGTTAGAGTACCATTTTTGATCATTTCATTTAAATCATCTAGAGTACAATTCGTGTATTGCTGCCAAGTGTCATAGGCAGCCAAAGACGGAATTAAGGGAGTATTTAAATTTTTTGCAGTGGCCAAACCAAAACATGTAGTCTGTTGAACAGTCTTGTTTAAAAACATCAGCTGTGATGTTGTTAAACACGCACAATGTAATGCTTCAGTATCCTGCACCTGCCAATCTTTGGTACCCCATATTTATTTTAAATCAATCATGTCCTTCCAATAATCATAACCTTTTAAGGATAAATCTGCTATGAAAGTTGAAGAATATACCAATTTAGTATGGGTCAGCATGACTTTTGTGCGTGTTGGTGCATTCAACTTATAGTAATATGATTCAGAGTCAGAAAGATTATAACCTAAAAAATAGACAAACTTATTTTTCTGTGTCTGTGAACTCCCCTGGAAAGGTGTCGGACAATGCTCCCATTTTGTATAATTAATCGGAGGTCTGACGGTGTTGGATTCGTGTAAAAAATGATGACCATAATGTTGAAAACAGAATAAATCAGCATAATTGGCAGAATTTAAATACAAATCTTCCATCTCAAAAGCAGTATATTATTTAAAGTCTGAAAACAGTGAATGAAATGCGTTAACATCCCAGTCGTCGGAATGTATTCCTGGCATTAAGACATCACCTAAAGAAACTCAAAATACGTATGGAATCTGTATCGTTTCAGTCAGACTATAGACTTCGAATGATACTTTATCCCAAACTATACCATCAATGACTGGAAATGCTGAAATATTAATGAGGGCTTGATCCCTTTTCATTTTGTGAGATGAAGTGTGTGGGGCCAAAGCTCCATCCAACAAATGGAATGCAGAGCATTCAGGCAAGTAATGGCCATTTATTAGAAGGAAAAAAACTGTCACAAAACCAATCCACATGAAGAGGAACACCATCGTGAGCACCAGCCAGATATATGTCCAAGGGGGAACCAGATAAGTTCTTCGAAACCAGGAGATGAAAATGCAAATACGCGTTGGGGGCTCTGCCACAGTGGTAGTTGGTGAAGAAGAAGAATCGAAAGAAAGGTTTTCTCTGTCCATATAACAACCACTAGCACCCAGATGAAATAATGGGGACTGATCTGCATTATAAGACGAATGGATTTCAGTATCAGGAATTTCAACTGTAAGCTCGACTGATGGAGAGGCATATTCATGCGACATAGTCATTGAAGGTGACGGTAAAACAGGAAACAAATCGATTGAAGTCTCCACCTCACTCTCCTGTTGCAGAGGAGTTGTCGGGGTAGTCATTGGATTCAGTGAATCTTCCAGATGGGGAATACTTCTAGGCATGCTATTCAGTATCGGCCATATGGTGAAACTTGACATGCTCGATGGAAATGAATAGATTCTCCTTGCGACCAGGCAGTGGAGGTAAAATCACAGTACGAGTACCCTTCAATCCAAGAACTGGGACTGGTGCGCAGTATAAGGGATCAAATTCTTTTTTTGTTCTCCACTTTCTCTCGGACCAGATCTCCTCCAATTTAAGAAAGCCAGCCAGTAACGGGAATCAGCACCGCTGCTTCTGTGGACGAGGGCAAATGATCTTTTGCAAGAGTGTCACGAGTCTTTTGTAGATCCTGTAACATAGCAGAATGGTTCTCTACGTCAAATGTTGCGGCTGCCGCCACAGCGTCTAGACCATCAAGGTCTGGCACAAACATTTTAATGCCAAAGAACAATTCGTATGGGGTTGGCCCACCCAGAGATCTTCTTGGGAGATTATTAAGTGCATGCTGGACTCAATAAAGATGTCAGCCAGCCCCTTGCTTTAAGTCACGGTTCATCCGCTCCACAACTGAATTGCCCTCTGGCCAATATGGAGACGAGTATTGCACCTGCACTCCCAAAGACTTCATCGCATCACAGTAAGCCTTAGAGGCAAAAGCCAGACCTTGGTCTGAATGGAAAGTGCCACAGACAAATGTCCCGACAAAGACACGCAAATCCTTTATAACAGTTCGAGCGTCAGCACTGTGTTGCGGCCAAACCCAAAGGAGCCTTGTGCACGAATCTGCTGCAACCAAAATATGTTTAAATGCAGTGTCAGATGTCAAAGGACCGCAGTGATCAAGGTAAATGCAGCCAAAGGGGTGATTGGAAATGTAAAGTTGAGTATGTGGTGGGCGTGCTACTGTAGAATGTTTAATTTGTTGACAAATATTGCAAGCAAGAACATATTTACGAGCTCGCTGATATAAACCAGGCCATCAGAAACGTTGCTGTAACAGAGGAATTGTCGCAGGCACTCCGGCATGGGCAGATGCCACGCCCTCATGTGCGGCAATGATTAAAGAAAGTCTGCGGTCCTCGTTGGGAATCAGCCGATCCCCAACGGAGGGAATAGGTGCAAATGGGACTTGATCAGAAGACAAGTGATATGAGTAACGTGAAGGAAAACCTTGGGTGAACTCTGTCCCCTCCTTCGTCGCAGCTATAGCCGCCAGAATATCATCATCAATTTTAGTCATTGACCTAGGGACTGCTGCTACTGAACATGTGGCTACTGCCGATTTGCCTGCCTCTTCAGACAAAGAATTAACTACTGCATGTGCTCCCACACGCTGATGTCCTAATGTATGAATAACGTGTGAGCGGCAGACGTTCCTTAAGAGCTGCCACTCGGACCCAAAGTGTGTTATGCTTAATTGCGCCACCTTTAGAATCACGATAGTCATTCTGTGACCAAAAGAACAAGCTGTCATTAAAGGATTGTACACAGTAAAAAGAATTGCACACTATAAGTGTCGGGACTCCGGGATCAGCAAATTCCAGAGCCAAAACCAAAGCACGTAACTCAACTAATTGAACCGTACAGTCACCAAGGGATTGTGTGTGCACCAAGGAGGATTTAAAATCCCCATCAACAATCGTGCCTCCCACAATTGCGCAGGTAGCCGAATATGCATGCAAAAAAATAGATCCCTGACTATACAGCCATGATCTTTATTACATCTCAGCTTGGTGTTCAGGGCATGTGCCTTTTTGATTGGATGGAGAATATTGAACATCACACAAACAGTCAACCTGCTTTTTGAAACTTGCCCAAGATGTTGCAAATCATATGGTGGAGATAACTTTACCCAGCACAATAGTAAGCTTAATTCCTTATTCATGGTGCTCTTGTTTTTTTTTTTATCTTGTAGAAAGTCTCATTAACTATACTCTGTTATTAAACAGAAGAGCAGGGAATGTGTACATATTGTGCAGGGCTCGGAAAATCCCCAAAATGGTACTAGTCCTGCAGGTCTAGTACCTTGAAAAATCTCCTCGACCTAACTGCAACCTACTTGACCTCCGTCTCTGAAAGCGGAGCAAATCTGACAAGATAACAAGATTTAAAGGCATCTTAATGAGCAATAAACTTTGTGAGCAATAAAAATGCCTTTAAATCTTGTTCTCTTGTCACATTTGCTCCGTTTTCAGAGACCGAGGACAAAAGTTAGTTTGTCTTCCTACTCGCCAGAAAGGGCGAGTAGGACCTAAAAATAGCTTGCCCTCATTAAATTTAGCTCGCATATGCAATATGCACATGTCCCAAACTGTGCCACTGACATTGAGTAAAATTGCCCCCACTCTGATTGATACCTTGCAGATATTTGATAACTGGACACCTGTCTTGTCATAAAATTCTGAGTAACACAACAAAAAGATAGATTTCTTACACAAACTAAGTAGAAAATACGCAAGTCACACAGTCAATCCCCAGGCCCGCCTCAAACAGTGTCAGGCAGCAGCTTTTGAACTCCACCGTAGTTGTGCTCAGTTTTAATGGATCCAACTCAGGGTTCTTTAAGGACGACCTTGTAAATGCTGGCATACACACTCCGAGCAGGCAGGGTGAATAGATGTAGTTGCTCCTGTTTATGGATGTGGGTTGGCTTTGTTTTCGATAATCTTGTTTTAATCAAATTTGACATGCTAAGTAAATTATAAGTTTTTAGTACATACTTTGATAAGCAGCTCCAATACAGCAGCTGCTACTTCTCCTGTGGATGACCCACTTATTTCACGCTTTAGAAGACATGGAGAAAACTTAGTGATCCAGAGATGACTTTCGGAATTTAAGGATGTGGTAGCATAGAGGCATGAAATAGTGACATAAACATCTGATATCTGGTGACGACCACATAAACACCCAATCCTCATGTTCACTTGCACTGTACTTTCCACTACATTTCTCCCATTAACATGTACAAGCTTAAAGCTGTTGGCACCTTTTAACACTACTATTCCTGCTGAGAGGGAGGGTTAAATGACTGTCCACCCTCCCTGGAAGCGGTTTCTACAGAAATGGTAAGATTTTTAAAGAGCATTCATTCTGAGTCTGTACCGAAGGCGAGCATTATGGTTTTCCTTTTCTTAACTTTTTAAATTGTAACTGACATAGAAACCTTTATCGAACAACAACCGTGCATTTCCCAATAGGCACGAGGAAAAGAGTAGTCCATACCGGCCAGTAGCATTCCATCTCTCAGTATGCATTCCTTCCTGTTTAGGCTCTTAACCTCTTTCTTTGTTGCTCCCCCATCAGTCAAGTGCTGCCGCCTTTTATGCTATTATAAATGTGTAGGCTAAAGCTGTCTTTTGTTACTACCAGATTGTAGTCCTTGGTTTTTTGTCACACATGTGCCTTTCTCACCGAATATTTCAAAGTCACGCTGGAGTGAGATTACTGCTTGAAATGCAGGTGGGCATGGTGCTAGAGCCCTGCCTGCTCTACACTCTGCTCCTAATCACTGTAGAGTTCTTTCATGGAAGGCCCTGCTTTAAATTCTAGTAAATGCTGGACTTTTTAGGTTTCTACAGATCTGATTATTTGATCAGACCCTTGCTTCAGGTAATTTTGCAGCACTGGTGGGTCTGTTTGTGATCAAAGTTATTGCCTGTACCTAAACACACCAGGCTGGGGTAAATTACCTCATACAAGATTCAGTTTGTCACACTGCATAGGCTCTCCTTTTGACAGTTCTTCAGGCCATTAGTAGTGGCTGGCCCCACTCAAGTTTGACAGCCTTCTAACCTCTAACTCAGAGATTGAAGGGTGTTACAATGCCCCTTGTGCTCTTAGCAATGATCTTCCTTGGTCCTGGTGCCTAATGATGATTATGGATTTTCGACTCCCATATACATCATTCAGCAGGGAGATCATAGTTACTTTGATGAGGAAGCCTGAGATGACACAGTTATGGAGGTGGGGGATGCCTCCATCCAAAGGGCAATGACCAGTCCCCTGAACCCCTACAGAAATAGACATATGACATGGGCTGCAACCCTTTCAGAACCCCTCCCGGGAGGGAAGACAGAGTTCCATCCCATGGGACAGATAAATCTTGTGGCCCACAAAACAAAAGCCAAAGGTAATAGAAGGGAAGACCTCAATGGGGATGATGACTTTGATAGGCTCAAAGAGGCTTTCCTAGTCTGATTCAAGAGGATGCAAGATGGGAATTTACACAGAGCGGAACCCTCTCCTGGTACCTCCAGCGATCATGTTGCCACCAATCCCGGGCTTGCCCTCGACCCCTTCTTTCCCCAGTATGGAAATGATGGAAGATTGCAACTCCCTGGCAACTCGGATGACGATGTGAATGCTTAAATACTGTGATGCCTGTCTTCTGACCATAAAGGGCAGAAAAGTGAAGATCAGGGCCAACACACTATAGCACCAACAGACATGCTGGTCCTAAAACATTGATCATCACAGATCCTCAGCTTGGACAGTGGCGGACACTGCCCTGGGATATCTTACGTTATGACTATTTGTAGAGCATACATCTCACCTGGGAGGGTATTCGGGCACTAGATGAGGATTCTAAGCTGTCTGAGTCTGAGATCTAGTTGAAGAATGCTGTCTTCAGTTTCGTGTGAAATTCAAGGACTGAGGCGCTGATCCTGATGTGCCGGGGAAGGCTGGTCCCGGCTCTGGGCGCGAGGTGCGTCCCTGGCTCTGCGAATGTGGGGCATGCGAATGAGCAGGAAGCTGTGCAAACGTAGGTTTGTAGTTGAGTGTGAAAATTGATGCAGCTGTTGAGATCAGAGTGACTTAGATTGTGCAAGTCTTTGTATGAAGAGTATGCAGTTCTGGGCAGGAAGCCAGTGGAGCTCTTATAGGTGTGAGAGGATGTGTGTGTCTGGTGGGAGCATGAATGTAAGTCTAGCCACTGCGTTTTTTATGAGCTGAAGTGTTTGGTCACATGGGCTGGGATGCAGACTTATAGTGCGCCTCTGTAGTCCGGTTTGCTGGTGTTACCTGCCTCAGTGATGTTTCAGAGTATGTTGATTGTGAGCCATTTGAGGATCTCTAGAGTTTAGAAACAGAAGGAGGCAACAGCGTTAACTGAGCTGGTCATTGAGAGTTGGTTGTCCACCACTATACCCAGGTTCTTGACATGTCTGACTGAGCAGGGCGTTGGTCTGAGTGCTGCTGGCCACGAGGTAGATTTCCATAGAGAAGAATTCTTACCGAAGAATACCACTTCTGTTTTGTTTGTGTTGCATTTCAGACAGTTAGTCTTTATCTAGCTAATGATGTAAGACATGCATGAGGTGAAGTTTTTGGATGTTTCGTTGGAAAGGGAAAGGATGAACTGGGTGTCGTCTGCATAGAAGATGATGTTGATTATGTGGGATCAGGCGATGTTTGTGAGCAGTGCCAGGCTGAGAGATGATCCTTGGGGTACTCCGCAGATTAGTTTTGCGTCGGCTGAGGTGTATGGGGCCACGATGACTGAGAGGGTGCATCTGGAGAGGAAGGAGCAGATCCAGCGGAGTTCGGCCCCTTGTATGCTGGCTTCGTGGAAGCACTAAATGAGTATGGGATGGGAGACGTTCTCGAAGGTGGCGGGTAGATCGAGTAGGATGAGAGCTGCGGTGTCTCCGCTGTCCATGATTAGTCAAATATTGTCTGTGGTGGCAATGAGAGCAGTCTTGCACTGTTTTGGCCAGAATCCAGGTTGGGTGGGGTCGAGGAGGTGATTGTTGTTCAAGTCGTCAGCCAGTTGTTTGTTTATGTCCTTCTCCAGGACTGGCCATATAGGGTAGCAAGGAGATAGGCCGGTAGCCTTAGGTTCTGCTGGGGGTTTCCTCAGAATGGGAGCATGGCATTGTGTTTCCATGCATCCGGGAGGGTGGCTGTTCTGATGAAGTTGTTGAGTGTTTGGATCAAGGCTGTGCAGATGGGGGTCCAGTCCTTTGGTGAAGAAGAAGTGTGTGCAGAGATGTGATGGAACTCCCAAGTGAACGGACTGCATGGTCGCTGCAGTTTCTGTAGATGTGATAATAGGCCAGGAGGTCTTGATAGGGTTTGGGGGGGGTTTCGTCTCATCGGGCAGGAGGGCTGTAATGGTGAATGGGTTCAGCTGTGGGTCGAAATTGTTGTATATGCTGCTGATCTTTTGGCTGACATAGTGGGACAGCTGGGCAGAGAGGTCCTGGGATGGGATAAAGGTTGTGAAGCTGGCAGCGGGTGAGATGAAATCCTTTACAATGGCAAGTATTTCTTTGACTTGTTTGTGTTGTTTTCATTGCGTTCGTTAGCGCTGAATACTTTGATCTGATTGGCTGGACTTGTAGGTGTTTTTTTGGTTTCACCATGTGTCTGTCTCCATCAGCTTTTGAGTTGCTCCTAGTGGCGCATGGTGAGTCTGACTTATTTCGTGTAGCAGCTCACTAGCCACTCACCATCTCACCATCCTAGTGATAGTTTTGAGCAGGGCTAGGATATCGATGCAGGAGGAGATTCAGGTGTTGGCGTTGAACCGTGAGAGGTTGTGGTGGTGGTGTTGTAGTTGGTGGGCTTGGAGCTCTGTGGTCCATGTTTCTTCTGAGATCCTGTTCCAGTTTCTTTGGGTGGTTTCAGGAGGTGCCGTTCTGCACTGGTGGGGGGTGAAAAGGTTGAAGCGTATGAGTGTGTGGTCGGTCCAGGTGAAATGGTGGGCATGTTCAATATGATGTCGTTGAAGTTGGTGACAATAAGGCCAAGGAGATGCCCCGCAGCATGGGTTGGGCGCCTCTCTCATTGGGTGAGTCCGAGTGTGGTCCGGCTTCTCCAGGAGGTTGTGGGTGTTAGGGTTGGTGAGGTCCTTCAGGTGGTAGTTGAGGTTGCCAAGGAGTATGAAGGAGTTGCAGTAGTGCACCAGGGGAATTCTGGAATCCAAGATGGAGTTGTCGAAGTCTGATCATGTCAGGCCAGGTGGCCAGCAGATGAGGCATCTCCCATGGCAGAGGTGTTGTAAATGTGCAGTTTCAACACCAGGAATTCCAAACGCTCACTGGTGTTTGCCGACATAATGGAGCAGTGGATGTTTTCTTCGAAATGATGGCTTGTCCTCATCCGGGTAGGTAGGTTCTGACCTGTCTAACAATTTTATATCCATGATGATTGCCATGGCGATGTCAGGGGGGGTCGATGGAGTGAGTCAAGTTTCTGTCAGGTAGAGCAGGTCTGATGAGAGGTTGTGCAGGAGGTCCTAGACTTTATATGGCATGTCTGACGAGCAAGCTGGTGTTGAGGCAGGTCAGTGTGGGCCAAGGGCTGTGTGGTTGTGTGTTTCGGGAGGTGAGGGGCTGGTGGGAGGTGGGAGGTGCGGGTGGAGGGGCATGCAAGAGAATGCACCTTCTGTGTTGGCCTGGGAGGCCCATATGCAACCCTGCGAGGCGGGTCCAGGTTTCAGGCAATGGAGGACTGCTGCAGACTAGCATCTGAGAGTGTGGTGGTTATTAGAGGACCAGAGGCCCTGGCACTGGGAGCGGGCAGGGCATGGATTACACAGATTGGTTTGCCATTAACGCCCTTCGGTGCACCTTCTCCTCGTCTGCACTGCGGCTGCTTTTAAGTAGGAGCGGTAGGGAAGAGGAGTTCAAGGGGTGGTGCATAGGGTTGGAGTGAGTGCCAGGAAAACAGGTGAGATAACTGTGTACGAAGGCGAGAAAGGAGGCAAAAAGTGGAGAGAAACAATGCAAAAAGCAAAGAGAAAATAGGCAGAACAGCATAGAAAGCGGACAAGAGTGAGTGAAGAATAGGCAAAGAGGGAAGAAGCAAAAGAGCTGAGAGAGTGCAAAGAGTGAGAGAAAAATGATAGAGGCAAAATGCACAAGAGCTGAACAAGAGTGTGAGAAAAAGCGACAAAGAGGCAAAAGACAGCTATGAGGGAAAGACAAACAAGCTGAAAAAGGAGGAATGCCAGGCAGAAGAGAGAAGCAAGGGTGCAGGCCTGGGAGCCTTAGGATAGCATTTGAGCTGGGTCTGGAGGGCCAGGCGTGATTAGAGGACCGGGCGCAGGGAGGTGGGTAGGCAGGAACTAGCAGTGCCTACTTAATATGTGGCTAACCATCTCAGGAAATCCTTAGATCAAAAGGTCAGGGCTAAATTTAAAGCTGAATGCCCCAGCCAACCTTGGAGAGGAAGGTTCCTGCAACTCTCGAGAGTCACAGTAAAATGGCTAAATTCCTTTCAAAATTCTTAAAGGATCCTAGAAAGAACATTGTTAGTTCCTGGCGAGCCTCCCAGGATAAACTTCTAAACGTGACAGTTCCCCATAGTAAGATCATGGACATGCCAGAGGAGGTGAGTTAATCTGGTTCACTTATCTCGCCAAAGATCCTGTTGGATTAGCCGCAAGGTACTGTCTTTCTATTAGGCAATGCGAACCATGCCATCTCCACCAAAAGACACAGGTCCTTGCTCATCAAGGTTGACTCAAAGTTAGGCATCCTTGCAGTGTATGAGGCAGATCCAGTAGTACAAAGTGGCCTCTTCAGTGACCCCTTCCCGAAAGAGCTGGGCAATTATTTGTCCACCTTCAATTCCTAAGACCTCTGTAAAGAAAATCTTAGGCTAAAAGGTTTTTGTATTGTATTGTATTGTATTGTATGTAGTGCTTATATAGCGCAAACTGTCACCCTACGGGTATCCTGGCGCTGTAACTTAGCAGATGACATCAACAAGCAACGGGCCTGATTAACAGTGGAAGGCATTGCTCTCGTTCCTGGGGAATAACCAGGTTTTCAGACTCTTTCGAAAGCATAACAAGGAGTTAGCTTGTCTAATACTCTGAGGTAGGTCGTTCCAAAGGCGTGAAGCCGCTATGCCGAAGGCCCTGCCTCCCATCCTGGATTTCTTAAATCTGGTAGTTGTTACCAGGTTTGCACTAGAGGAGCGAAGATGTCTTACGGGCTTATACCAGGTAAATCTCTCCTGCATAGATAGAGGGCCCGTATCGTGTACCGCTCTGAACACAATACATAAGGATTTGAAACTAACTCTTTCCTTGATGGGCAACCAGTGAAGATCTCTCAGGGCCAATGTAGTGGAGGATCTACGTTGCCTATTTAATGCCAGCTTTGCTGCTATAGACTGGACTCTGCAACCCCTGCAAGATATATTGTGGAGCTCCCAGATACAAGGAGTTGCAGTAGTCCAGTCTGCACAGAATTATGCTCCTCACTACAAGGGGTCTAGCCTCGTTCGGCAGCAGTGGAAGAATCTGCCGAAGTGCTTTTAGTAAAGCAAAGCAGACACTGACCGTTTTGTTAGCCTGTGACGCCATTTGGAGGTTGTCATCAATCAGGACGCCCAGGTTGCGTACGGTCTTAACTGGGGCCAATGGGTCAACCCCAGGAGTGAGTTTAAACTCTAGCGGCAGGTGCTGTACCATTTTGGCAGTGGAGAATTTTTGGCTGGGCTATCTGAGGATGAAGATGCTCAGCGAGCCATTTCCTGTTCCAAGGCTCTCAACAAGGTCAAATACTCTGCTGTATACAATGGTAAGACCATACCCAATTCAGAGGTTTTTTTCCCGTCCTGAGGAGCGAATAGAGGACGTGGCTTTGAGGCTCCTTCAGTGGCAGCAACTCCAGGCAGTAGGTACTCAATGGGTACTCTGTTAAGTCTCATCTCTTCTTCCTTTGTAAGGGTTGGGGGGTGTTTACTAATAGCAACTCTGTTATATACCTATATTGTGTATACTCTGCATAGTAAAAAATCTGGAAAAGAACAAACGGTTCTGTGGAACTCCTTTGTCTCTAATAGTAAAGCTCTTTCCTACCACATTCCAATCAAAACTCGATTTTTATTCTCAACATAGATATAGTCCATTATATATCATTAGAATGGTGCAGATGGGGCAATGCTCAGTGTGCAAAATTAAAAAATAATACATATATACATTATGGATTTCCTATATATTTCTCCCTATACAGCAATAATACAGTGTGTGTTTCGTAATTGTTGTCTCCAATTTCTTTAGGGTAACAAATACATCACTCTCAGAAAATACCTAAAAGCATGCTTACTCCTTTAGCTTCTTCGGAGTAGGTCATCAAATAATCCTCGCCTACGTGTCCTTAATAGTAATGAAAATTTCCCTTGACATTAGCTAGGAGGTTTTATGTTCTATGACATGACCAGAGGTGCAGATTATGCTAGTTTAAAGCTTATGGATTACTAATGAAGTCCCTACTTTCACTGGCCTAAAATAGAAATTATTTGGAAATGGAATCAGATGACCAGTCTGCCGGCTTTGACATCCTCCAACTGGGCACCCAGAGAGAATGCCTTTGATGCCACAGCACCTCTTGGGGGGAACTAAATCTAGATATGTCTACCCCCACTTCCTGCATTACCCATTTAAACCCATTTGGCTATGGTGGGGGAGGACACCATCTTAAAAGGCATTTTATGGCAATGAACAATTGCTTAACTCCTGGATGTCCTCCGTCATGGCTTCGTAACCCTTAGTACATTTGACTGCTTATAATTTCAGGGATTCCTTAAATTCAGGGTAAGAAATAACACTGGCATTTGACTGTGTTCTTCTGAAAATTGAGAATGTGACTCCATGTGGGGTGAACATCTACCTAAAAAGGCCTAGGGCTCCAACATCCAACACTCTTTTGCATGAAATTAAACAAAGGAGCAATGCTAACTTACCCGAAAACTCCTTTCTGGACAGATGCCAGTTAGTTTACCTCAAGAGAAACCAAGTTCAATACTTGATTGGCATCCTGCAAATGGGAGTACTTTCTCATCAAGGGTACGGGTAGCCACATCCCCCTGAATACCCTGCACACCAAGAGATGTTGTCCCTCAGTCATTCCGTCACATGGCCTGCTGAAACGACAGACCGCAAAGTATTTACCGACCTGTAAGATTGGCCCTCCATGACAACTTGCGTAATAAAATTTAAAATGTGGACAGGGCCCAACCCCACAGGATTGAAGCTGCGTTCACACACCAACATAGTCCTCTTCCCCAAACCGACTTGTATCAATTTACTGTGCTATTTGATCAGCCTTTCCTGATGAGATCTCGAGCGTATTCAGAAAGGCCAAGGAGCATGTAACATTCCCTGTAATCTTCCATTCCATAAGCTGAAACAAACCTTCCAGGACTATGCAATGGCACACTCCTGTCAGGTTTAACTCGATGTTCAGAATCATGTTTAGGTGGTAAAGATGGATCAGTGAACCCAAGAAAGTTCCATCAGAACTGGGAACTGTACTTGTGACTTCCAGATCGGGGTGATGAAGATCAACTCTGCATCCTGCCTCACCACTTTGGCTGCGACCCACACAATCATGGCGAGTGGGGAGAGGCATTGTTGATCACCAGCATTCACACTTCAAGGAAGGGAAATTTTTCTTGAATAAGAAAACAGAAAGAAATAAGAAAACAGAAAGAAAAAACCTAACGTTTTAAGGATTATTTCATAGAAAAGAACAAAAACAATTAATTAATTTCTCCTCAAATTATTTCATTTAAAACCATCAATGTAAATAGTTCATAAGGTTGTACATGGATACAAGACACCAATAACATACACAGAATAAGAGTGCACATAATAAGAAATTTTTATATACAGGACATATATGCACAAAAGTCATGTGATACAAAAAACGGTATGTATGTGTATGTATGTATGTGTGTATATATATATATGTGCCAACTCCTTTTTAGGTCTCGCCTTGCGTTGCAGCGCGCATGCGCTGCTCGCTCTGGTGAGATCTATTGTGAGAGAGGAGATTTGAGAAGGGGCTTGGCCGGCGTCACCGTTTATGCTAAACGGTGGCCTGCCATTGGAAATGAGGTTTTTTTGCCGCTGCCCTTTCTCCTTTTGGGACGGCCCCTCCGGATTGGATCGCCTGCTTCACGGCTGTCGTGAAGCAATTTCTTATCTAAGTAGGCGTGTTATATAAACAGGCCGTGTGATCCAGTCCGGATGGGCCGTCCCAAAAGGAGACAGGGCCCCGCGTGTTTATTTTTGCATCGCGCTTTCACTTAAAGTGAAAGCGCGATGCAAATAGAAACATCGCTGCCTTCCCGCAATGGCGAGCGCTTGTATTTAAATGCTACCCACGGGCAATCACGCAAGGTCAACACAGGGAACCTCAATATAGTGCAAAGAAAGAAGTGTACACTTTTAGAGCAGAAACACACCGACTCCAACTGTGCCACTGTCAGGCAGTCGTACTGTGAATCTTACTACAGAATCACTTACTGGATGTAAGGAAAACACAACAGTGCTTTAGCAGAGGCGCACTTGGCCAGACGCCTTGAGTGGTACCGACTGTTCCTGCCATAGTAATCTCTATGAGGAGTGAACTTCACGGTTGCCCTCTGTCCAAAAGCAGACAAACAGAAACACGTTACCTGTCTGCGCGCACCGTATCCAACATGCAAAGCTCCTCCTTCCGGCACAGGGCGATCTCCGGGCATCCTATGTAAAGTATAATCACATGCGCTCCTTTCGACAACACCCTTCTCGCGCCGCCGCTGCAGTCTCTGTGGTTTAAGATCCAACTGAAAACACCATTACCGCCTGGGCTATTTCTGTGTCCTACAACCGCGGCAGCTGACGAGGACAGTGTCTGTAACCTCTGCCGGACCCGCCCCCCAAAGTCAACAAAAACACTGCGTTTCCAGCCTCATTCATGTTAAAAAAGAAGATGCCGTTAAATGCAGCGGGAAGCCTGATGTTCGGAATATCGTGATGTTAGTGTCTTTTCACAGCTTGGTTGACAGCAAGGAAGCGAGTTGTGTTCTCAGTATTGCAGAAGCGATGAATGGGAACCCCATGCTCCAGGACTGCAGGAGGGAGGACCTGCGGGCGAAGAGTCACCGGATCCCCCCGCGGTGCCGGCCGCCTCTTTCACTTTGTTCTCAGTATCAGTCAAGCAGGAAGTTGGGCAGAGAGAGAAGAGACGACAGGCGAGCCCAGTAGGGCGGATCTGCGCCCTGCACCACGGACCACCTCAAACCCACGACGCCTTTAGAACACCTCGGAATCCGCTCACCTTGAGCTCCTGATTTCCTCCCGTTTTTTGCTCCCCCTCCCACTGTTTCTTCTTTTTGCCCCGGCCCTCGGGAGCAGTTCCAGTGCTGTGATCTCTAACCCCCCACCCAACCCCCTCAGTCACACGGTGGGGATGAAGTCCTTCGATTCTGGCCTGCAGTACAATCCGAAGACAGAGGTAAGTGCCTTCTACCCTCGGGAGTCAGCGTGCCCTTCTCCCGCTTTGGGTCCCAGTTCAGGGTCGTGTTCGGGCAGTGGTGGTTTTCGGAAGGAGTACTTGTAACGTGTCCTCTGTTGTTGGGGATCAGTGTGCCCTGCTCTCCATATAGCTACGATGAAGGGTCCGACGCCGGCCCCTTATCCAGTTCGTGCAAGGAAGCGCTTTGGGGTCTTTAGTGCGAAATATTTATTTTGGTGACATCAACTTAGTAATACAACGTTCGGCTGGGTATGTTCCCCTATTTCCTCCTGGGTTGGGGACTCTCTATCTTGAAGATCTGATGTGAGGCTCCACGTGCTGCAATGTGAAATATATTTGTTAGTTTGACTTTCAAGTGAAATACAAAACGTGGTACCTCCCATTCAGCGTTGAGGTACTGGCAGCACATATCTCTTCATTTGAGGGCAGGGGGCATCTTCCTGGATCGCTCCTTGAGAGAGGGACCTTGTATCCTCTTTATCTGTAGCCTACCTCCTCTAAGGGCACGCAGCAGTCGGTGGCAGGTAAAACCACCACTACCTACCGTAGGTCGCTCTCGAGTTCAGACGAAACTAATTCAGTCACTGAGTCTAGAGCAAATGCGCCAGCGGTGCGGGGCCTGAGAGGCAGCACAGAAGCGCTAGTTATTGAGGGAACTGGATGAGTGATTGATTAGCCATGTCTGCTCAAGCTGGCAGTAAGACGCTTAGAGCATGAATGTGCTGAGTTTGCCTGACATACATCGGATGTGGGTGATGTTAACACTTGTTATAGCACTACAGAAGCGGAAACTGCTGCACCTATAAAATCTGTCGTTTTTATATCATGCACTCAGAATTATAATATAGGTATGCAATCTTAAAGTATGCAGCAAGATGGCCATCTCGCTGCAGGTTATCAAGAACGCTGTTTCTGGGCTTTTCAGCAACAAAGCAGAGATATTCCTTGAGATTTGCCCATTGAAGCAAACCAACTACCACACCCATAATGCATTCTGTTTCCATAACAAAAGGAGCAACGTGGCCGCTTTAAGAGGGGAGGCTGGTGTATGTTATGGAGTTATGTCTTTATCTCCCCCACCCTTAAAGACTACGTCCGCCTGTAGCCCATTTTTTAAGATCATCGAACTTCACCGTCACTAGGCGGTCTGTCATGGGCACCATACACCTGTTTGCAAGACGTCGGTATCCCCCTTCCCTTAATGGCATAATGATATGAGAGGTACCGCCTCCGCCCACATGCCCTCTGGTCACGGGGCTACAGCTGAAGGTTGCAGAATAGGAGCATACTCTGACCCCCTCCCCCCCCCCCCTAAAAAACCCCCCACTCCATTGGCAAACTGGACTACCCTTGCAGCGCCAAGATGCAAAGTCATGGGCAAGCACAGTGCTATACACCCCAACCAAGCCTGTTTTGGCTTGTAACAGGTGTTCATTTATGCCCGTGGCATCGCTTAAAAAAAACAATGCTGCGCATGAACTATTATGCTGTTGAGGAGTCACGCATTGACCTGGGAAATGTGGCTGCCATGTTGACATCAGAAGGCCAAGAGGCTGAGTGGGACGTGCTAGGGAGGAAGCTGGTGGCCTGAAGGTAGTTCAACTCAAAAAGTTTTGGGAGGTACCCTAATACTTGGAAAAGGGATGGGTATAGATACTGAAACAAACACAAAGTTCCCTTCTCCTTCTACTCTGAAAACATGAGGATTCGATCCTCTAATTGGATTGGTAAACTTAGTTATAGTAAGGCCATACACTGAGATATTATAAGACAAATTTTACCAGGTTGCTAAATTTACAGACAAAAATATATAAGAATCATACATAGAATAATCAATTTCTAATCAAACATATGAATTCAAAGGAATGTATTATCAATATTTTATTCAAAGGATCATGTTCTATACGATTGATATTGACAAAGTTAAAAACACATTTAAAATCATATATTCATGATATTTTTAAATAAAAGGAAAACAATATGTGCAATAAATACATGAACAACTGTTGACGCGGCGTTTCGGTGCTAAGGTGGATCGTCACCTTCTTCAGGACAATAGTTCAATATTTAAAAATCTATTGATTTATATGGAAGCTCTTATATGTGCCTCCAATGAAGTTTTGGACGGGTTCCTCGTCTGGTTTTACAATCTCATAGGTGCCGGATGATACCCTATAATTTTCTGTGGAGGGTCTTTGTTTAGTTTCTCACCCTTCTATTTCTATGAATCCCTTCAAGGCGTAAATGTAATACCTTTATTAGTCACACTTCGATGGGATCATTCACAAATAACTTTTATATTGTCAGGTCCATCTTAACTCAAAATATAGATCTCTAATTAAAATCTTGTTTATTAGATCCACCCACTTTTTCTTCTTTAGGGTGCTGGTTCCAGTTAATTTTAGTTCTGGTCCAGATTTTATTTTGGTATGAAGTTAAAAGAACAAGCATCCGTCTTGCTAACCTGCCAAATTGAGTCTATATTTTGAGTTAAGATGGACCTGACAATATAAAAGTTATTTGTGAATGATCCCATCGAAGTGTGACTAATAAAGGTATTACATTTACGCCTTGAAGGGATTCATAGAATAGAAGGTTGAGAAACTAAACAAAGACCCTCCAAAGAAAATTATGGGGTATCATCCGGCACCTATGAGATTGTAAAACCAGGCAGGAACCCGTCCAAACTCATTGGAGGCACATATAAGAGCTTCCATATAAATCAATAGATTTTTAAATATTGAACTATTGTCCTGAAGAAGGTGACGATCCACCTTAACACCGAACGCCACGTCAACAGTTGTTCTTCATGTATTTATTGCACATATTGTTTTCCTTTTATTTAAAAATATGATGAATATATGATTTTAAATGTGTTTTTAACTTTGTCAATATCAATCGTATAGAACATGATCTTTTGAATAAAATATTGATAATACATTCCTTTGAATTCATATGTTTGATTAGAAATTGATTATTCTATGTATGATTCTTATATATTTTTGTCTGTAAATTTAGCAACCTGGTAAAATTTGTCTTATAATATCTCAGTGTATGGCCTTACTATAACTAAGTTTACCAATCCAATTAGAGGATCGAATCCTCATGTTTTCAGAGTAGAAGGAGAAGGGAACTTTCTGAAGGTAGTTCAACCCACTGAGCTATCTTATTAACACCTAGGTCTTTGATTGGAACTTTGGAATCCAATGAAAGGGCACGTTCCAATCGCCATATGTATGAGTGCGCCGCCTACATTGCACGGCTGTGCGATGGGTGAGATGAAGTGATTCACAACCATGAGCTAGTCATGTATGCATTGCTGCCTTCTCGTGTGCTCGTGGGCAGCTGCTTCTATGGCGTCCCTCTCTCTGTCAGATCTCAGGGTAGGCAAACCTAAACCTCATCTATGTCCATCAGAAGCCCCATGCGCCTAGGAGTAGCCCTTGATGTACAGCAGCTCTTGATGATGCTGCTGCAGAAGAAATGATGCCCGCCTAAAGCAAAGCGCCAAGCATGGAATGTCCTCCTCAAAAGCGCTGTACCACCAACAACAATGTACACTGGTCTCCATCTCCGCACCCAACATGTATGCGTGTGGGGGAGGGGTCGTGGGTGGGTTTTGGGAGAGTAGGCAAAGAAAAAAAATCAGACCAGATGTTCTTAAAATGTTTTACCCCTTTATCCCAGAAAAACAGCAATCCGCGGTTCTTGGCACACGAGTAAACCGATGCCTGGCCGACCAACAAGCTTAGCTTAACAGTGATTGTCCCACCTTAAAAGATTATACAGAACCCCAAAACACTGCAGCAAGTGGCATCTTTGGCCTACAAAAGCACCAGCCAGCAACCCGGAAGCTTCACTGGCTCCCCAATCAGACTAGGGCTACCATCAAATCTCTAGGCGCGCCTAGAAAACTGAAGGTTACAGCACCTAACAACTTAAAAGTGGGGCATTCGTTGGATAATGGTTTGCTGGCACCTTACAACATTCAGATCTGTCTAGATTGCACAGCGATTTCATGTCTATATTGTATTTACATGAAAGTTTCTGTTTAGATATGTACCTCGTAGTCCCACTTGTATAAACATGACAGAAACAGCCAGCAGACGTGCAAAATCAGTTTATTGCGACCATGTCATTAATAATGTTGACCGTTTATTGCGCTTTCCATAGAGCTGCTCGAATCTTGGCGCACCACCGTTTCAGTATTTCTTTGCTGTTCTAGTTCTTACACGGTGCAAATGACTTCAATGGTTCTAATTTGTTCGGCGATCTACTAGTGTGTGCATTGTAGTTATGGTGTGTGAGCAAACGCTATAGGGTTTAAAAATTTATATAATTTTAACCTTTGGTTCACTGCATAATATTTTTTGTTTACATAACGTCACGTCAGTCTTCCACTCCTCTTGACTTTTACAGTGAGCACCTTGAGCTTGATAATTAAAACGTCCCTCTCAGCATGTGTGCTCCTCTACTCAGTGTGACAGTGTCTGGTGTGTCGGCTAGTCTGCCAGACCCAAAGCTTCAGTGTGCCTGCGTGTGTGATCACGTGCTTCGGTGCACCCGTGTGCCTCTATGTATTAGTGTGTCTGTCTCACGGGATGCGTGTGTTTCTCAGCGTGTGCATGCATTTGTGCCCATTTGTAGTGTGGTTTCTATGTATGTCTGTATGCGGGGGTCAACAGGGGGTAAAATACATTGTCATTTACAACGCCATTACTTGATTAATGCTTCACGAAGGGAAAAAAAAACAATAACATTTTCAATGCCAATAGCTCAAAACAATGTCATTGCGAGACCTATTGCATTGTAAATGCTTGTTGGTTATTTTTGTTGTGAAAATGGAAGCTAACGTATACTTTTAAAAAATAATTTAATTGATAATGCACCTAGATACAGCACATTAATTTTTTGATAAGCAAGTACAGGTACATAATTTGAAAGATTTTCCCATCTGTCCCTTAGCTTATGGGATGAAGCAGGGGTAATTGGCAGTGTGATTCAAAAGAGTACACCAATATCCTATAGGCTTTCTCAAAATGGCTCCTCATTATTCTCCATCACAGTATAATGCCCCTGGTAGATGTTTCGACCGAGAATAATTAGAGGGTCTCCTCAGGACAATGAACTGGATTGGCCTACAGTAAAAGAAGGGGAATAAGGAACAGTGTCTGAGACTCAAAAATCAAAATGTGCTCCACCCCAGTGTGTAGTAAAATGGGAGTTTTTTGGTGTTCGTACCTTCCACGTCGACAGAAGCGTAAAGTCCTATAGATTAATGAAAATTTGTTCCTGATGAGCAAATTGCATTATAGTATTTGGAATATTTTGAACAAACAAATTGGAAATCCAATGACATACAGTATGTCTCAATTAATGAAAATACACCCAAGACTGAAAAATCAGGAACCTCAGTGATTGAGCTGATATGTTTAAGGGACCCCCGGGGATCAGATGCCGGATAGTCGAAAGTAGTTTTTAAATACCTTTGGTCTCCAAATGCCTTGAAACAGTTCTTAAGTGAATCAGTATATTTAACAGAGCAAACCTCAAGTTTTATTGCCCAGAAGCAACTCATACATTCAAATAATGCTATTCTGTAAGGTAAACATGTATTGTTATAAGAAGTTTAAGAGATGTATTGACTACTACTTTCTACTTGTAGGAAAACTGAGTTTGCAGATAGAAAGAGGATAGGAGCCTAAACAAGAAGGAATACACACAGAGAGATGGAATGCTATTGGCTGTTATGGACTACCTTTTTCCCCATGCCTATTTGGAAACGTAGTGTGTTGTTATTTGATGAGTGCTGCAGTGTCAATTATTGTAGTAAATCAAAGGAAAGAGAGAAGCATAATCCTCTCCTCCATGTCCTTAAAAGATATGAAAAGTTTTAATTGTTAGCTAGGAATATGTTCCCTTCAACCATAGATTAAGCAACAGATAAACATATTGTAGAATTTAGAAGATTGGAGAAATACACTTGCTAAGTAGAAGAAGAATCCCTTTATCGAAAAAGACACCACCAGTATCCTGTCAGCTGCTTGTCTTCCACACGATCTGACGAGTTCAGAATAAAAAAGTTGCTAGCATTCGCGCCAAGAATTTTCAATTCTATTAAGGACACGGAGGAGAGGATTATGCTTCTCTTTCGTTTATTGCTACTCACAGCAGCCAATGAAAAACGTTTATCATGTAAATAAAACTACATTTCCCATGATGCTTATTACATCACATCCGGTCTGACCCTATAAGAGCCACCACTTCCTTTTCCTGAGCCTCTTTCTTTGCTCGAATATAGAACCATGTAACATTAAATGAAGTCCAAACTGTCATCCTCCAACGTGGAAGAACCATAACCAAACTGGAACGTTATTCCTCTTCTTCTCCCAGAAATACATTTATTCCGACTTCTTTTCGGAGTCTGAAATGAAAACATAGGAAAAAAAACCCGTAACTTCTGTTAAAACAGTATAAATACATACGGGTGGGCATTTATTACAATTGTAATATAACCGGGTGGGATAATTCTCGCCTCCGTGTCCTTAATAGAATTGAAAATTCTTGGCGCGAATGCTAGCAATTTTTTTATTCTATTACTGGACCGGAGGCTTCGGATTATGCTTGTTTAACGCTTATCAAAAACCACAGTAGTTATATCACCCACCGGTTTATAATAAAATTGTTTAAACACAGATTCAGAAGACCAACCAGCAGATCTCATAATGTCCTGAATGGTTGAATCCAACATAAAGTTTTTGGACGCCATAGCGCCACGCACAGAGAGTGCACCAAACACCTGGGTAGCCACCCCAGCTTCTTTCATAACTGATTTTAACCATCTCGCTATTGTCACCGTAGATACTGGCTTGAATGGTTTCTGTAAGGCGATCAATAACTGTTTTGAACCTTCTGGTCTCACTGACCTTGTACTTTCCTCATATGCTTTTAAACATTGTACCATGCATAATTTTTCATTATTAGGAAAATCATTATATTCAATGTTACTAGACATTGTCTTTGTCCTGCCGGTAATGGTAAATGATACTCCCACTGGAGTATATACTCTACCTGTTATGTCTAAAGCCTTCACGTCAGAAGAACGTCTGCAAGCAGATTAACACAATAGCATGCTAGTTTGATAGACAATTGTTTTCTAGACAGCTGAGAATTACTGGGCCATTTATCAAAGAGATTTAGCACTAACGATACATCCCATAAGCATGAATATTTTGGTTTTGGGGGATTAGCTACTCTAATACCCTTAAGCAATTTACACACAACTGGGTGCATGCCTATTGGTTTACCATCTACCTGCGTATGTCCTCCAGAAATGGCGGATCTGAAATTGTTGATCGAACGATTTGCCAAACCTTTGGAGGCTTTTTCAGACAGAAAATTCACAACTTGGGATAACTCTGCCTCCACGGGATCCACGTGCTGTTCCACGCATCAACATACCCAGCATTTCCATGCTGAAGAATATCTCTTTCGAGTGGAGGGGGCCCAGGCCTGTCTAATGAATTCAGAAGCCTTGTCCGAAATTCCTGGCATTTCCCACTGTTGCCGGAAAGCCTCCATGCCATCCGGGACAACTGCCCCGACGTTACCAACGGGTGCAGTTCCCCGTGAGGGCCCTGGAGCATCGTCTGAGACCAAGGGAGCATCCTGGGAAGGTCGCAACTCATTTCCAACAGAACCGGGAACCATGGTTGCGCTTTCCAAGCGGCGTTACCAATATCACCTCCGCCTGTTCCCGAGCTATGTGAGATGCCACTCCGGGAATTAGGATGAATGGGGGAAAGGCGTAATTGAGACTCTGCGTTCAACTCTGGGTGAAGGCGTCTGTCGCTCTCGCCAAGGGGTCTGGTCTCCAGCTGAAGAAGCTCTGTAGCTGACGATTCAGTCTGGATGCGAAAAGATCTATCTCTCAAAGACCCCATACTTCCTGTAACCATTGGAACAACTGCGGCTGGAGTTGCCAGTCGCTGTAGTCTTGCAGGTATCTGGAATTCCAGTCCGCGACAATGTTCGACTGTCCCGGAATGTACTCCGCAATCACCGATATTGGATGCTTCAGACAGTAATACCAGAAGTCCTTCGCTATCTCCACTAGTAGTGACGACCTCGTACCTCCCAACTTGTTGATATATCTCACCGCCGAGATATTGTCCATCCTGAGGAGGATGCAACAAGACACCTGTTTGGGGGAGAGGGTTCGTATTGCAAACGACCCTGCTAGCAGTTCCAGACAGTTGATGTGGAGCGATAATTCTTGAAGAGACCATCGGCCTCCTGTGGAGATATCCCCGCAACGCGCTCCCCAGCCCCATCGGCTGGCGTCTAACTCGATAACTATTTCTGGTTGAGAGCAGAATATGGCTCTGCCATTCCCGGCCTCTACGTGACCTAGCCACCATTGCATTTCGTCCCTGACTTCTTGCGTCAGGGGAACCAGATCTGTATATGAAAGTCCCTTGCGTAGGTGTTGGATCTTTAGTCTCTGTAGGGCCCGATAATGCAATGGTCCTGGGAGTATCGCCTGTATGGACGATGCCAATAGCCCCACTATCCTTGCAATCGTTCGTAGAGATACCCTCTGTTTGGCTAAGACCGAGGTGATCTCCTTCTTGAGATCCCGTAGCTTTGACTTGGGAAGACTCAATTGAGTCGTCTGTGAGTCTATTACAAAACCCAGGAAGTCTATCGACTCAGTGGGAGATAAAACTGACTTGGGATCGTTGATCACAAAACCTAGGTTTGTCAGAAGTGAAGTCGTCATTTGCAAATGAAGTTGTGCCAACGCTGGAGTCTGGGCCATGATCAAAATATCGTCTAGATATACTATCATGCGAATTCCCTGTGTCCTGAGATGGGCTATGACTGGTTTTAGCACTTTGGTGAAACACCATGGTGCTGAGGAAAGCCCGAAAGGAAGGGCCAAATATTCGAACCACTGGTTCCGCCATTGAAACTGAAGAAATCGGCGGTGAGGAGGGTACATAGGGATCATCAAGTAGGCGTCCTTTAGGTACAGCCGGACCATCCAGTCCCCTTTCTTTAAAAGATTGGCTAAGAGATGGATACCTTCCATCTTGAAATGTCTGTACACCATGAAATGATTGAACTCTCTCAGGTTTAACACCAACCTGTAACCTCCACCCTTCTTCTGTACCAAGAAAACGTTGCTGCAGAAGCCGCGAGCCCCATTGTCGCAATAGGCAATTGCGTGCTTCTGCAGCAATTCTTCTATCTCGGCGTCTATAAAGGCACATTCTTGTTGGGAAAAATTCAGTTGTCTGGGATATTTGTGTTGAAAAGGTGTCTGGTAAAATTCTAGGTGAAACCCCTGAATACTCTGTAAGACCCACGCATCCTGAGATAACACCCTCCAATTGTGTATGAAGAACTGTGTACGACCCCCCAAGGGTGTTTGAAGTAACTGTGGTACACTTACTTGCAACGTTTTGGTTTTGGAATCCTGCTCGGTGTCCACCTCTGTTGAACCGCCGTCTAAATCTTTGTCGTGTCGGGTAGAAGGTTCCACCCCTGGTAGAATCCCAGTCGCCTCTACCTCTTCCATAGTCTCCTCTGGGAGGACCTTGGTAGTATTGTCGGCCCGGCGAGCGTCCTCTGCCTCGCGCGGCCCGGTTAAAAAGGCCAGCGTGGAACACACGTTTGATACCTGACTGTGCTTTGTCTAGGGAGGTAAAAGGCCCTACATACTTGGACACGTCCTTGACAAATCTATCTCCAAAAAGATTGCCATCTGCTAGCGGACCTGGCTCTGCAGAGGCTAATTCGGTCAGGTTGGAGTCCATCCTCATTAACAAGGATTTGCGTCTCTCCCTAGAGATGGCGCAGTTTGCATTTCCCAAAAGGCAGATTGCCCTTTGTGTCCAACCCGCTAGAATATCGGAATCTATAGGAGTGGCCGGATCCTTGCCCATGAGAGCCATCTCCAGGATCTTTGCCAGTGGGCCTGCGACGTCGAGTAGTTTGTCCTGGCAGCCTCGCCAGGCTCGATCAATGCCCTTTTTAGGGTCTTTCGCGAATTTTTTAAGGAATGTCAGTAGACTGACATCAATGTCCGGAGTTTCTGCCACCTTATCGGGTATATCTGGCCGAGGGCATTCTGAACGCAACCTATTGCGCACCTCCTTGTCAAAACCCCTCCTAAGGTTATCGTGGAGGTAGTCTGCCACCTCTGGGGCGGGGACCCAGTCGGAAGACCTGGGGTGGACTATATTTGTTGGATCAAAAGTAAAAGGTGTGTTAGGATCCTTATCCTGTACATTAGGTGTTTTCTTCGATCTCTTTTTGGGGGGCGCCTCTTCGTCCGTTGTGTCGGTGTCTGTGTAGACTCTCTGCTTACGTTTTGCTTTACCACCCTCGGTGGTGGATGGTGTGGTATAACCGTGATCCACTGTATTTGCCTTAGGCAGGTTCGCTAATGCATCGGCATGGGGCCACGACCCCGATTGTGCCAGAGAGTCATCTGCGGGAGTCTGTTTTTGAGGCTCCCAGGGAACCCATGTCTTTTTGCAAATTTTTCTAGTTGTTTGGTTATGGGCTTTAGAGCTGCTGCCAAGGCTTGTTGCACTGCGCCAGGGACCGTGCTTTCTATGGCCCTGTTGACTGACTGCTGGACCGAGGCGTCCAGAGCGTCAACTATATTATCTTCAAGGGCATGTTCTTGCTGTCCCTGCTCATAAGGTTCATCCTCCTCATACCTCACCCATTCTTCCATTGTGAGAAACAGTAGGGTTTGCCAAATTAAGGCCTCAAGTTAATATATATAACCAGGAGGAGTAAGGGGAGAGCCACCCACGTGCACACCAAAAAACAATGTCTCACTCTTAATGCTCCTCAGCAAAGCTGTAATCCTTATTCTTGCAGCCCAATCTTGTAGGGCGTAAAAGAGCCAAATTATAATGTTCTGTGGAGCGTGTGCTCACTCCAGGGCCGACTACTGTTGCAGCCGGTCAGGCGTCCACAGAAACGTGCTGCTCGGTGTAAATCCAGGCTATTTTTAGCTCTGGACGAGCAGAGGGGAACGTGTGACGTGCGTAGCCCAAAAATAGCCCAAATGTAGCCCTATTGGGCTACGCACGTCAGACGTCAACTGGCTCGTAGTATGCGTCAGGCCAAATGAGGGAAGGCCTCTGACGTAAGCTCCACCTCGCGCTGTATTATGGAAGGGGAAAACTACCCCAAAGCCTGGAAAGTGCACCGCTGTATCGGCGTGTCACCTCCGCTCCCGTAGGAGTGTAATACTGCCAGCAAATCCCGCACTCGGGTCTGCCACACTCGCGGTAAACGCGCATCAACAATTAGTCCTGCTAGGGTTGGCAACTAAGTAATTCCAAGCGCGCGTCGCGCATACACCCAAATGACAAAGGCAATTATTAGAACAAAGCGCCCGCGCGGGCTCAGTAACACAAGCGCATCGAGCGATAAATATTTTAACAGGACAATCAACATGCAAATCCGGCATAAATGCAATGCATAGCGCTTATAAGAATAATGAATGAATGTCACTTATCTCTGCTATGAGCAGCAAAGAAAGAGGCTCAGGAAAAGGAAGTGGTGGCTCTTATAGGGTCAGACCGGATGTGATGTGATGATAAGCATAATGGGAAATGTAGTTTTATTTACATGATAAACGTTTTTCATTGGTTGCTGTGAGTAGCAATAAACGAAAGAGAAGCATAATCCGAAGCCTCCGGTCCTGTAATAGAATTTAGAATGAACATTGTAAGGAGCAAACCAATGTACAACAGTAGGGAGGAGAAGGAGGTGGGGGAACCTAAATACAGTGATATAGGAGAAGTAAGAGGGTAATATAAGACCTAAGTTGAGGGCAGACCCGGAGAACAGTAATTCAAGCAATTTGGGAAACTCTGAAAAGAAGAAAACATTGTGCAGATAGTTAACATTATAAGACATACCCTCTGCACATATGACAATAGCATGTGATTGCCATATCTAATTGTATCACTGTATTAATAATTATATTTGAAGGACAACCCCTCCCTGACAATGTAAGCGGGCATGGAGGTCAGTCCTTAATCAAATATGTTTGTTTTCTCAGTCAGTGTGACGTTGCTGTTGTAAGACTGAATATTTACTCTGAAAAGTAAAAATCATTTGTCAAAAATGATTTTGTGATGCCACTTCCTTGTTGCTCAGACTATATGAGTCAGGGTGCTTTATTTGTAAGATGACCTTCACCTTCTATTTTTGGCTAAAATACAGGGAAGTGTTATGGCGATAGAGATAAAAGCCAGTAGCCTCTGCTTGTGACATTTAGCTGGATGTGATGACATCTGTGCATATGGAAAACCGAGGATTTGCCTGAAATCTGTGTACATGCTGTTTGGCGATTTTATTAGAGGAAAATAACTTAACTGTAAAACGTTCTGGGAAACCACTACGCTTCTAAGAGCGAAAGTGTTTCGTGAGAATGGCCGCTGAACTCGCATGATCTTCTCTCTCCCAAGGGCAATGCAAGTGAGCAGGCTTCTCCATATAAAGCGCATGACCCATTTGGTGTGCTAATAAGAGCGGACATTTTGAGTTTAATAGTCATCTTCGTCAAAAATACACAGACAATTTTAATCACACGTTCACACCTGTTTAGAATAGCTTGGACAAGGTGATAGAATGCCGAAAAAAACTATTTGAATCTTGTAATGTTGCCTTATTTTCATCTTTTCACTTAACACTTAAGCCCTCTGTTGCCGAACGTGCAAACAAGTTGATTTGTAATGATAACACGCACGCACGAGCACACACTCTCTCTCCTCTTCCCCCCCACTGGTTTAAAAAAAAGTTAAAACCTGAGTTGTGGTTCTGGCTCAAATGTGTAAAATTACTGGCATTTTTACAGATATGGTTATGCACGTACCCAACACACCCCATAACGCATGCCGCATGCCATGATGGTGACTTGCTCGTTTCTTTGTTTATGTAGAATCGATTAATTGGTGTTTTGTGCATGGCGGGTGGCGCAAGTTATGGAGTATGTTGCATACATTTATAAATAAAATTTACAAATTTCATTGGCTTTGTGTTTGCCCCAAAATTATAATTCAGTTTTTTTTCAAGTGAATTTCATTGTTTTTTTCATTTTTATGATGTACTTTATTTCCAACCCTCATTGCGCACAACCTTTGACTGTGCGCAGTGGAGTTGGGCACACATCCCTGCGGTGCCTAGCATTTGACAGTAAGCAGCTGGGGTTGGCAGCAGGGCCTGGCCAGAAGCCTTCACCCTTCCTGCCTAAGTGCCCAACCCCCACTGCGACAAGCCGAAAGCCCGGTGTCCAGCCCCCCCATGGTCACACATCCCTTCATCTTCACAAATATGTGTTCATCGCATCCATAGCCTAATCAGCTGCAGATTGCCCCTGTGCCCAACCTGATGCTGTGCAGCCTGGGTTGAACTTTTTTACACATTGAATGAAAATTGCGACTTTGGCTCTGTGTCCAACCACAGTCGTGCACAGTGGAGTGTGGGCGCATATCCCTCTCTGATCAAGGTCTTTGGCTGCGATTGGGTGAGTGCTTGGCCTATAGCCAGGCTCATTGACCAACCTGCTGTGACTGCACATCTCTGCTGCACCCAGCCTTTGGCCATGTGTAGCAGGGTTTGCTGTAGGGCCAACCCACCATGCAAGTCCAACTCCCTCTGCGCGTGGCAATTCTCGTCTCTCCTCGTCAGCACACCCGGGCTCCCTCCTGTCCCCCTTCGTATCGATCTCCGAACAGGGACCCCGGTCCCAAGCCACTCTGCCGCGGCATACATGGGTCGCACGCACTCGAGCCCGCACCAGGTCACTCAGCTCCTCATGGCGATTGCCGTTGCGGCGGCGCCGTCCCCTAGCTCCAAATCTGGCTCACAGGGTCCAGCAGGGCTGCAGACACATATTTCTCATTCGGCAGGCACCAATGCCGTCTTTTCAGGCAGATAAATTATGATAATCTGCCCCCGGTCCCGCAGAGCCTCACAGAGTAACAGCCATCTTGCGGCCGGGCTCTCTAGCATCCCCCAACTGAAAGGATTAAAAGATCTCCCATGAGAGGGTTCACAGCTCTTTCCCATAGATATTTGGAGAACTGAGGGGCATGTGTAATGAAGCACATTAGGACAATAACATTGGCAAAGCCAGGTAATTCAAAGATTACTTTATATGATTAGATTGAGTGTTCTTTCCAAAGAACCTCCAGCAGATGTCGTGGAAATTATGGTCCTGTAATATTGGTCACAAAAATTGTTAGGAGAGTAATGACCACTTTTGAAGTGGAGGAAGAGGTACTAAAGACATTTTGCAAATTCCATAATAGTCCTTTAGACAAACTTAATAGTAGTCTCCCATATTTCTCAGATCTGGTTAAGAGTTAGTTTATATTTACCCTTATTTGACATGGGTCTGGCATCAGAGCTGTCAGGAGTTCTTGCTTCAGCAAGCACATGTAGTTTTCTTTAATGCCCTGCTAGCAAGCATTTCTATTTTCTAAGGTGCTATAGGCATCACTTTGAATTTTCCAATAATTCTGTGGTTAGTTTACTTTGCAAGTCTCTAAAATGATGACAGTGCAGATTCTTGGCTAATTCCATAATACACCGTTTTCTCAATTTCATGTACCGAAAAACAGTATGTCATGGGAGACCTAAAGGCGTTCTCGCAGTCTACGTGTCAACGGCCTTAGATATTAAGTCTGAACAGATCCTATCGTCAGACCTAGGCCTACAGATGGTCAAGTTCAGCACGTGGAGCAAGCAAGGGACAAACCCAGTCTTACTGCTCAATGTGTATGCACACTGTTAGACTTGACATCTTTTGGCGTGTTTCCCCTGTCTTTTTGCTTTCTGCCCTCCCGGTTTTCACTCTGTTTTTGCTGGTTTAGTGTCTCTGCGCACTTTCTCATTGCTGTTCAGTGTTAAAGTAGAAGTGCAAGTGCTCCGGTTGTAAATTGTTATTATGGATTGGTGTTTCCATGATTGGCATATTTGATTAACTGATAAGTCCCTAGTAAAGTACACTGAGTGTGCCAGGGCCTGTAAATCAAATGATACTAGTGGGCCTGCAGCATTGATTTTGTGCCACCCACATGAGTAGCCCTGAAAAGGTATCTCAGATCTGCCACTGCAGGGTCTGCGTGCAGTTTGTAACTGCTATGTCGACCTAGCAAGTGCACCCACTTGCCAGGCCCTAACCTTCCCTTTTCTTACATGTAAGTCACACCTAAGGTAGGCCCAAGGTACCCCGGTGGGCAGGGTGCTGTGTATGTTAAAGGTAGGACATGTACTCGTGGGTGTGACATGTCCTAGTGGTGAATTACAGTGTATTTTGTTTTTCACCACTGCAATGCTATCTGTCCCGTAGGAAAGAATGGGCGTTTTACTTATAACATCTTATAAGCATAACTTCTCATTGGGACAAGATAGAGAAATGGAGATCAGTATGCCTGGACTCAGAATGTAAAAATGCATCTTTTAGTAAGGATGATTTTTATGTTCTGGATTTGAAAATACCACTTATAGAAAGTAGGTATTTTCTTGCTTCACCATCCTGTGTGTGTCTGCTGGGTTTGTGGATTGACTGCCTGGCATTGGAGGGACAGGGGCTGTGGATGTGATGTGGCTCCAGAGAGTCTGGATGGGTCAGGGCTGGGCTGAATAGACCTGGGCTGCATTTAGAGTAGTGGGAGGAGATTTCCTTGCACCTGAATGGGCCTGGTCTGCCTTGAACAATGCTGTCTCCACCTCCTGCCGGGAAGCTGGGCCAGAGAGGACCGAACTGGTTTGGACTAAGCACAGACACTCTCTGCCTGAGAAAACAAAGGGATTTTGAGTATAAATATTGGGGCCCAGACCCCAGAATTTTAGAACTCGCTGGAATCAAGGAACCTGCGAAGAAGAACAGCTGCCAGGAGGAGTACTGCCTCTTTGCTGTGTTGTTGCTTTGTTGGGTTGGCCTGCAGTTGCTGCTTCTGCCTTGGGCAGTGAAAGGACTGGACTGAGCTTTCTTTTACATGTGCTGAGTATCTCCAAGGGCTTGAAATAGTGCTTGCCTCCTGTTCTGAACTCAGGGACTGCAAAGACTTCACCAACCTCTGGGTACCGCTACTGGAACCGCTGTTTCAGTTGCCACAGAGAAGGGAAGCGCAACCGACTCCCTCACCGACTCCGTCGCTGGCTCTGTGTCCTGACGGCACCGCAGAAGGCACCGTCCGCATGTCGCACCGTAACCCTGGTCTCACTGACGACGACCGACACCGCCGCCACCGGGCCGCTGCTTGCACCGTAACCTGTGGGCACCGCACTCTGCACCGCATCGCTTCACTTCGCCATCCTGGTCTCACCGACACCGTAGCTGCTGCTGATTTCGACACTCGTGACCGCATCGTGGCTGGTTGCACTGCTCGTACGTTTTACGACGCACCTCCTCGTCTCATACAGCCGCCTGGGCCGACCGACGCCAGCTCCCGCTAACCGGCTCTGTCGCTTGCACCACAACCTGCCAGCACCGCATCGAGCACCGCCTCGTCCTGCATCGTAAGCCTTGGTCTCACCGACGCCATCTGGACGATCGTCACCGAGCCGCTGCCTGCACCCCATCGAGAGGGCACCGCACCCTGCGCCGCTTCCATTTTGCAACGCAACCGTGACGGTTGCGTCGACCGGCTCGCACCAACGTGCCAGCTGCAATGAGAAAGGTACTGTTACCGAGTCTGTCCACGCTTTTGCTGGCCCGTACCGACGCGGTCGGCTGGAACTGTTAGACTCTGTGGTTTTCAGCATCAAGGTAGCCCTGGACGGAGCTACCGACTTGTACGAACTGTGTTTTTGAGGTATTTATGCAATTTTAAGGATATCTTGCAAAGTATATATTTTTAAGTACTGTATGTTGGATTCTTAGCGTTTTGGTCTTGTTTTGGATATATAAAAATATTGGATATTTTTCTAAACTGGTGTGGTGTCCTTTTGTAGTGCTTTCACTGTATTACTGTTGGTTATGTGCAAATGCTTTACACACTGCCCCTGAGATAAGACTGACTGCTTGTGCCACACACTGACAACACTACAAAAGGACACCACACCAGTTTTAGAAAAATATCCAATATTTTATCTGTGCAAAATAAGACCAAAAATGATAAAAATCCACCATACAGTTCTTAGAAATATCAATAAGCAAAAATAGACTTGGAATACAGTTCCTTGAAGTCGATAGCTCCGTCCGGGGCTAGCACGGCGCCGTGAACAACAAATCCAAACAGTTCTGGCTGACCGCGGCGTCGCGGGCTGGCTATGGTGTCGGTAAGACCCACAAAACAGTACCGAAGAGCCGGCGTCGGCAGGCGTCTGTTCTGGAGGTCAGTACAGGAGTCGTTGGTCCCTTGAAGTCACACTCGTTGCAGATCGAACTCCTTGCAGTTGAAGTCCGGAGCGTCGGAAGGCGTCGTGGCTGCGGTGCGAAGCGCAGCGGTGCGGTGCCCTCAGGTCATGATGCGGGCAGCGGCTTGGTGACGGTCGTCCAGTGGCGTTGGTGAGATCAGGTCTGCGGTGCGAAGTGATCCGGTGCTCGTCGGGGTGCTGGCAGGTCACGGTGCAAGCAGCGGCGTTGTTGCGGAGGCACTGTCATCGGCTGACGAACTGGAGTCGATGGCACCGGCGTCTGTAGGCCAAGGCTGCAGTGCGGGATGAGGGCGGTGCGTTGTGTAACTTACGAGCGGTGCCCTTGAACCATGGTGCAAGCAGTGGCGTCGATGTCGGCGTGGAGCATCGTCGTCGGGGATACCAGGTTGGCGGCGTGAAGCGAGGCGGTGCGAAGTGCAGTACCCACAGGTCACGGTGCAAACAGCGGCTTGGTGGAAGCGTCGAACGTCGTCGCCGGTGAGACCAGGGTTCCGGTGTGAAGTGCGGCGGTGCCCTCTACAGTGCCTTCAGAACACGGAGCCGGCAGCGGCGTCAGTGACGGCGTCGGGATACTTTTTCTTCTGTTGCAGCACAAAACACACAGTTCCCAGTGCTGGTAGCAGATGAACTTGAAATCTTGGCTGTTCCTGAGGCTTCATGAACAGGGGGCAAGCTCTACCTCAAGCGCTTGGAGAAACACCAGCAAAGAAGTTGCAGAAAGTTCAGTCCAGTCCTTTCTCTGCCAAGGAAGAACCAGCCACTGCAGGCCAACACAGCAAGGCACACAGCAAAGTGGTAGTTCCTCCTCACAGCTTCTCCAGCTCTTCGTCTTGGCAGGTTCCTTAATCCCAAAGAGTTAAAAAAAATCCTGGGGTCAGGCCCTCAATATTTATACCACATTTCCCTTTGTTTTCTTGTGGCAGAGAGAGTCTGCTTAGTCCAAACCAGTTCTGTCCTCTCTGGCCCAGCTTCCTGGCAGGAGGTGGAGACAGCAATGTGTAAGGCAGACTAGGTCTATTCAGGTGCAAGGAAATCTCCTCCCACTACTCTAAATGCAGCCCAGGTCTATTCAGCCCAGCCCTGCTTCATCCAGGAAAGGCAGGACACACCTCAACCCCTCCAGTGGCTATCTACAGTGAATGCACATCCCCAGCCCCTGTCACTCCAAAGCCAGACAGTCAATCCACAACCCAGCAGAGGCACACAGGATGTTTAAGCAAGAAAATGCCTACTTTCAAAAAGTAGTAAAAAAAAAAAAGGGGAGTGATTCTATTAAGGACCAAAGAGGCTGGAATCAGTTTAGACAAAACAATGAACATTTGCCTCTTGGACCATCAATACTCTATTCTTTTAGCACCTCAGGGAATCATTTCTCACCTGCAGGTAAGTTTCAGTTAATGAACTTCATTTAATACATTTTAGTTTAGTGCGCAAAGATTAGAGCCATCATACATACACTGGTTTTAGAAAACCAAAACACAGGGTTCATTTTATCAAAAGGAATATATTTGTTTGCTTTGTCTTTTGTTGGTTTTCTTTTTCGTGACAAAAATCTTTGCGCACTAAACTAAAATGTATTAAATGAAGTTCATTAACTGAAACTTACCTGCAGGTGAGAGTAGATTCCCTGAGGTACTAAAATAATAGAGTATTGATGGTCATACTTTCAAAAAGTGGCATTTTCAAACACATAATTTAAAAAACATCTTTATTAAAAGATGTGTTATTAAATTCTGAACTTCAGAGAGCCCAAACTCCCTTTCTCTATCTTGTCCCAATAGGAAGTTATACTTGTTAAGATGTCACAAAGTTTCTCCCATTCTATCCTGTGGGACAGATAGCCTTTCAATAGGGAAAAATGAAATACACTGTGTTTCACTATCAGGACATGTCCCACACACCAGTACATGTCCCACCTTTCACCTACACTGCACCCTGCCCATAGGGGTACCCTGGGCCTACCTGAGGGGTGCCTTACATGTAAGAAAAGGGAAGGTTTGGGACCTGGTAAGTGGGTGCACTTGCCAAGTCGACATGGCAGTCACAAGTGCGTGCAGACACTGAAGTGGCAGGTCTGAGAACCTTTTGAAGGGCTGCTTGTGTGGGTGTCACAACTAGTGCTGCAGGCCCACTAACAGCATTTGATTTACAGGCCGTGGGCACACACAGTGCCCTGTACTAGGGGCTTAAAGGTAAATCAAATAAGCCAACTATGGAAACACCAATCCATAAACACAATTTACAGTATGAGCACTTGCACTTTAACACTGAGCAGCAGTTAGAAAGTGCTCAGAGACACTAAACCAGCAAAAACAGAGTCAAAACCAGGAGGTCAGAAAGCAAAAAGACAGGGGAAACACGCCAAAAGATGCCAGGTCTAACACTCAGCTTAACAAAAGTGAGGCTGCAAAGACTAGTGGACTGAGCTGACCAGCTATACAAATGATAATCAGCTTGAAATGAACACAGCTAAAACAAAAACACTGATCACTACGAATCGACCAGGTCCACAACTTAAAATCTGGCTGAATACAACAACATTAGAGGATGTCAAAACCTACAAATATTTGCGCGTCCACATTGACACCAAATTAAATCATCAGGAACACAAGCAGTATATGACAGCAAAAGGCTGTGCTTTGACATTTGCATTCCGCACTCTCACCATGACGTTAGATGGCCCGTCTTTTAATCCACTACTATCAGTAATGGCCGCCAAAATGCTATCGACTGTGACTTAAGGAAGTGACTCTTTGCATGGAAAGGATGCCACCCTTCTAAATAGTTTGCAAGTGAGGACTTTCAAGCAGGTATTTGGCCTTCCACAAAATGCCTCCCCTTCACAAGTCCATTTAGAATTTGAGATTATAATTGAAACTGTTGGGAGAGTGTACACTGCAATAAAAAGCTGGTACAAAATAAGATCAACCATAGAAAGTTCAATACTAAACAATGCGCTAATGGACGGCTATGGAAAATGACCCTCACTCTATATACCATGAATACCTCCATCAAGCATTACACCTGACTAACACGTTTGAACTCCAAAATAAATCTTTGCCGTTTTCTAGTTTCAATAAATAAAGAAAGTAGCAAATTTGCATTAATTCCTGAAAGATAAAACTACCTTCAGCGGTCGTTCACATGCGTGGCTCGTCCTTAAATAGTGTTAATCGTTTGAAACCAGCCCCAAATTTAAGCCAAACATATCCCGTGCACCTAAAGAGAAAGTTGATGGCTTATTCGTCTGGGTCAACTCCCCTCATTGGCGGATCAACTGCCCTGGATAAACAGCGGCTCCACAGTATGCAGTCCCTGCGGTTCAATGAAGGACTGTACGCATGTGGTTTGTATATGCCCCATCCTGTTAGAGGCATGTGTTTCCTTGCTAAAAAAACACTACAACCGTGAAGGCATGCGCACCCACCGGGCTGCAATAATAAAAAGCCTTGATCCGTCAGATCCTCAACTGAACTGCAAACTCTTTAAATACCTACAATAGCATGATAAAGCAATACAAACCACCACAGAACTAATGGGTAATGGGGAACAATTGGTTGTGTAGACATGCATGCTGTATACCGTGTTACTGCAACAAATGATGGACGGAATGCTGAATGATTCAAACATTCTCCCCCAGTCAAGAGATCTGGGTTAAATCCATCGTATACCGTGTGGCAATATTTTATATCTGCAAGGATCAACACACAACAAGGTTAATAATGAATGGTTTAAAAAAAAAAAAAAATGTATTTGTACAAGTTAACAAACTCATATATCCGCTTGGTTGAGATGACAAATTGACTGCATTTAAACTGGGATTCTAACTTTTTTTCTGACGTTACTCGTCGTTTCATAGAACTATTACATATGATGTTGAGAAGACTAATTGACAGCATTATGTCACCCATCATTTCATAGAACTATTCATTATGATCTACCTGGGTTAGTATTATAACAGTATAATTGTCCTAAAATCCACTGGGTGGTATACAAATCTTTTTATATCCAGGTAGGAGTAACTAATTGACTGTATATTTACTGCTGCTTTTATCCTTTTCATCTAGTTATGAATTAAGGTACAGGATAAATGTGTTCGTTTTTAATCCACCAATGTTTTTATGACCATTGTAGCACTGTCTTATGATACCCTGGGTGGTTTTACTGTCTTCTTTTGATGTTTTTGTATTACTAACATTGCTAGGGCTTTAATTAACTAAACGATAAACGTAAACTGATGTACCGAAAACAAATAGCAAACACTCTCTCCATGTTTCCATAATTTCCAATATAGCACAGGACAAATTTATAATACTCGTGTTAGCCCAGTGTATGATGCATACCTGAATGTGGATACATTGGCCCTAGCACGCTCTCTGAAGAAAATGGATTGAGGAAGGATGCGTTTTATTAAAATAAACTGATTATAGCGTTGTGGGTGTTCAGTAAAAGCTTATACCAGCCCATTTCACTGACCACTCCTAATAAGGGCTAAGCACATGTAGCAAGTTGCTAACAAACTGTAATTTCTGCCCCAGCCTATAGAAAGCAGGAGCCCGTTTCTGAATTGGATGTGCAGGAAGCTTTTGATATCTCTGATTTTCTGTACCTTTGAAAAGTCGGTTCTAACTGTGTGAACTAGCTCTATGAAGTGCGTGTAAAATACCTGATACATTGTCACTCGTTCAGTATGCATGTAATGTTCAAAATCCGCTGCTCGTATTGTAGCCCAGTGTGCTAATTACTCTTACATCCTCGCCAGCCATCACGCAGAGAAACAGATGTAAAATCTATCTGTTATGCAAAATCAATTTTGCGTAGGCGAGTCATTTTCTTACATGACTCACCATTTCTAACAGTAGTTTATGCTTGTGAGAAATTGAAAAGTAGCAATCCTGCGTGGGTGCTTCATTGTTAAATGAGCCCTTAAAATGAAGGACATCTGGGGGGGTGTAATTACAGCCCAAAGAAACATTTCCAGAAGGAGTCAAAGCTTTTTGTTCGGTAGTGATTTTATAATAATGAAATGGGGGCACTAGTAGTGTAGATTCAAGAAAAGCGATACAAGAAAAAAGGCCCATGCAGCCTGTACATTCACTACGTCCTGCAGCCCCCAGAGACTTCATTTAGTTTGTAACTTTCTAAAGGCTACCCCACGGTTTTCTGTAATTTCAGAGCCACAGCCATTTCGTGATTGTTCCTTGCCATAAATAGAGACGACAGTCTAGATCTAAAAAAATTCCATCTCCCAGAGATTTCATTACAAGACCGGAGGCTACCATTATGCAAACATCTTTTATTTGCCACTCCTTCAAAGACTTCACAATAGAACAAAAACACTAGAACTTGAACACAAAGTATATAAGTATTCCTTCCAACCAACATTCTTCCTCTTTTATTGCTGCTCCTGAAAGAGAAGTCAAACTTTTTTCATATATGTAATGAATGTTTGTTTGAGGTAAATATGGATGATGTTTGCGATCTAGTAAGAGCAAGCTTCTAATATTTGGCAGCTTGCTGTTGTGTAAGTATTATTTATTGATTTGAGATATCTGTTAAGAGAGTTTTTATGTTAAGGAATGATTTAGGAGATAAAAAAAAGAAAGAAATGGAAATTTTTATATAAGTAGGTTATCTTTTGTTTGAAAAGAATAGATTGTATTTTCGGGCGTGTTATAAAAGGGATGTTTAAGTATGAGGTAATGAAGAGGATAAACAAGTTTACCGTTGGCTCTGTGTGTTTGAAGCACGAGAAAGCGAGCTTTGATGCGCGTGGTTGCGCTCGAGTGTCAGATGCAGTTCTTGTGGTAAGGCTCGCTTCAGATGGCGTCTGCAGGTAGAATGACGAGTTTATCTTCGCGAGGATCACACGCAGGCACGTAGTTTACGTGCGTGATCTTGCAAGAGGGAGGTCATTTTAGTTTGGGAGAAGTAGTATTATTGGAGTGGTTATTACGCGATCGTAGAGAACGGTTTAACGATCGTTTACCCTAGCGTTAATAACGGAAGGTTGTGAACAGCTGATCGGTGCACAAATAAAAAGGAAAGGTGATGTTTTAGGAAATAACAGATTCTTAAGGTGTAATTAGTAGAGGAAAATAGAAATAATAATTTTCAAAATAAGAGTGGAAGGAGTTCTGGTGATGGAGGGAGAGCAAGAAAGAGAGGTAGAGATTTCAGGAGGAAGAATTAATGAGGAGATTGTTGAGAAATTGAGTATGAAATGAGAAAGCGGGTAAAGGAGTCCATGGAGGATTATTTGAAAAGTAGGAAAAGGAGAGGAAATGAGTCAGGAGAGGAATTTTATTCTTTATCGGAGGGTGAAGGAATGAGTACAGATGTAGTAGGAAAGAAAAGAGCAAAGAAAACGAGACACATTGAGGAGGTGCAAATGACATAAAAGGTAAAGGTTGGAAGTTTACCAACTACAAAGAAAGGTGTCCTTTGCGGCACAAAAAGGAAAGGTGTCCTTAGCGGCACGCAAGGAGAGTATGCCCTTGGCGGCACGCAGGAGGAAGAACATTTTGAAGAAGGAATGCAAAATTTATGGGCAGAGAAAAATGATAAAAATTTGGATGAATATGTGTTAGATTTAGAGGAAGATGATGGTTATGAAGAATTTGAAAATATGGAGATAGAAGCCTCAAGTGAAAGTATAAAGGATCCTTTTGGAGGGGATATGTTTAGTCAAATAAATATTAAACACCCAAAAAGTGGTGAATGGTGGCCTTTGGACCACGTGGCGAAATTTATTAAGAATTGGATTAAGAAACCCTTAGACAGGGAAGTGAGGAGACTGATGAGAGCGGAATGCTCAAGACCAAGAATAGAAGAGAAGGTCTGTGCTACCCCAAATTTAGATCCTGATCTGATTAGTTATTTGTTCAGACTGGGAAGAGATCCTAGAAAGGGTCTAGAGAGATCCCTGAAAATATGTCAGGATAAATTGTTGGATGTTTTGGGTCCATTGGGGAGAATTCTAGATCTGGCAGAGGACGCATACATGAATGAAGAGCAGATCGATGTAGAACTATTGAGAGGATGGAGCCAGAGGGCAGTAGTTCTTTTGGGAAACGCAAATGCAGGACTACTGCAGGAGAGAAGGAAGGCGATCTTGATGAAGATCAATCCCAAGTTGGGAGATCTGGCACAGAAAGAGGGACAAGAAGACACTAAGGGGCCGATTCCGATTCGGGCCGGAAATCTCTCCGACCGAGCCGGACCCGGAGAGATTTCCGACCGAATCGGACTCGGGCAGTCCGACCGATCGAGTACGATGCGCACGCATGCCATCGGACTTGAGTCGGTCGGACTCCCATTGAAGTCAATGGGAGCCTGTCGTCACAACGCGTACGCGGGCTCCCATTGACTCAATGGGTGCGAGGCGGACAAGGGCGCCCCTACAGCGTGTACGCGGCGAAGCGATTCGCGCCGTACACGCACAGGTAGGGGGACCCATGGGTCCCCCCTGTGTGCGACTCGCGTGCCTACGCGTACAGGGGGGTCCGACGCGGACACCCAAAGTCCGGCCCGACAGCTTTTTCGAGCCGGACGGCGCGAGTCGATCGGACTGCTCGCGGCGCGCATTGTACTTACCCGGCCGGGAAACGTCTCCATAGCGCGGTGCGAGTCGTGTCCATGCGAGTCGGTCGGAGCGTGTTGAAGCCGCGTTCGAGTCGGTCGGAGTTTTCGCGGGTGCCTGCATCGTACTCGCTCGGCCGGACCCGCGTACGATTCGGTCGGGAAACAGGGCTCCGAATCGGATCCGGTAAATCCGAATCCGATTCGGAGCCCTACCGGCCGAGATCGGAATCGGCCCCTAAGGGTCTGTTATTTGGAAATGGATTAGTCAAAGGAATAGGGAAGTATGTAGGAACTTTCACAGCACTAGACCAGGCGCAGGGAAATATGCGAAAGATGCTTGGTGTTTTTGGAGGGGCAGTAGAAGGTGACCCTTTACTGGCCGTGGCATGCAGAGGTCCCAATACGGATCACAGTATAACATGCAGTATGGTTGGCAGAGCAGAGGAAGAGGATATCAACAGAACTCAACTTTTTATCCAACAAGAGGAAGATCGTATAGAGTCAGAAGATATTCAAGAGGTCACGGATTGCCAAATAGTGGAGGAACAGGTGAGTATGGGGATTACTTTTGGTTTTTCCCAGTTAGGAGTAGGCGGTCGACTGAAATTTTACAAGGAGCAATGGCAAAGAATTACAAAAGATCCTTGGATCTTGCAAACAATACAAGGTTTTGTAATAGAGTTTATAAACACTCCTTTCCAAGATGTGGAACCAAAAGAGATAAAGATGTCTCTGGATCAAGAGGCAGTAGTAGATCAAGAGATAATTTCTTTAATTGGGAAAAATGCAATAAAGGAAGTGGAAGAATGGGAAATTTTGTTTTCTTAGCAATTTGTTTTTGGTGAAAAAGGGCAAAGGTTGGCGTCCAGTGATAAATCTCAGAGAGCTAAACAAGTTCTTAGTGTATCGTCTTTTCAAGATGGAAGGGATACATTGCCTGAGAGATTTAATAAAGGAGGAGGATAGGATGGTGAAGTTGGATCTAAAAGATGCTTACTTTACGATTCCGATGGCAGAGGAAAGCCAAAAGTTTTTGCAATTCAGATGGAAAGGGAAAATTTATCAGTTCAAATGTTTACCTTTCGGTCTATCTTCAGCACCTTGGTGTTTCACAAAGGTGATGAGGGTAGTGGCAGCATTTTTTCGGAAAAGAGGAATGAGGATGATTATATATTTGGACGATATTTTGATTTTATCTCAATGCAAAAAGGAGTTGGAGAATACAATGATAGAGGTAGTGAAGATGCTGGAAGAGTTGGGATTTATTTTGAACAGGGAAAAGTCTTGTATGGTTCCGTCACAAAGGCTAGAGTTTTCAGGTTTTATGGTGGACACGGGTTTATGTCAATTAAGTCTTCCATGCAAGAAGATGAAAATGATCAAGAGGGAAATACAACAGAGTTTGAAGAAGTATATGGTTTCATTAAGAGAATTAGCAAGGATTATAGGTCTTTTGAATTCCTATGTCCAAGCTATATTTCCAGGGCCATTACACTACCATGCTGTGCAGAGATTAAAGGGGAATGCACTAAGAAATGGATTGTGGTATGGCGACAAGATAACATGGGATGTGGAAGCAAGGAAGGAACTTTGTTGGTGGTTAGACAGCATGGAGGCATGGAATGGAAGAGCGATTTTTGGGTTAACTCCAGATTTTATGTTTGAGTCAGATGCTTGTATGACTGGATGGGGAGCACGTCTTGGAGATATGGAAACAGGTGGAGCATGGTCAAAGGACGAGAGAATGAAACATATCAATTGTCTGGAGTTGACGGCTGGTTGTTATGCTTTACAGAGTTTCAAGGAGGAAATAAAAGGGAAAACAGTTTTGATGAAGATGGACAATGTTTCTGCGGTTACGTACATAAACAAATTGGGGGGCTCGAAGTTGAAGAATTTAGCAGATTTAGCGAAGGAATTTTGGTATTTTTGTCTGGAGCACAAGGTGGGAGTGAAAGCAGAGTATTTACCAAGAGAGTTGAATGTGAATGCGGATTGGAATTCGAGGAATCTGAAAGATTACAGCGATTGGAAGTTGGATGTAAGTTGTTTTGTAAGGATACATTTAATTTGGGGTCCTCTGGAAGTGGATCTGTTTGCAAGTCGATTGACTACCCAGTTGGAGAGCGGATCCGAAAGCAACAGCGGTCTATGCATTTCAGCAGAAGTGGAAAGGGAAGAAGGTTTATGGTTTTCCCCCTTTTGCAATGATACAGAGGGTGTTGTTGAAGTTGAGACAGGAGAAGTCAATTGATTTTAGTGACTCCATTTTGGGTGTATCAAGTGTGGTTCCCGTCAGTAATTGAGCTAGCTTGTGCAGAACCCTTGTTGATGCCAGCCAGGGTAGGTCTGCTCAGAGACGCAGAAGACAAGGAACATCCTTTAGTTTTGAGCAGGGTTTTGAAACTTCTTGCTTGGAAAGTGTCAGGATATCTATTGGAGTCGAAGGCCTTTCGTCAGAGGCTGCAGAATTACTGGAGGACTCATGGGCACCAGGAACGAGAAGAAGGTATAAAGGAATTTGGAGAGTTTGGGCTAGTTGGTGCATGTCAAGGAGTCTGGATCCTGTGGAAGCTCCTGTAGTGGAGGTGGTTAATTTTTCAACAGAGAAATTTAAAGAGGGGTTAGACTATAGGACTATTAATTGTTATAGGTCTGCAATTTCGGCTGGCCATTTACTTTTTAATGGGAAGTCTATAGGGAGAGATGTGATGGTGTGTAGAGTTCTTAAAAGTATGAGGATTAGGAGACCATCTAAGGCTCGGTATAGGGTCCTATGGGATGTAAATATTATGTTGTCTTTATTTCTTCGGTGGCCAGTTAATAGGTTTTTGGATATTAAAAGACTTAGTGAGAAGTTTGCCTGTTTGCTTTGCCTTGTGTCATGTAAAAGGGTGTCAGATGTGAAGGCATTGGAAATAGATAAGAAAGTGTTTGGTCCAGATGGAGTGTTTTTTGAGATTTATAAGGAGAACGAAGACGATGTCCACTTCGGTCTTTTATCCATGTTATCCGGAGGAAAGGAAGTTGTGTGTAGTTGATTGTATTCAAGAGTATGAATGTAGAGTTTTGGAAAATAGAAGAGATGGTGATAGCAGCTTTTGATTTCTTTACTACTATTTCTAGATGGGTGAAGAATGTGATGTCTGAATGTGGTATAGATGTGGGAGTGTTTAAATCATATTCCTTGCGGGGTGCTATGGCAAGTAAGATGTATTGGTCAGGTGCTTCTTTGGAGGAAATTTTAAAAGCGGCAGATTCGGCAAATGCAGGCACTTTTGCGAAACATTATTTTAGGCCAATTAGGCATGTTTCAAATTTTGTATTTAGAGGCTTTGAACATGCATAATGGTAGCCTCCGGTCTTGTAATGAAATGGCGATTCTCCAAGCATAGTGAAATGAGAATCAAGATTTCATTAAAGACACGGAGGCTAACATTATCCCTCCCTCCGCAACCCTTGGGTCAGGAGTGGGGGGATAAGGTTACAGTTATTTGAACTTATTGATATAGTACATTGTTGTATGTGGTGAAAGGTACGAAGTAAATGAAAATTGTATTGATGTTTTTTTGTTTTTTCTTATGCAGAATAATGGATGGAGCTTTTCAAGAGGGCGTGGTTAACGAAAAGAAGTGTTTGGAAATTTTCAGTTTTCAGCATTAAAAGAGGAAGAATGTTGGTTGGAAGGAATACTTATAGACTTTGTGTTCCAGTTCTAGTGTTTTTGTTCTATTGTGAAGTCTTTGAAGGAGTGGCAAATAAAAGATGTTTGCATAATGTTAGCCTCCGTGTCTTTAATGAAATCTTGATTCTCATTTCACTATGCTTGGAGAATCGCTATTCTCAGCTGTGTTCGAGAGCTCCTTTGCTGTGACTAGTGGCTTATCTCAACAGCACATAAATCTATGGCACGAATACATGGACGGCAATAAGGAAACCGCTCTGAAAATTTCTGCACACGTTTCAACATCCTTATTAATCATCCAAGTTTATAAAAATGTTTTTTATTAAATGCCAATAATAATAGACAACAATTTATTTCCAGGAAATTTGTAAGCTCTTAATCCAAATTCACTGCATCACTTCACAATACTATGTATGTTTGCCGAAAATGCATTAACGTGTTTGCGAATATTGTTAAAAATTCCCAAATCCCTGAGGCAATTCTAACAAGAATTGTGTGAACCTAAATTGCAGCGCCAAGGCATAGTTTAGATTGGGGGAGTGGGGTGAGGGGGGGCAGCGCAGGTCATAACATATGCTCTCTAGTGTTATGAAATTAAGAGTGATATGGGCAGAACGCTTAAATTAATTGTTCTTGTCAAACTGCCGCTCATGACAGTCCAGACATTTGAAAAACATATTTTATGGAAGAGCGGGAAAAGGAGTTGCCTAGCACTGTTGTACCTCCCCACTTTTTGTTCTCAGCCCACCTCATTAATGCCCCTTAAGACACTACTTGAGAATCGTGGTTGGTGGGTTGCCTCAAGAGTTATTTGCAAGATAAAAAAAAAAAAAAGCGCACAAAACTCAATTACATGCATCCTTCATATAGAATTCCTCCATAAATGTATTTTCGGTATCCTGCAAAGTCAGCCTCTGACACGTTCAGATTTTTTTCAAAATGTTTGTGGGAATGCCAGAATTTATGTAGGACGCAGATGTTGACAAATAATTTGAAAACAATTCGAAAGTATCCATGTGTTTTGTTTTTTGGGGGTTTCGAGGATAAACGTATGGAAAAACTTAATTTGAAGGATGCTTATAATCGTGAGAGATATTGAAATATCATAAAGGAAAAAAAGAAATCTTGGAACCCCAATTATCAGAAACCAAATCAGACTTGGTCATGCTCTAGTAGGAACAGTGTAGCCCAAACTACCAGGCTAGGTCTCTTGCAGGTGGGATGGAAACAACTGTGGATTAGTTTCAGCGTATTTGTATTAGATAGCATTGTTTTGAATGTTTCAAGAAAAGTCACGGATGGCGGCGCTCTACTTCATGAGTGATTTGGGTGGAACATTGGGTTTTCTGGTCTTTCCTACTTGGAAATGATTTAAAGTTACTTGTGATGACTGGTGTGATTTATATTTCCCAGTATGAACCTGAGGCTGATTTCACATATAATGTGATATATATCTCTGGAACCCTTATTTCCTCCTGGAAGAAAATCTCCTCCTGGAACATATTCCAGCCATAGCTAAATCAGAAAGATTTCAGCTCCAAAAACTAAAAGACCGAAAACTTGACCTCTTTGCTTACAGTTTAAAATTAGCAATGGAAGCTCTGGTCATTTTTTTCATCTTTAAAGCTCACCCGTCCTCATTGGTCACAAAAATAGCAGACGAGCTCCACTGATACCTGTCCTGTATGCTGGCCAACGCAAAAAATAATTATCACCCCTGCTCTTGCTTTTCTCAAATTACTCTCTACTGATGTGTGGTGCACAGTGAGATTTGCTTGCGTTACCTATAAACACTTACATCTCAGCTCTCCCATATCACTCCTCTAAAGTTATCAAGTTCTGAATGGTCTTGAAAACTTCGATCCAAATGTAAAACATCTAGCTGCATCCCATGTTCCAAAACAAAATGTACTTTTCACAGATCCATGTCGGTGGTACCCCTGTAGTTTGAGTGGCTTTTATTAGAAAATATTAGTAACATCTCCCTTCCTCGACCTTAAAATACCTATAAATACCTACTAAGACTTATACTAGTTGATAAACAAATTCATGTGACTAACCCTACTCTTTCATCTCTCTGTAGTCGCCTCTGTTATTTTTCTTTCACTCCCTCGTTTTACTTGGTATACTCAATACATCATATATTGCTGTTATAAAAACTAATCTGCCCTTGAAAAATCTTAAAAATGTTGCAAGAACTGCAGGTCTGGTAACTAGAACTATGTACTTAACCTAACTGTATTCTAGATGTTGTGTTTCTGTACTTTTGTTTCATGTGGCATACAACGCTTTTATGGCGCATTCTGTGAGCTAAGCTGCCTCCAGGTGCCAGGGCGAGGTCAGATTGTGGGTGACTGTTGATGACTGGGAACGATCGAGAGCTCTGCAGCTGAGACTGAAGTGCAACACAGTTCCTGTCAGGTAGTCAAAAACATATTCAGACTACATGCACTTCCAATCCTTGGCCTCTGGGTAGAGCGCATAGAGGAATGGTCACATATGTGACTATCTGAGAAAATGCATGAAAGTCAGAGCTCTAGAAATATTGACAGCACTAAAGGAAAGGAAAATGCAATGCTTACAGGCGAGTTGGAGGGTTGTGTATATAGGGACTGGGGAAGTGGAGGAGATGTAGGGAAGTACATGCAGGAGGAGAGAGTGAAAAGATGGTGCTGAAGAGGGAAAATGATGTGAGAGAGGCAGGTGGAGGGTTTCAGAAAGATGTGGGGTGGAAAAGCAGAGTAATAGACTGCAGAGAGCAGGCGAGAACGAAAGCTATTGATACACTCTGTAGACCACAGTTATTAGCAATGTTTAATTTACAATCTCAAACTTTCAAAACCAAAATGTTTTCAATTGTAATTATTGTGTTATTGGGCACCGCCACTCAGCCCTCTTCTGTATCAGGTCTCAGAACTCACTTCCTCCCCATCTGCTCATGAACTCTGCCGACTGGGAGTGGTTGTGGGAAAGCGAGTTATTTCTCAGAACATGTTTCTCCTGGTGTAGTGCATTGCTAGAAAGTGGACAGCCAAAACTTGAAACCTTTTGTCACCATACACTCGGTAGCTGTCCTATATTCATTTGTGACTGAGGGCGTCTATAATGTGTTTGCAAACTATATCAATGTGACGCCAACCTGAACACATCCTATATCTTATCAATTATACATAATCACTGAAAAAACAAAGGTTCAAGTCTCATTATAGTTAGGTGAACATATCAGTTAAAATGGAACATTGTAAACTCAACAAACACTGAAATTCATCAATTATAGTTCTCTCGTAAATATAACTCGTGCCCTCGTCATGCACTGCTTATGACTTCACATATTACAACACTCATGACATGTTCTATGTCAAGATTGATAACATTACTGATGACAACTGAAATTATATAATTGATGATAACACTGTGCATGGCGGGGGCATCTCTGTCGATGTTGACAGTAGCCAATCAGATTTAATCTTTTCTGTCAGCTCCACTGATCCTACGCTGCCTGAAATATACATACATTTTGAACCTTCATTTCTTAAAAACTACTGAACGGATTTACACCAAATCACAGAAAAGCCATTTCTGGTTAAAGATCTACCTCTCTGCCAAATGTGATGTAATTGCGTTCATCTGTTTTTTCTGTATCGCTGTTTAACTTTCCTTCGAAAATTGCATGATGAAAACATGTGCCCCCCACCCCTTTTTTTCCCCCTCTGTCCAGCTTGATGGATCGCCCCAAATCGTTGGATGGATAAGATTATTATTTTTTTGGGGAACGTTTTGTGAAGATTTGTCAAACTGCGCCAAAGTTATCAGCAAACCAAGAAATCTATTTACTTTGGAAACATGGTCCTAATAAGAACTACCCATTGGTGACTGCCACTGGGTAATAAAAATATATATTATAATATGATACATGGGAGGATATGTGGCCTAGCAGCTAGAGCTGCTGCCTTGTGTACGAAGCAGGTGCCCATCTCAGTTCCCCTGAGTTGACAATACAGTATATTACTGAAGAGGAGGTTATTTTCCTCCAGGCACCACTCTAACCTCTCCATAAGCGGTTTTGTGTACTTATATAATCTTAATGCTCTGGATTGAAGAAAGTGTTTACATGCCCTTAAGCCATCTTAGAGACAGATACTAGTTTAAGGTAGAGTGAGTGACATCCAATGTGACTATCAAGAAGTCCGGTTTCCATCTGCCAATAAATATCCTCCATAAAAATCAGTAGAGTCCTTGATGCTATGACAGGAGTATTTATACAAAGGGCCTGAAAAAGTCAGCATATATAGATGTATTTTAAAACTGACCGCCATTATCGGCAGTGATCGGTCTCCCAGAGATTTTGTTTTCACGTGTGTACCGTAAGCAAAAGATAAAACACAGGTAAGTTTGGATGATCAGTTAAAAAAAAAAAATATTCCTCTCATACACATACATATACATATATATATTATATATATGTATATTAGTTCCTGTAGGTTCTTAAAACCTGTTTTAAATTGAAACCAATAGCAGTAAGTATAGCCACCCTGTTTGAGCTGTTGATTTAGCTCTTTTGTGTCGCTGTGTTACCACTGACCTGTATGTCTATTATTGGCAGGGTTGTATATTTAGAACGGGCTCAATGGGTTAATTTGCTGAGGGCTAATTAGTACGTAGGGTGTCAAGATGGGTAGGAAAACTAGGGTGGGATTTAGGAAATTATTTGACAGATGGACTTTACTTCTTTGTGGTGAGCAGAATTTATGTGGCCATTACTTTTCTCCTTCATGATTTATTATCTTTTCTACATTAAACAGGTCCTTAGAAATGACAAAATAAGATTGTTATTGGGGCATGATATTATTGGGTTTATTCAAGATTGTGCTTACAGTGATTAGTGCTGAGGCTGTTGCTGGAGTTAAATACCTCAGACAATGGTTATTACCTTTGCTCTTTTAGTTAGTTATTTTATTCCCCACTTCCAAGGTGGCATTCTAGTCTATGGTAGAACTCAACAGGAAAAGAGTCGTAATTTGAAAAAGATCGTACAGCTTCTGGAAGAGAAAGATTTGACACTAAGACTGGACACGGGTAGGTTTTAATACCTTGGACTTAATATATGAAGGGAGGGATTTAACCAAAAGTAAAAAAAATGCATGTAACAGAAGCTGATAAAAAAAAAAATCAATTGGTTTCTTCTCTGGGTGTGATGGAGTATTAAGTGGAGGTTGTTTAGGGGTGTAACAGTAAGGCTGAACCATTAAAAACAGTTCTTATTGAGAATGCCAAATTGGAGCGGGGAGAAAATGAAAGGGAGGTGTTTGGAGCACTGAAACAAGAAATAGTGCATGCACCTTGTTTAAAACCTTTCCAAGCTGGGAAGGAGTTTATTGTTACTCCTGATACTAACAGTTGTGGAGTGGGACTGCCGGTATTAGAACATACTAAAAGTGAGTAGTCTCGTAATGCTCAAGTTACACAGTTACTCTGTTATTGAGAGGGAGCTCCTTGTGTGTACTTGGCCCTTGATTGAGCTTTACAGAATGTTTCTATTGGGGATGACACTTGTTTAGCATACTGACCTTAAACCATGGGTTAGCATGTTTGCTACAGGAGGTGGATGGGTCCTTAAAGCTAGCTTAGAAAGGTTAACTACTAAATATCGATCATAAGAATTCAAACACAAGTATGTCCCAGGAAAATGTAATGTACATGTTGATTGCATATATTTGTTTCCATTCATGGAAGCAGGCAAGGGGGTGGGAGAGTAGAAAACTTGTGAAGTTGTGTATAATAAAGATATGATTTACGCTGTGAGTGATGAGAAATGGATTATGTGATTTGGAGATAAAGGGTGATGCTGTAATGGATGCTTTTGTGAAATTCATTCAGGTCAGGTGGCCAGACAAACGGACATTAGTCGGAGAAGTTGGAGCTTTCTTAAACATACACATAGTTGGTGTTAGAGGATATAGTATTTGTGCAAGAAGACAAGATAATTGCTCTGTTTGGATTAAGAAGGAAAATTGCAGTTGATGTTTTAGGCCCGTTTGCAGTGATAGCCAGGAGTGAAGCATTCTCTTCTACATAGCTATTTTTCAAAGTGGCAGGGAGTGCGTTTGATTAGAAATGTCACATCGTATTCTGTAATGGTGTTTGTGGAGGATACATTTTGTAGAAAGAGGTTACTTGAGGAGTAAATATCATATTATGGCACTCAGTGAAGAGGGCAACGGAATGTATTTTAATGGGTGTGGCTTCTAGCATAAAATGGCAACAGTATACCATCATGAGTGGAAATGTTCAATCAAGTAGATAAGAAATCTATTCAGTTGGCCAGTGAGCAAGGAATTTGTTGGAGGAAAGCTTTTCAAGCTGTGTTGTGGTCTTTTAGATCTACACCACATTCAGTGGCAATGGTGTAATGTTTGATTGTTGAGTGGGCATAAGTAAGGTTCTAAGCTAGTTCCATAGTGGTTGAAGAGTAGTAGAAGACTAAAGGCTGAGTGTGATGAGACTAAAGCCGAAGGTCAAGAAGTGTTGGGACAAGATGGTTTATATGGATTACAGAAGGGGTCAAGACCAAAGCGCACAATGTACGAGTGGACCATTAACATGAGTAAGATTGCCAAGGTGTGAAAGCAAAGAAAATAAATGCTAGATACCAAGGTAGGTTGTAGAAGTGCTTTTATGTGCTGGAAGACAAGAAATATAAAATCTTGGTTTGTTGTTGGTCTGTCGGAAGGCTTTGGACATGCACCTAAAATAGGGATGGCGTGAGATGAGTTCATACGTGTTTTAGAACGAAGTGTAAGTATTCAGTAGAGTTGAGACAAGTCAAGTCTGGAAGAAGAGTTGCTGGTCAAAGTGTACATAGTCACAGTGTGGGGAATCGCTTGAATAGTGGGGAATTTCTACCACATGTCAGAAATGTTCAGCCTGTCACGAGAAGGTTGACAGGCGTTTCCAAGTAGATTTAATGGTTTCTTTGTTGGATAAACCGTCTGCTTTTTTCATTTGCTTTGATAAGTTAGTTTGTGGAAAAGTTAGTGTGTGAATTTGTTTTTGCGTATAAAAGGGGGGAGATATGTGTGATAAGCTTGAGTTTTTGGCGATGTGTGTACGAGGTATGGAAGGTAAATGTGTGTTTGAAATGAAAGGTTAGAATGTAGTGCTATATAGCAGTTAGGTTGGTACACATATTGAAATGGATGGATGGAATGTTATAAAACCACTAAACTTTTCATTAGTTGTGAATTTTGATTAAAAATAGAAGGTGCAAGCTTGTTTTAGTTTTGCATGGGGTTTTGAAACTTGCCCGTTTGTCTTCCCCTATTTGTATATGTTGAGTGGAAGTTCCAGGCACTACCATCGCAGGTTCAACTCCTCAAAAATTCAAAAAAAGAAAGGTTTCCAATAAATTTAAAAGTTTTTTTGTATGCATGATTGGAGACCACTGAACATGTGAGTGAAGTGTTATCTCCTGTTTTACAAGTTCAGTAAGACCTCATTTTTCTAACTCTTGTGTGTTTTAGGTTTCTGAATTTCTTACTTGACAACATGGAGACAATATCTTCAGAGAAGCGTGTCTGGTTTTTTGGGAGATGCTTTCTAGGACGCCGTTTCATCATACTGATTTCGTGAAGTCCTCTTCGTCTTTTGTTACCACGATGAACGCAGGTTTATGGAGTCAAGAAAAATCTAGTCAAGCCCTCTGGGAAGAGCGTGTTTTCTACGTCCTGATTCAAGAATGCAGCGTCATAGACAAACAAACTCAAAAGCTTGTCAAAGTCCCTAAGGGCAGCGTTGGACAGCTTGTACAAGATAGACCTTGCGTGGGACATGCCAGAAGTATCCCGTCATCTAAAAGCAAGAAAATGCAAATTGGAATAAAACTGCTGGAACAGCCTCATGCCCTTCTGTTTGTCGATGAGAAGGAAATTGTTGAAGTCGGTGAAAAATTAGCAGAGTTACTTTTGGCTGTTACAAACTGTGAAGAACGATACAGTTTATTTAAAAACAAATCAAGATTAAGCAGAGGTCTTCAAATAGAAGTGGGAGCGCCAGTGAGGGTGCAACTTAGGACAGGGGATGAACAGTTTCCCGGAATTGTGCGCTACAAAGGACCTTTGTTGCAGGATAGATCGCTGATGGGAATATGGTTTGGAGTCGAGCTGGTGGTGAGTCAAATATGTTTTAATAAGAGATTGGCCTGATAGGAGACAATACCTTTTTGTGAAGGTATAACCGTAATCTTGTATTTCATATCTTTGGTAATTCTGAAATATTTCAGACATTTACATCTACTGAGATTCAAAATAAGAGATATAGACCAGTGCATTATAAATGGTTTATCTACCAGAATCTGGTTTATGGATACCTTAAGAGCTCATTATTCAATTATCAGATCCTTTCGCCCTGCTTTTAGTATCTTAACTTGTGGAAACCCTGCCATCAAGCTGATGGTACCAAAACATGAGTAAGCTTGAAAATAAGAGAGACTGCTTGCATACCCTTGTGAACCACAGCTTTGGTTTTATGTGTCTCTAGTTTTATGCATCTCCAGCTTACCTTACCCTTTTCCTTCCTCTTTTTTTTTTGCCAGGTACGATAGATTGTTATTATATTTGTTAAGCCCTGAATGGTTCTGAGTCGGAGATGCCCTTTAATTTTGTTTGAGGCTTAACTTTCACCATCATTACTGAGTTTCATTCTGCAGTCTTGGTGTCGGGTCATATACCTATGCAGAAAAAACCTATATTAATATCAAATTTGGAAATGGTTGTGTTTGAAAGATGTTAAGGGGGATTTTCTTCTCTGTTCACAATAGAAGATGTTTATTGTCACCAAGGCATTGTATTCTGCTACAGATATCAAAATTGAATTGTGTTGAGCTCCAGTTGGTGTGCTATTTTTAGGTCTCGCCTACTAAACAGCGCAAGCTGTCTGTTGGCAAAAAGACCTATTATCAGCTTACAGTGTGCCTAGAGCCCATCCATTGGTTACCAATGGTAGGCTTTGCTGTAACTCTTATTTGGTTGGTTTATGTTTGTTAGCTTTTGTGGGCTCTCTTTCCTCTTCTGTTTTTTTCCACCCCTGGAACATGGATGCATTACTTGTGTCCTTCCACTGTTTGCATTTCATGCACTACTTTTTCCTTTTGGTTTAAGCACTCCATGTCTTTTCCAGCTCTCTCCCTCTTGTAATTCACCTCCCACACTCCATGTTGCTCTTTGCCACGGGTGTTCTTCTCCCCACCCCTGTCATGTTGAGCTCTCCCTCACATACTTCTCTCCCTTGTTGCTTTCTTGCTTGTGTGCTTCTTCCCTGCCTGCTCCACAGTGCTCTCTCTAACCCATTCCTCCCCCCTTCCATGTTGCTTCTCAGCACCGGCGCCTTCCCAGTTGTATTCCTCACCTGCGCCCTTTGGGATGCTTCCCCCCACCTTCATCCATCATGTTGCCTCCCCCACTCTGGCACAAAAAATGCTTACCCTCTACTGTTTTTTTTTTTAAATTTGCTAATTCAACTCTGTAACAAGAAAAAGCTTGTGTTATTTTGCAGGCGTACTCGCCCACGAAATGATGCACCGCTGCGTCGTAGTGCCTTTTTAGGTCGAGCCTAGAGTAGCGCGCATGCGTTGCTCTGCGACACTTTATCTAGGTGGTTTTAAAAGCTGACCACATGCTCGTGCACAATGGCCTTTTCCGTGCGGTTACCCACACGGCCGCCATCTGTTTCCAATTATCGTGCCCAGACGCGGGCGCGATAATTGAAAACACATGGCGCCCGTGCGGGTAACCGCAAGCAATAGGCCATGGTGCACGAGCGTGTGGTCAGCTCAGCACGCTGCCGCGCTCGCTCGACCCCGCTCCTCTCTGACGCTGCCGTCTCTGCTGTCCAGCGCTTCACTTGTGCTGACGCTGCCTCGTCCCGAGAAGAGAGGGCTGTTCGAGGCACACTCGGCTGTCTGCTCCGAGCTGACTTTTGTCTGATGCATCTTCTGCAAACAGTCATGACACTCTGTGATGTTACAGGCTGATGCCTAAACTGTAATGATTCCTACCTTACTCACTGTTTGTAATCTGACATATAGTTGAAATTATGACGCTGAATCTCTGGTGTTCAGTAGGAGTCAAGTAATCTATTTGTTTTTATAGAATGTTTTTTAACGCTAAATAGCGATTAGGCAAAGTACACTGTAGTTGAAAATCTTTACAGTATCACGATGTATGCTATGCTCATTTTTCTGTTCTCGCCATGACATTGAGTTTGTGTTGTCCATATGTGCAACAGATGAATGAATGTCAAGTCAATACTTCAAATGCTTGTCTTGACCAGGCTGCCGTGACCTTCATTCATGCATGTTGCAGCCTTTCATAGTCCTGCCTTATAATCCCTCATTAATTGTGCATCTCAGAAAGCGCAACAGGTTTCCGGCAGCTGGTAGTGGTTCTGCCCCATTACCTTCAGTTGTTTACAACTGGAAAAGGCTCCCTTGCCTCTACTCCGGGGACTTCGACGTCAGCAGCTGCATTCTCATCATCAGTCTGTTAAGAACCACTTTAATATGGTGCAAAAAGCATTTCTTTAACGTTAAGTGCTGCTTTTATACTAAGCAGACGTAGAAACCTGTCCTCAACCAGTCAAGCAATCAGTTTTCTCAACGTGCATTTGTAGAATGTTACTACTTAAAATTTATAGAGACCTTTGTTCTATGACACAGTCACACCCACCCTCAGCTCTATAAATAGGTGTACTATTGAAGCTCGTTCAGCTTACAAAACTGCATGTCTCACTTATAAGGCCTTACAGAATAATGCACCCCTTACTTCACTCAAACAAGTACAGTTGTCTGAAAAAAAAACTTGAAGAAGCCAAATATAGACTGTTTTCGAAAAGACCTACGCCCTTAATTGCACCTTCTATAGGCAGTGCCACAGAGTATGGTGTGCTTTTCCTACAGACTTACTCTTTTGATTGAAAATTTCGAAACCAGGCCTTAGGACCATTTACTAAATCCGACATAACGCATTCCAAGCTTTAATTCCTCACTGAACGTGTATGTGCGCATGCGCTGCTCTGCGAGACTTTATGTAGGTGGTTTTAAAAGCTGACCAAACGCTCGTGCACAATGGCCTTTTCCGTGCGGTTACCCGCACGGCCGCCATCTGTTTCCAATTATCGTGCCCAGACGCGGGCGCGATAATTGAAAACACATGGCGCCCGTGCGGGTAACCGCAAGCAATAGGCCATGGTGCACGAGCGTGTGGTCAGCTCAGCACGCTGCCGCGCTCGCCCCCGCTCCTCTCTGACGCTGCCGTCTCTGCTGTCCAGCGCTTCATTTGTGCTGACGCTGCCTCGTCCCGAGAAGAGAGGGCTGTTCGAGGCACACTCGGCTGTCTGCTCCGAGCTGACTTTTGTGTTTCCTACCATCAATCAATCACAGAATTTCAATCAATCACAGAATTTGTAGAGCGCACTACTTACCCGCGAGGGTCTCAAGGCGCTGGGGAGAGAAAAGGGGGGGGGGGTGCTGCTACTGTTCGAACAGCCAGGTCTTGAGTAGCCTCCTGAAGGTCAGCAGGTCTTGGGTCAGTCGTAGGCTTAGTGGAAGGGTGTTCCAGGTCTTGGCGGCGAGGTGTGAGAAGGATCTGCCGCCGGTGGTTGTTCTTCGAATGCGAGGGACGGTGGCGAGGGAGAGGTCGGCGGAGCGGAGCTGGCGGTTGGGGACGTAGAAGGAGAGTCGTCTGTTGAGGTAGGCAGGGCCAGTCTTGTGGAGTGCCTTGTGTGCGTGGATGAGGAGTTTGAAGGAGATCTTCCTGTCGACGGGGAGCCAGTGCAGGTTCCTCAGGTGGGGGGTGATGTGGCTGTGGCGTGGTACGTCGAGGATCAGGCGTGCGGAGGCGTTTTGTATGCGTTGCAGTCGCTTGATGAGCTTGGCCGGGGCTCCCGCGTAGAGGGCATTCCCATAGTCAAGTCTGCTACTGACGAGGGCCTGGGTGACTGTTCTTCTTGTGTCTGTCGGGATCCACCTGTAGATCTTGCGAAGCATGCGGAGGGTGTTGAAGCAGGAGGAGGAGACTGCGTTGACTTGCTTGGCCATGGAGAGCGTTGAGTCGAGGATGACTCCCAGGTTGCGTGCGTGGTCGGTGGGTGTCGGGGCTGCTCCCAGCGTCGTTGGCCACCAGGAGTCGTCCCAGGCTGAGGGGTTGGAGCCGAGGATGAGGACCTCTGTCTTGTCCGTGTTCAGCTTTAGTCGGCTGATCTTCATCCAATCGGCGACGGCCTTCATTCCTTCATGGAGATTGGATTTGGCGGCGAGGGGGTCCTTGGTGAGGGAGAGGATCAGTTGAGTGTCGTCGGCGTAGGAGATAATGTTGAGGTCGTGCTGTCTGGCGATGCGTGCGAGCGGGGCCATGTAGATGTTGAACAGTGTTGGGCTGAGGGAAGATCCCTGGGGTACGCCGCAGATGATCTCGGAGGCTTCGGATCGGAAAGGTGGGAGGCGGACTCTCTGGGTTCTGCCGTTGAGGAAGGAGGTGGTCCATTCCAGAGCCTCGTCTCGGATCCCTGCGTCGTGGAGGCGTGTGCGTAGAGTGCGGTGGCAGACAGTGTCGAAGGCGGCGGAGAGGTCCAGCAGGATGAGGGCTGCGGTCTCACCGTTGTCCAGCAGGGTCCTGATGCCATCGGAATATGTAAGTTTTAAAACAAAATCAGTTAAACACACGCTTCCATGTATACATGAAAAGAAGCCCCGCTTCACCCCTTCCCCGTGCATGCGCCCGTTTCAGTTGAACCCGTCGTCACTAGCTTGTTTAACACGTTTGTGAAAGCCGTATTTTATAAGCATTACCCCGCAGGCACAAGCGGCTACGCTCCATTTGCCCACTAGATGCCGCTCTGGAGCTGAAGATGGACCTCATCCAGCTGCTATCGCTCTCTGCTCCTGTATTGTTCCTATAATCCAATGCAGTGAGATGGGGGCTGGCTCCGCTTGTGAAGGTTTGATGATCTATTGATAATGTAATGCCACTGCAACCGCCGCATGCCAAGTGCATCCCTTGGCAGGAAGCAGGACCAGCTCCGCTGTGTTCGCCCGCTCCTAGGACATTCTGTTCTTCTGGTCTGCGTTAAAGAAAGGTCCATGGGAACCTCTTCCCAGTTGAGCTGGGTTCTGTTCGGGGACGCCGCGTCCTTCTTATAGATTTATGCAGAGCAGCTGTAGAGAGACTTCTCGTGCGTTCAGAAATAATGCATTGTAATGCAGTATGGATCGAAGTGACTTCATTAGTGCTGGTTTGAAATATAAAACAGCCGCTCCTGCATCTCTCGCAGAATTATTGATATATTTAGTTTCTATAGTATTGTCATCAATACAGGCATTATAAAATATTATGGTGTCCGCCTCTTACCGGTGACTTACAACCACACGGCAAACTGTTTTTATGCATCACAGCATTTTTTGAAATAGTGACCAACATCTACCCGATATTTAACAAGCATTGGCATAGCCAATAGGTCTCACCTTTGGGACCTTATAAGTGTTTAGTTATTCAGCAAAATATCCTTGGTGCAACAACATCAGCTGTTGCATGGCTAAACACTTATAAGGTCCCAAAGGCGAGACCTATTGGCTATGCCAATGCTTGTTGTTGATTTTTTTGTTGATTTTCTTTAGCTTTGCTGCCCAGCATTGGGAAGGCGGCACAGCATGGCTAAAAGCCAGTAGGTCCCAGAGGCAAAACTTGTTAGTTTTTGTGCTTGTTGTGCCTTCCAAGCTTTCCCATCATGATTACCATGCACGGCTACCATTCCCTGCAGTAAGGGTATATTTAATTGCTCACAGAGAGCCACTCAAGGCTAAAGTCCTTCAGTCACTTCCACTTCACTCAAACAAAAGGGATCTTCCTTCAATAAGCTAGAAGTAGGCTAAAGTAATTATCAGTCTTATGTGTTTGTTAATGTTTGTTAATGCTAAAGTCAATTGTATTTTAATAGTAACTGCCACGTTCTTCTTGAAATCCTCAATGGCATTATTTAGGTTTAAGCAGAACAAGAGAAAATTGCTTGACCAATTTTTGGATGTTTATTTCTCTCTACTTTTAAAAGTAGATCAGTGTTTTTATTGTGGCTTCCTGGGTTCAGACAATAAGCTGCACTAATGATTAAATTCTATCTATACATATAGATAAATAGATAGATAGGAATCTGAGTAGATATTTTAAATGAAATATTTTTAACTCATTCTCATTTCCTTACCTAACTTTAACTTCGTTTTAAACAGTTTTTTTCAGTCAATTTTTGTGTTTTTATAAAAACCAAAATCATATTTAAAGTTGAGCATACTCTGAAATCCCTCAGGCAACGTATGCCCACATCGCCCCTCACTCCCTGTGAGCAGGTAATCCACGTCCCGCATGACATTTGGCTATGCGTAGCAAACGTTGGCCACAGGGCCTGACAGCGCAAAGGAGAGCCAAACGCTGCTGCACGCACAGCCTTTGGCCTGGGTTGTCCGCAGAGCCTGACCTGTGCACCCAGCCCTCCCAGATGGCCAACCCTCTCCTGTGCACGGTCATCCAGCCAGGCCCTGTACCAGTCTCCCGACAAATGCCTAACCCCTGCATGCTCCCACTCTCCTGCTGCGCACAGCCTTCAGTCGTGCACAAGGTGGGTTGGCCTTGCACCAAACCCACTGCAAGCACTCAACCTCCACTGCACATGGCCAGCACAATTGTGGTTGGCCACATGGTCTGGTCTATGATCAGACCTTTCTAATTTAATTTTTGTTGGGGTGGTTCTGAGGTACTGGTACCATGTGACCACAAAGGCGGCCTCACTGGTTATCGTGGTACCGGTGACAAAATTTAATCTTTGGAACCTCTAACTACATGGCCCTGCAGGCAGAGTGTGCCCACCCTGTCCCCTTATGCAATACTTTCCCCGTGTGCCCACAATTCTGCCTGTCATTGCAACCATATAACCCAGTAGGTGTACTGTAGTTGTGAGACCTTGACAACCCCAAAACCCCTGAACCATGAATCCCAACCCCCCATCCACAGAACAGAAAGGCAGAGTCCTCCCCACCCAAACATTACATAAGAACGCAACAGTCCAGTAGGCAACAATGCCCACTTACACAAATGGGCGGAGTTAGTCCCAGGAGTGGGGAAGCCCTGGCAGTACCACTCATCATCCGGACGTGTCAGCATTTAGAGTGTGGTCATCATAACTACCCTCATTCTCACCCCCTCACCCCCAACCCCCACCAATGAGGGAAGCCAAGCGCATCAGCCAAGGTCATCTGCCATCCTTGGGGTGACAGGGGGCAACCCCATTCTCCAACATGAGTCTGGTGTGGAGTCTGTATCTTGGCCAGAATCAGAGTCTCCTGCGGTGTCTCCTGTTGGCACCTTTTCTAAGTCTGACGTGAGTTTCGCTGCAGTAACTATAACTTGTACCCTAAAGTAACTATAACTCGTGCCCTCGCCATGCAAAGTATTATTAGCAATGATAGCATTTCACATGTGATTAGAGATGTTATAACTGTAGTCAATGAATATATCATGAGTGATTTAATATGCAAGGGTAAAAGCAGTGCATGGCGAGGGGCACAAGTTTTAGATACTTTAGGGTTCAAGTTATAGTTATTTGAGATAATAATAGCTGGTGAATTTCAGTGGGTTTGTTAGTTTCAAATGGTATGTTCTACATTACATTTTCACATAACCATAACATCCCTTTAACCTTTGTATTTTCAGTGAATTTCTAAGGTTTTTTTTAGTGTAAAGTTACATATTCTTCTAATTCTCAACTATAACATCACTACAACCTTTGGTTTTTTCAGCGAATTTCTAGGTTTTAAAAAAAATGTAAAGTAAGATGTCCATCATAATGCAGTGCAGAGGCGGGGCTGGACGCAGGGTCTGGCCTGATATTGTCTGTTATGCTGCCCCCATCCAAGTGTGCTGCCCTGCCCCCCCTCCTCCTTGCTGTCCATTGTCCAAGTCATACCTCTGCCCCCTTGTCTAGCCTTGTGTGGACGTTGTTCTGCCACTGCCCTTTCTGCCTGCCTTGCACAGTTAGCTTGCTGCCCCTACCCACCTCGTCCCTGCCCTCTGTTGTCTGAGTCTATGCACTTAACCCCCTCCCTCCTGCACTGCATGGTCCGATGTGCTGCCACTGCCCTCCAGTTAGCTTGATGTTCCTTCCTTCTCCTCCTGCCCTTCGTTGCCGGAGTGTATGCCTCTATCATTGCCCTCCTGTTAAACTTGCTGCCCCTGCCCTCCGATGTCTGTGTGCATGCCCCTGCTCCCTTCCTTTTACTCTTCAAAATGGACCTGCCACTCCCCCTCCTATCTACTCTGAATGTTCTGTTGAGCTGCCACAGCCTCTACCGCCTTCCCAGTATAGTCATATGGCTTCCGCCTGCCCCTGCCCCCTCCACCTTGCCTTCCATTGTTTGAGTTCTAAACCTCTATCCTCCTCCTGTCCTCCTCCCCCAGTCTATTTTGCTGCCACTCCCTTCTGCCATCCAATGCTCTGTTGTGCTGCAACTGCTCCTCCTGCCCGCCCTGCGTGGTCTATTGTGAAGCCCCTGCCTCCTTTCCCTGCCCTCTCTTGTCTATGTCCAGTCCCTACCTCTCCCTTCTGCCCTCCATGGTTCTTTGTGCATGGCCCTGCCCCCTTTCTCTTGCCCACCATGGTTGTTGTTCTGCCACTAACCTTCCTGCTTGCCATGCATGGTCTTTTGTGCTACCACTGTGTGGTCACATTTCTGCCCCTGAGCCCCTCCCACCTTCCTTCCATTGTCTGTGTGTATGCCATTATAGTCTCCCTGTTGCCCTCCATGGTTTGTTGTGCTTCCAGTGCCCATCCCACCTGCCCTTCAAGGCCAGCTTGCTGCTCCTTTCCTGCCCTTCGTTTGCCATGTGCGGTTCCCTACCCCCTCCCTCCTGCCTTCCATGGTCCGTTGGCGTGCCTCTGCCCCATCCCTATTGCCAGGAGTGGCCGGCATTGCTCACGGGTGGGGGGGTGGGAGGGGTCGCGGGGGGGGGGTTTCACGGGGGTGTCGCGGGGGGAATTGCGGGGATTTTTAAAAAAATAAATGAATAAATTAAACTTACCTTTCCACGTCTTCTCTGCTCTCCTGCCTCCGACAGGAAGCAGGCAGCCAGGCTCCGTCCCCTAAGCCAACCACAATGCTGCAAGCAGCGTTGTTATTGGTCGGGATGCCGCCCAGCCAGGGGCTAATGGGGAGGCCATGTTATCCATGCAGGCTGCAATGCAGCCTGCATGGAGAAGAGCAGAGTGTGCATGACTGGTTTGGGCGGACCGAGAGGGCCGACCAAACAGTCTTTGTGCACTCAGGAGTGGGCAAACCACTCCTCCCTGCCCTGCTCAAAGAGCAGAGCAGCCCCACCCATCCTCCAGACCGCACTGCGCAAAGCAAACATAAAATGGTAATAACTTTTTGTTATTACCATTTTATGTTTTGGGTTTCTTGCACTGCGAGAAAGCAGTGGGGTGACGCTCCTCCGCCCTATTGGAGGAGCCGCCCCTGCCTATTGCCCTTCATGGTCGTTGTGCTGCATCTGCCCGTTCTGTCAGTCCGGTATGGTCAGCTTGCTGCTGTTGCCTCTTTCCCCTCTGCTCTCTATTGCCCATTTGCATGGCCATGCCCCCTCCCTATTGCTTTCCATGCTCCTTTGTGCTGCTCTAACCTCCTGCTTGCCCTTTGTGGTGTATTGGGCTGCTGCAAACCGTGGCGCCACCCTGTAAGGTTAGTTTGGTGCCCCTGCCCACCTCCCTCCAACCCTCTATTGTCAGAGTCCATGTCCCTGTTCCATTCCTCCTGCCCTCTGTGGTCCAATGTACCGTACATGCCAATATTCTAAACTTCTTAAGTGGGAGATTTTGAAAAATAATCTGTGGAATTTATTTTCCCCATTGACTTACATTGAAAAAGGGAAGGTTTTAGGCAGGAGACTGCTAACATAAGACTCTTTTGGGCTTAAATTAATCTCCTGCCTGATTCGGATCTGTTGGCATGTATGGTGTACTGCCGCTGCCTCTCCCTTCTGCCCTCAACAGTCTGTTGTATTGCCACAGCCTTTCTTGCCTGTCCTGCATGGTTGGTTTGTTGCCCCTGCCCCCTTTTCCTCTTCCCTCCATGATCCATTGTGCTGCCACTGCTCCTCCCTCTGCCTGCCCAGCGCGATCAACTTGCTGCCTCAGGCCCCTCCTCCCGTCCCTAAGTTGTCCGAGTCCGTGCCCCTGACCTCTACCTCCCCACAGTGTTCTAATGAACAACTAGATTGCTAACATTGTATATTTATTACAAAAGCGTGGCACGCCTGAAGTCATCTTGATGTAATCAAAACTGTAATACCTAAAGCACTTCCTTTAAAATTATTAAAAAATGAGGGGCTCTTTGTCCCTTAGAAATTATGGTTAGTGCTCTAAAAAACTAAAATTATGACACATTATCTGAGTTCTCAAATAGCGACAAAGCTCTTATTTGCCATATTTATGTTTTTTAATCAAGTTGATCACTTGATTATTTGTTATACCTATAGGAGAGGATGTGGCGTTGTGGCCAGAACCGCCAACTTTGAAACTGGAAAACCAGGTTCGAGTTTCGGCGTCAGCTCAACATCCTATGATTCTGAGCAAATCACTTAATCTCCCCATGCCTAAAACCAAAATGAAATGTGTCCTTATGTAATGTAACTGAGGCTCATGTAAAGCCCTCCATTACCTTCAGGCCATGTCTGCGCTAGATAAAACTACAAAAAACTAAATAAAATAAGCATCTTGCACCCGTCTGTCGTTGAGCTACATTTGTGCTACATTTGGGCTCCTTTTCTCGGGAGGCCATCTTGGGAGACTTTTTTGTTCTGAAGCTCCCTAATTTCCACATTTACACAAGTATCCTCAGTAGAAAATGTTTCAGTTTTCCACTTCAATTCCATCAAGATGGCGGTCAGATGTGCTAACCTTTTGGCATAACTTCAGAATGTTAGCACTCTAGTTACTCATTAGAATGCTGTGGTAAAGCTGCTGATCACCAGGGAGTTAACTGGAAGGCTGTTGCAGGTGTTGAAAGCGCATATTTCAGTCTGCATGTCCGAATGGTTTAATGAAATAGAAGAGGAAGATATTTGAGAACTCATTTAAAATGTTTCCTAATTTTGCTTTCTACTGCACTAATCATAATATTTATGACAAAATGAACCACCTCATTTTATTCCTTTCTAAATGAAATGTTTTACCAGTTTGATTCATTCAAAATGGCTTCAGGTGTGCAACACTTAGTCATAAGTAAGACTGTTAGCACTCTATTTGTTCTTTAGAACACTCTGGGAGCCTGCTGTAGAACACAGGGGGAATCAACTGACCAGCTGCTCTTGATGGAAGTATTTGTTTTTCTGGGAATGTCAGACTTTATTCTCACATGGCTGTGAAAGATAGTGTTAATTTACAGAAAATATGCTCTCATTTTAACTTCTGGAGCACCTTCCATATACTCTATGAGAAAATCATGAGAAAACAGTTACCTCTCAGACATGATTCATGAAATAACATGGTAAAATCATCTTGGAACACACCACAATTCCTAAAATTAGTATGGTACTACCAACAAATGTTTTATATTGTAACTAAAATCTGTTATCACCCTTTATACATGCTCCTTATTGTGACCCTCGAAACCTGCCATTCACTACAATGCATTTTAATGGGGTCCATATCCCAGAGGCTTGTAACTGCTGCTGCAGCATGTTGTCAATTTTGTGGCCAGCCAATAAAGGGTGTGGAAGGGGGGGGGGGCATGGGGGCGTCCCAACCCCACATGCCATTTGAGGTTTGGGTGTGCTCACTTACCATGTCCCTGAGCCTTGTAATGGCTGCCAAAACTTATTGTTCAGGTTGAAACCACCAAAAACACCCATAGACCTGATTATGCGGGGCATAATCCACTTTCTTTTGTAGGAATGGTAGTGGGGGGTAACTACCTCTACCCACCTGCTGGTCTAAATAATTTAACCAGTCTTATCCAGTCCTAAATGCCCACAATACATTTTTTTACAAAAACGTCAGTTTGTCAGTCACCTCTTTCCAAATATACCCCCAACTAAACAGGTGTATCAAAAAAGAGAAAAAGACCCCGTAATGTGTGTGAGATAAAATATATCTCTAGTTAAAATTGAGTTAAGACTCACATGTACAATGTGCCAATTTTATTAAAGATCGTGAGCTTACTCAAGGTTTATAAACGACTGCTTGTTGCAGACCAATTCAGGATGAAACCAACCAATCAGGATTGACTAGACTCATTTAAATTGGCCAATCAGAGCATTTCTGGACACCAACTGTCCAGATATCTACATTTATTTTAACCTTCATTTCTTAAAAAAACTACTGACTGGATTTGCATCAAATCACAAAAAGCACAATCTGCGTACCAAGATCTAGATTCCTGTCAAATTTGGTGTAATTCCGTTCAGCAGTTTTTGCTGTAGCCCTTCTTAAGGAAGTCTATGGAGAATGCATGGGGATTTTGCGTTATATATATATATATATATATATATATATATATCTATATCTATCTTCGCTCCGCATACCACTGGAATCAGCTCCAAACACGGACCCAGGATGTCAGCTTCTTTATTTTATTATTGCTGTGCCGCCATAACGTTTCGGCTCCTACGAGCCTTGATCACATATATATATCGTAGTTGTTAAGCCATCATTATTTTATTTTTCTTCTGTTGTTTTCTCCATTATACTCCATTTCAAAGGTGCATCAAAGAACAAACAAACAACCTACGCGTTTCGGCCAGAGGCCTTCGTCCGGGTCACATGATTACAAGTGCAGGGTGGTTATAAAGAGGTTGGTTTGAACCGCCCTCATTTACAAAAAAAGCATCCCAAGTTAAAAACGTCTTTTTAAAGGAACAGTGTCTTATGATGACATTCTATCAGTGATTCATAGCCAGTTCAGAGGGGCACTTGTGTTTGAAAGACAAACATTTGATCTCAATAAAACAGTATTGGAGTGGTAAAGTACCTCAAGTAGTAATTGCAGTAAAACACTGTATTTTCATTTAAAACACACATTTGATCGAAAAAAACAGTATGAGGATGGTAAAATACCTTAAGTGTAAATTGCAGTAAAACCATGTGCTTTCATTACATACAGTTATTCATGTTGTCAAGGTTAAGTTTGAAGAATGTGTAAAGAATGCAAGTGCAAATATAATGGAAGAGGTAGATATATGAGGATGGTAAAGTACCTAAAGTATGAATTGCAGTAAAACCCTGTGCTTTCATAACATACAGTTATTCATATTGTCAATGTTACGTTTGAAAAATGTGCAAAAAATGCAAGTGCAAATATAATGGAAGAGGTAGATGTAAATTTAAAGTGCATTTATTATGTGCAGGGGATACAGATTGGTCTATCTTTTTGTAAAGACATAAACATCCAGTTCCAGATATGTGATGTCACTTCATTTGGAAAAAAATCAATATGAGAAGGATGTGTGTCTAAGAAAAAGCTCTCATCTTAATCGGTGAAGTACCCTAAGTATCCCAAGTACCGTTAGAGGTTCAGTATTGCAACATCTCGGTAAAGTACCTATTGCATTTGTCCTCTAGGGATGTTATACTCTTCACATTCGCCCGTTATACACATCCTAAACACCTCATGATAACAGAGTTTACGTCAAACATTATCTGCAAGTTTTCTTAATTAAACAGGTTATGGAACACCTATGGGTTTCATCTTATACTTTTACTGTTTCTCATGTTTGTTTTGATAATTATCTCATGTTATATTCATTTCCCTAGTATTGTACCAAAATGTCTTCCTAAGGTGCAGGTGCTGGCTAAAAACAACTCAAGTAAATTATGAACCAAAGTATATACAGTAGAAAAAAACCCTTTAGGCTAAGCCTTTGTTTACAACATTCATTCTGTTTTCCAGGTTTTTAAGAGATAGACGGGGATTACTTCTAAGAATGTAAAATTACAGAAAATTATGCAGTTCTGCATCCGCATTAAGTCCCCATGGTATTTCTATTCCTTTCATGATAATCCATTTGGATTCTGCTTTCCTTAACAACAATTCTCGGTCTCCACCTCTGATATTCAAAGGAATGTGTTCTACTCCATAAAATCTGAGGTTATCACAGTTTCCTTCGTGTTCTTTCCAAACATGTTTAGCAATTGCATATGCAAAGTCTTTGTTCTTAATTGCCCTTAGATGTTGTAAAATGCGTAGCTTCAGCTTATTCACAGTACTTCCTATATATTCTTTTCCGCATTTGAGGGCATAGACCACATGTGTGGTCTCGCAGGTGATCCTCTCTCTGATGGTAATTTTCTCCCCTGACATGATGTTAGTTTCCTGTTGGTTTAAACCATATTTGCATGCTTTGCATTTAGGACATTTAAAAAAAACCCTTTGCTCTTAACCATTGAGTTTTATTGCCACTATAATCTGCTTTCTGATAGTGGCTGTGTGTAAGGATGTCCCTCAATGAAGGTGCTTTCTTGTATGTTATATTAAGATGGTCAGCTGTGACTTTCTTTAAGTCATCGTCCCTTCTCAAAATCTTCCAGTGGTCTTGGAGCGCATCCCTTAGTATGATGCTCGAGGAATTGAACTATGTTATGTATCTTATTTTGTTAACCTCAGAGTTATCATTCTGTCCAATGTTTGTGCTCTTGGGATATAGTAAGGCTTCTCTTTTCTTTTTCAAAGTTCTTGATTTAGCATTTTCCAATACCGTAGTAGGATATCCTCTGATCAAGAATCTATTGTACATTTGATCCAATTGTGAGAGGAATTCCGATTCTTCCGAGCAATTCCTTCGTGCTCGTAGGAATTCTCCATACGGAACACTCCATTTTAGACACCTGGGGTGAGCACTATTTGCTGAAAGGACGCTGTTACACGCAGTGGGCTTTCGAAAGAGTGTCGTACACATCCTCTGTTCTTTTATATAGATGTGTATGTCCAGGTAGTCTATCTCTGTCTTATTAATGTTGTATGTGAATTGGAGTTGGAAACTGTTGTTATTTAGATTCTTTAGGAAGGTGTTTAGATCTTCTGTGTTTCCCTCCCAAATTAAAAACAGATCGTCTATATAACGTAC